>CM051458.1:42503597-42572663 GCA_028274465.1 Plantago ovata
TACGTCGTCACTGACTAGGTCCAGGTAGAGAATGTTACGAGCGACTATCTTGTCTTGACATAAGTGCTTATGTGAATGTGTATAAGTCAATCGAGGCATTCTTCAAACTATATTCATGTTATGATTTGTATGGTTTTTGTTCATATGTTTTTTGATAGATTCAATAGATTAGTTCATTTGATTTGGCATGAGACTCCATTTTTTGTGTTGCATTGTTTTTTGCATTAGAGTCTAGCTTAGTTGCTTGAGGACAAGCAAAGGTTCGGTTTGGGGAGTTTGATGAACGTGTATTTTACACTTTCGTTCGAGTCATTTTTCACCAATTTAGCTATCCTCTATGTTAATTTAGCTATATTTTAGTGCATTTTATTAGAATAGTGTCACGTTTCCCTTTAGTTTGTATTTTACAGGTTTTGAGTGAAAAATGAGGTTTTCCGGGCAATTATATTGAACTAGACAAGGAATTGGTGTTCCGAAGGCCTTTTTGGAGTATCTAGAAGATTTCGGATAGGATTTGAAGTCTAGGGGTCGAGACTGAAGGCTAAAAGGTCACTAGAAGGCAAAAACTGAGTCCGAAAAGGAAAAGAAATCCAAAAACGCGTCGGAAACGCGTAACCAGCCGACTGGAGGTCCCGGGTGAGTCGCCCGGGACGTGGGGCGAACGATTCGCCCGGTGTGTGGGGCGACTCGTCCCACACCTGCCGAATGCCTATATATAGTTGCTCAGTTTTCTCCGTTTTTCATACTTTCCCAGACCTTTTCTCTCACCTTTCTCATTAGTTTTAGGTAGGAATTCTCTAGAGCCTGTTCCGGGGATTCTTAGCTTAGGAGATACTTTTTCTTATCGGTTTGGAGCTTGTAAGATCGCGATTCTTCAGAGATTGACAACCTTCGGTAACATTGTATCTTACAGTTTTTCTATTTATATTTATTTATCTTTCAACATGTTTTCATTCAATCTTGCTATGATTTCTGTTGATTGCATGACATCTATGAGTAGCTAAATTTATCGTTGGTGATAGTATGTGATTTCTTAGCGAAGGGTTAATAATTATGCTAATGGCTGTAAAGCAAATTAGACTTTGAGTTATTGCTTTATTTTTTGATCTATCTAAAACCTCTATCTTTGTAGTGTTAAATTATAACGAACACAATTGGACAATTCATTGATCAAAGATCTCTATGCAAAACGATCGGGTACTTCATGCATGATTATTAACCTGCTATGCTTTGAATGATCATACTATCACTAACCTCCATTATCTGATAAGAAAAACCTTTGCTAAGTAGTTTGTTGATTTTATATTTTAAGTTAGATTAGATAAAGCTAGTTATAGTCCTTAGAGATCGACACTCGAGGTTATTTTACTGCTACACTACGATTTTCGTTGTAGTTGTGAATTGCCTTAGGCTTAATACAAATTTATTTGATTAATTGGAATCTGACAAATTCAGGTTCATCAACGAGCTTGCGGAACTCACATGCGTGGTGCATCTCGTCGCTCGGAATCTCATCGGGATACCGGCTCATGTTGTCGCGCCGCCCAGCATGCATATCTTCGCGAGCATCGACGTCGAAGTCCTCAGGCAGAAGATTGACCCTTTTTAGCTGCCCGATACAGGAGAAGAAACCCTCCTCGCGAGCTGTATCTTTGATATCTTGAGTGGCCAACTTGTAAGTCGCGGACTCCATGAACGCCCGGGCAGTCTCGAGCCCCCTCCCGACAAGGAAGGACAACACACTGTCCTTGAACTTCTGCATGCAGAGCGACAACGTTGCGTAACCGCCCTTGTAGCCCTGAGTCCTTTGTTTTTCCCGGGACAACTCCTTCTCGAGCTAATCCACCTTTTCATGGGCTTTGCGGACCTCCTCATTGGCAACTTTGGTCTTGGCCTTCTCGGACTCCACCGTCTTTTCCAGCTCCTCGATCAGTTGACCGATATTGGAGCGATCAGCGGCGACGTTAGCATATGCCTCCTTGAGATGCTCGAGCTGCAAGGGAATTCAGAAGTTAAAATTCTTTTCATAAGGAAAAGAGCGAGGAGGAACGGAAGGAAAGACTTATAGAAAAGACTTGTAAAAATTTAAAAGAATTACCTATAGAGCGCAGAGACTAAGCTCATGGGCGTGATCCAAATCCGACATTTGGACGAAGCGTTTGATCTCCGCGTCCCGGTCAGTGTCCAAAACCGCTTTCCCCTTCTTGCGGGCAGGCTCGTCGCTCACGCCTAGGTTTATGAGCCTCTTCGCACCGGCTCTTTTCTGTGGAGCAGCCCGCTCCTTGGGACGCTTCTCGGGATTGTCGTCACCAGCCTCCCCGGCCTTCTTAGCGGCCGCTGCATCCTCCGTAGCCTTCCTCTTAACTGCTTCAACAGGGTCCTCGACCACCACAAGCCCCTCCTTAGCAAGGGTGTCTCGGTGCTCTACTGCGTTTTTCGGGTGGCTGAGGTCAAGCGACCCGAGGATCTTGGTGGTTTTAACCGCCAAACGCTGCTTCCTCCTCTGTTCCTCCTTGGCCTCGAGCGTCTTCGACATTATCCACTCGAACCAGTACTCTGCATAAACAAAGAGGATCAAAAGTTAGCAAGAGCGAAGAGCATTTTTAGTCAATGCAAAGAAAGCACAAACAAAACACAAGTAAAAAGTTTCTAAAGTTGTCCTCGAGCTAGTTACCAAAAAGGAGGTCGTCGGTATATTGTGAGCTTTTATACCCAGTATAGACCGGGGAGGACAGACCGGCGAGATAGGGAAGCGGCTGCAACACAAGCCCCAGTAAAAGTACTTCTCCGGGTTTGCACGAGAGTTCCTCACCTCGAGCCCAATACCCAAGGGTCCGACTCAGCAGGAAGAGGGTATCGATCAGATATCGGTCCTCGGTAGAAGTGCTTGGGTACTCCCCACTGCGCATCCTCATCGATCATACCGGGGTGCTTCTTCTTCTTAACATATATGTACCGGTGAAACCATTTATATCCTGAGGACGATGGAGCGTCCACTATGAAACCGAGACCCGGGCGAGTGTTAAAATAATAAAAGAACTTGTTTCCAGAGCTCATCGAGACTCTGAAAAGTTGGTTAAAGTTATGAAATTTCACCGGGATCACGAGCTTCTTGAAGAGTACCCCGAAGAAAATAAGAGTGCCGAATGCACTAGGGAGAAGCTGCCAGGGAGCGATGCCTAATTGGTTGATGATGTACTTGAAGGGGTCGCAAAAAGGAAGGACCCATGCTCGATCCAACGTCAGTAGATGCACGACCATGTAGCCAGGGGGCGCATTATAAAAGGTCTGATCCTTCTTTGGCGCGAGGATGTCAATTTTCCTCTTACTCAACCTATACTTCTGCCTGATCGTCGGTATCTCCTCCTCTTTGACCGTAGAGGCAGTGGTAGGAATCAGGCCATCTTCGTTCTTCTCGCCCTCCGGATCGGGGAGATCAACATCTTGGGGACCACGTGTGAATTTTTTCCTGCTATCCACGGTAAGCTTGGTAGTATCCTCGGGAACGTCCTCTTTCTTCTTGGACCAAGAAGCTTTCTTCCTTTGTTTCTTGGGAGCCTTCCCCGGGGCATGGGCAGCTTTTTCATCATCTCAAAGGACGAAACCTTCTCGCCCCTCTTACACTTACGGTTGATGAACGCGTGGATGTCGTGCTCCGGATTCAGCAAATAAATTTGTTATTTAGCTAACGGCAATCCACAACTACAACGAAAACCGTAGTGTAGCAGTAGAATGACTCGAGTGTGGTTCTCTCAGGACTATAACTAGCTTTATCTATTTAACAAGAGAATATAAAACAGCAGACAGATAGCAAAAGGGGGTTTCTAGCAGATAATGCAGATTGGTGATAGTATGGTCCTTCTTAACATAACGGGTCGATAATCATGCACAAATTCCTCGGTCTTGCATAGAGATCTTTGAATCAATCTAGTGTCCTGTTGCAAATATTAAGCACTACGAAGATAATTGATCTGACAAGTCAACAAGTGTCCAATCATGCATAATAATTAATACAACATACGAGAATTTAGGCTGTGCCTGATCAACGAAATAAAGCAATGACACGGAGTATAATGCGCGATATAGCCATTAGCATGATTATCTTCCCTTCGCTAAGAATTCACATACTACCACCAACGATAAGTTTAGCTACTCATAATAGGCATGCAATCAACAGAAATTATAGAAGAAAACATGTTGAAAGAATATAATAAAATAAGTAGAATAAAACTGTAAGATACAAAGTTACCGAAGGTTGTCAATCTCCGGATGATTGCGATCCTACGAGCTCCAAACTGCTATGAAAAAGTGTCCCCTAAGCTACAGACCCCCAGAACAGGCTCTGGGAAGTCCCTACCTAAAACTACAGAGAGAGGTGAGAAAGTAGGTCTGGAAAGATATGATTTTCGTTGAAAACTGAGCAACTATATATAGGGTTAGAAATACTGTGGGGCGGTTCGCCCCACACACCGGGCGGTTCGCCGGTGTGGGGCGGTTCGCCCACGTCTTGGGCGGTTCGCCCAAGACAATTTCTCGCGAAATTCCGCGTTTTCGACGCGTTTTTGGATTTCTTCCCCTTTCCGGACTCGGTTTCTGACTTCTAGTAGCCTTCTAACCTCCAGATTCGGCTCCTAGACTCCAAATCCTATCCGGAAACCTTCAGATACTCCAAATAGGCTTCTGGAACACCAATTCCTTGTCAACTTCAATATAATTGCCCGGAAATCTTCGAATTTCAACCAAAACCTGTAAAATAAAATCTAAAGGGAAAGGTGACACGATTCTAGTAAAATGCATTAAAATATAGCTAAATTAACATAGAGGATAGCTAAAATAGGTGAAAAAGACTCGAATGAAAGTGTAAAATAGACATTCATCAAACTCCCCAAACCGAACCTTTGCTTGTCCTCAAGCAACTAAGCTAGACTCTAATACAAAAAACATGCAAGACACAAAATGGAGTTTCATGCCAAATAAAATGAACTAATCTACTGAATCTATCAAATAACATATGAACAAAAACCATATAAATCAAAGCATGAATATAGGTTGAAGAATACCTCGATTGACTTATACACATCCACATAAGCACTTATGTCAAGACAAGATAGTCTCTCGTAACATTCTCTACCTGGACCTAGTCAGTGACGACGTAATGAAGCATGCTAAGATACGAATGGTTGCCCCGTGCCTATGAAACTGAGGACTTACTGTTGTTCCACCATGTTCGGACTTTTCCTCAAAAGAGGTCGAACCAGTACTGGCTCTCATCAAACGAAGGAGGGTTCCCTATAAAAGATAACTCTCCCCTATTCTACCCATCTTTCAAGTAAAGTCTTAAGCTATTCACCACTTCCTGAATGGCAGGACGAGGGTGGTCTAGAACAGATGACACTTAAGACAAAAAAGATAAAAATAGAAAAACACGATTACGAACATTACAAGAATTGGAAAAGACTCAACACTTTGCTAAACTGCTATTTGGCTTTCTTTTTTGGACCCTTCTTTGCTTTTTTGGGGTCTTTTCTTTTTTTCTTTTTTTCTTTCCAGATTCTTCTTTTTTCCTTTTTCTCTTTTTTTCCTGGAATTTTTCTTTCTTTTTTTTTCGATTTTTCTAGCCAGCAGTAGCATAACAAAAAGAGAAACAAAATGACTCACACGACTTCCCCAAACCTATTCGAAAGAATAGGTTGGAGTACAAAATTTACGAAAAAGAAAAAAAAACTCACGATACGAAAATGAAAAATAGAAACAAGTCTATGACGGTGTAACCCCCTCCCCAAACCTATTCGGAAGAATAGGTTATAAACAAAGGATCACACAATCTCACACTACCTCCTTCCTAGGCATTTAGCAATCTCAAAGCATGGTGAAGACTTGTTGCCTCTTAGGTACATAATTACTCGGGAAACAACCATAAGACCCTAACATGCATCATCCTATTATAAAGGCCTTCGTGAACCGCAGTAGAGAAAACACCACTGAGTGATGTCGATACTACCAAGCTTAACTAAGTGCAATACATAAATGTGACAAGCCAAGCGAGAAAAACCTCAAACAAACATAGAGATGAAGCATACGATTAATGGCATAGTTAGTTGATCTACTCAATAAAAAAGTTTAAAAAATTCGGCAATAAACTCCATATAAAACATGCAAGACTATCCTAGGATGAATGTAGTGAAATGCAACCTAAAAAATTCTAAGAAAGCGGTAAACGTGCAAATGCAAATGCAAACAAAGAACAAGATACTAATCAACACAAAGCCAAACTATACTTAACATCACGGTTCACATCCCATCCCCCTTACGATTCTTAAGCTAGACCCTAGCAAAAGAGAATGAGTAATAAGAAGTGATACTAGATGTTACCAAACGGTTTGGCCTCGGTTGGCTGAGAGTGGACATGCGAAAGGACTAATCATCGGGATGGTAGTCCCCATAAAAGTCGCTCCACATGTCATTCATGAGCTCATTGGACTGACGTAGAGCCTCCTGCTGCTGCTGGATGAGCTGTTGCTGCTCCCACATGTGCTGCCTATCCTCTCGGCGATGCTCCTCGAATATATCCCAATATCGCGGTTGTGCTGGACAATGTGCCTGTCGATGTCCTGTCGCATGGCCGCGTTGTTGGCATCAATTCTGTCAAAGCGGCTGTCGAGGTAGGTACGGAATTCAGAGAAGTCAAATCCTCTAGACCCCTGTGGTGCTCTAGGTGGTGCATGTGGCGCTCTATGGACAAACGGGATATCTGGGATAGGGGCTTCGCCAACATCGGCCTCCATAGCATCCTCATGATCGGAATCATTTGGATGGAATGGTGCTCCTACATCAGCAGCGGCAGCTGTGGGTTTTTCAACTGATACCTGTTGAGCTGCACCTCAATGGTCGAGGGTGAAAGGGCAGCGACCTCGCAATCCCCCTCCTCAATATCATCTACCCCATGATATTTGCAGTACGCTGTAATGAAGCTTGGGAAGATGAAAGGCTTCCTCTTCTTTTCCCAGTGGCGCTCGTACTCCTCATACATAATGCGCCCTATGTCGATCTGATGTCCGTCTATGAGGCAGTAGAGGAGCTCGCCGTAGTAGGGCTGAATCCATTTGTCATTCTTCCTAGGGATCAAGTCGGAGATGCAAAATTTCATCATCACCTTAGCTTCTATGCTAAGGTCGCTATAACCGATCCGTCCAGGTTCTCCCCCGATTTCTGGATATCGGTACTCCCTGTTGCAGATCACATCTGTGATGTGTCTCCCTATCCCCCTAGAGGCCCTCGAATATAGGTAGGTGTGGTCACTCCCTGTGAATTCTTGTAGCCCAAAATGGATGAATGAAGAGATGTACTCTGGTGTCCACGGTATAATCAGGCCTCGGACAAGCACCCCATTCTTCTCCTCGAGATCCGTGTATCCTGTGTAGAACTCTTGGAGGAGGCTCTCGTCGTAACCTTTGAACCTGTTGGAACTGTACCATGCCCAATTCCTTTGTGACCCCAATCGTGACAGCGTCCTATATCCCGCTCTATCTACTGCGGACTCGGGAATGTCAATCCTCCTATCTGGGATGATCGACCTTCCTCCGTCGGCCATCTCCGCCTCTAGCCTTTGACGCACCTCTATCGCAGTTACAGACAACTCGAACATATCGTGAGATGGTTGGGAGCTTGATGCTACTCCCTTCCCCTTTTTGCTAGAGCCGACTCTCCTTGATCTCGGTGCCATGATTCCTACAAACAACAATTAGTATCTTGTACGATGCAAAACAGACCTATGCATATGTAAATATACGAGCGAACAAACGAGTAATATTTTCAAAAATCCAACTCCTCAAAAACCCAAGGTCTAGTCTAGCTAATTCATTACGCAATACCATACCATACCATATCAATGTAACTACTACAATAACATATCACATTATGCTATTGCTAAACATCAAATGCCTTGAATCACAAGGTTCAATCCATACCATAAAAATCAAAAATCTAGCATAATTCCTCAATTCCATCAATCATGCATTCTACCATTACATCCATCATTATCATATCAGCAAACACATGTTTAAGCATGGAATGAAAGTAAGAGATACACTTCCCTAACAAGACATATATCATCTAATTAGCAAAAATCTCAAATCATCAAACCAAGCCTAACTAAACATGTAATTGACAATGAATAACGAATCTAACCACATAAAACATCAACCCATACATCATACAAGCTTAATTGAAGCATAAATCAAAAAATCCCCAAATTGTAAAAATTAGGGTTCATGTGATAATACCTCAAATCCGGAAATTGAATGAGCTAGGAAGAAATTTGTTCGGATAGAAAGATAGAGCACGTAACGGGCTTCGAATGAAGCTAAAGAACACACAAAATGATGGAAGGATGAAGAAGTTATGAAGGTTTGAAGTTATTTTGAATATAGAGGAAAATTTGGAGTTTAGAAGATGAAAATGGAGGAAAATGGGTGTTTGGGGAAGAAACCCCCGTTTTTTAACATTCTGGAGGTGTGGGGCGGTTCGCCCCACACCTGGGGCGGACCGTCCCGTGCGGGGCGCGCGCTCCGGACGTGCGGGGCGAACGCGCTCTGGACGTGGGGCGATTCGCCCCCCACTCCTGAGGTGGGAGACGAACGTTTTGAAATAAAAATGCGGTTTTTAGTCTCCGAAAACCCATTTTCCTCGAAAAGTCGCACTCGAACACAACATAAGCACATACGACACAGAACCGAACAAATTCACATATGAAAAGCAAATTGTTCAAGTATGAATGCATGCAATAAAGCGGTAAAGAAAGCGATAAAAACCCCGGGTTGCCTCCCGGATAGCGCCATTGTTTAAAGTCTCTGACTCGACTCCTGTCTTCGCCTATCTTTTCCTTCTGAGGGTACTAGACTTCCCCTTCACGAGTCTCCTTCCCGTGCCTCGATCGTGTGAATAAGAGTGAACATAGACATTAAGACCACTGTAATCAATAGTGTTAGAAGTACCAGGTGGATCAGGCGGATCAGATATGGCGTGCAACACATGTTGCTTGCCATCCACTTCAATAGTGCAAGTTCTTTGGTAGATGTCCATCATGGAGCGTAGCTTAGTCAAGAATGTTCGTCCTAAGAGTATGACATCCCCCGTTCCTGGTGCTGACGCTGGCATAATTACAAAATCTGTAGACAGAAGCTTCACCAATCTTGACTAATACATTCTTCACAACGCCTTCGGGTTTCACAAGGGACCCATCCTCCAGTTGCACAATAGCCTTATGCACAGTTAGTTCCCCAAGGTTACTCTTCTCGAAAACATTCAAAGGGAGCACATTAGAGTAGGATCCCGTGTCTAGTGTGGCTCGGACATCTTCAAGCTCCCCAATCCCAACCTTAACATCGAAACTTTGAGGTAGTGGCTCGGAATTCTCTTGCTCCTCTTCACTCTTGTTAGTACCATGGTCCTTTTCTTCTTCTTCGGCTTGTGGGGGCATTTCCCTTTTGCAACTATCGCACTTAGCAACCTTCTTGATGGTGATTTCAACAGGTAGATCACCCACTAAGTTAATGGACAACGACTTCTCAGTGTTGCTAGGCAGTTTGCCTTGCTCCCTACTTGCTCCTCGGTCGATCAACTATTGCATTTTTTTATGGGCAAGCCTAGTGCTTTCTTCCAACCTATCAAGCCTTGCCCTAGTCTTCTCAGAATCTTCTTCATAACGTTTGAGAAAACTTTGGGTGTGATCAACCATCTTTTGCAAGTTCTCCATCAGTTGAGCTGACTTCGACTTCGGTGGCTCTTTCGGAGAGGGGTTTTCGCAGTGGTCATTACCATAGTTTAGCCTACTACGGTCTTGGTTAGGGCCATAAGTTTGGTTAGCCGGTGCATATCCTTGATTTTTACGGTATCCTCTTCTCCAAAATCCACCTCGAGGATTCCTATCGTCTTGTCCGTAGCTAACTTCTTGAATACCAAACTCCGTAGCAAAGGCTTCTTCTTCGCCTCCTCGAGCGCAGTTGCCATCATTGTATGCCAGCTCCGATCTACACATATGAGCCCCATGCCCATAGTTCTTGCATATTCGGCATACTTCGTTCGAAACAGTTGTTCCGGTGGCGCTCTTGAGGACTTGCTTCAATTCGTTGGTAAAGCACTCGAATTGATCCCCATTCCCCCTATACATAGGGGCTTCTTGAGTCGGTGGAGCTTCAGGTCCACGTCTCCTAACCATTGCTCTTGGGTCCTTGAACTGCGAACCCTTAGCAAGCCTTTCAAAAACTGCCCAGACGGCTTCTGCGGTTTCCTCCCAAATATTGCCTCGGCATTGGAAATCCACCACTTGTTGGTTCTCGAAGGTGATTCCATTGTAGAAGTGTTGGACTAAGTCAGAAAGTTCAAAACCATGGTGAGGGCACTTGTTCGTGAGATCTTGGAACCTCTCGAACGCGGTGTAGATGGTCTCATCATAGTCCTGCTTGAATCCAGTGATCTGCGCCTTTAGCACGGTAGTCAAGGTGTGAGGGAAGTATTTCTCCATGAAAGCTGAAAAAACCTTCTCCCAAGTGTCCAGCGAGCCTGCTGGTAGAGAACTCAGCCATGACTTGGCTCTGTCGCCAAGTCCCATAGCAAAAACCTTCATCCTCAACTCATCCGTTGTTATGTCATTTCCGGGTCGTGGGAGGTGGTTGACGAAATCATCGATATCGTGCAAGTACCCCATCACATCTTCCCTTGATAAGCCATAGAACCTCGGAAGTTGTTGGAATGCGTGGTTCTTGATTTCCAGATCTCGGGTTGCAGACGATAGAACAATCGCCGGTCCCCTCATACGATCCTTGGTGGATTGAACCCATGCCTTCAGTGGTCTAGCTTCTGCCATTCCGTCGATTTCCTTGAAAAGACTGAGTAGACATTCAGAGAAATCGGTATCCTCTATTTCCTCTAGTGCGCGCCTTTCAAGTAGTCGCCTTCTTTAGTGGTAGACTTTATCGATCTCAGCAATTGAATCAGCAAGCGGTGTTCCTGCAGAACGTGTATGCGGCATACACTATCTGTAACAGACTAGGAAAGGTGATTAGAAACAGACTAGGAAAGCAGTATCAGAGAGAGATTAAAAAGAAAAACTAAAACTAGTAGAATTAGGAATTGAAAGCTGAAAATATAAATAAATTAAACAGAAAAAAGGAGTATAGTCCCCGGCAGCGGCGCCAATTTGATGAACGCGCGGATGTCGTGCTCCGGATTCAGCAAATAAACCAAAGGCAATCCACAACTACAACGAAAACCGTAGTGTAGCAGTAGAATGACTCGAGTGTTGTTCTCTCAGGACTATAACTAGCTTTATCTATTAAACAAGAGAATATAAAACAGCAGACAGATAGCAAAAGGGGGTTTCTAGCAGATAATGGAGATTGGTGATAGTATGGTCCTTCTTAACAAAACGGGTCGATAATCATGCATAAATTCCTCGGTCTTGCATAGAGATCTTTGAATCAATCTAGTGTCCTGTTGCAAATATTAAGCACTACGAAGATAATTGGCCTGACAAGTCAACAAGTGTCCAATAATGCATAATAATTAATACAACATACGAGAATTTAGGCTGTGCCTGATCAACGAAATAAAGCAATGACACGGAGTATAATGCGCGATATAGCCATTAGCATGATTATCTTCCCTTCGCTAAGAATTCACATACTACCACCAACGATAAGTTTAGCTACTCATAATAGGCATGCAATCAACAGAAATCATAGAAGAAAACATGTTGAAAGAATATAATAAAATAAGTAGAATAAAACTGTAAGATACAAAGTTACCGAAGGTTGTCAATCTCCGGATGATTGCGATCCTACGAGCTCCAAACTGCTATGAAAAAGTGTCCCCTAAGCTACGGACCCCAGAACAGGCTCTGGGAAGTCCCTACCTAAAACTACAGAGAGAGGTGAGAAAGTAGGCCTGGAAAGATATGATTTTCGGAGAAAATTGAGCAACTATATATAGGCTTTGAAATACTGTGGGGCGGTTCGCCCCACACACCGGGCGGTTCTCCTGGTGTGGGGCGGTTCGCCCCAAATAATTTCTCGTGGAATTCCGCGTTTTTGACGCGTTTTTTGGATTTCTTCCCCTTCTAACCTCGAGATTCGGCCCCTAGACTCCAAATCTTATCCGGAAACCTTCAGATACTACAAATAGGCTTCTGGAACAACAATTCCTTGTCAACTTCAATATAATTGCCCGGAAATCTTCGAATTTCAACCAAAACCTGTAAAATAAAATCTAAAGGGAAACGTGACACTATTCTAATAAAATGCATTAAAATATAGCTAAATTAACATAGAGGATAGCTAAAATAGGTGAAAAAGACTCGAATGAAAGTGTAAAATACACATTCATCAACGGTCACGTTCGAGCACCGCCCTCGCTCGCTCCCCTTCAGCATCCTCGCTAGGAATGGGCGCTCTAACATTACTGGCCGCAGGGAAACTAAAGTCCATTTCCCTTAGATCAATTGTCTGATAAGGGACAACATCCTCGATGTAGTATTGCTCTTGGAGGAGCAACTCTCGCTCTGCTCTCCGATTCATCTCAGAGAATGACGGAGATGGAATATTTTGGCTCGGACCAGCTTCATTCCCATGGAGATCAAGAAGCCTCACATGAGAGTCATCGTCGCTACTGATTATGGTACGACGAATAGTCTGAGCAGGAAGATCAGATTTACGCATTCTCGACGAGTCAAGCTCCCCGACATCTTCACCCTGCCCCTCTTGAAACGAGTGTTCTCCTTCCTCGAACCAAGCTAGCTCGGGAGTAGGCTGCTCGGTATCATCCATGTCTTCCACCCGGATAGGCATCAGGTCGACATTAGCCCGAACACCATAATCCCGCCCTAACACTTGGGCAGCTTGGGTTATCATGGCGGCCGAGACACCAGTGTCGGGCAGACCCCCTTCTACTTCGGTCAGATCATCAATAAAGAGCTCGTCGGCATCCTTTCTTCTTCTTCGGACTTCTAGCCGAAACTGATCGGACTCCTCCTCCTCGTCACAATCGTCTTCTTCACCAGATTCCTGGTTTTCTTCACCTTCCTCGAGCTCCTCCTCCTCGCCCTCCTCACTATCAACCTCCTCGACCTGGTTCTCAGGTTCCTCGTGGTCCGAGGAGAGCTCCATAGTTTGATCCAGGAGTATGTCCGACAGAGATGTCTCCTCGGACGTATCCTGCCCGGTCCCGTAATCAAGAGCGTCGTGACGGTTTTGACTGTCGTCTCTCCTCTCGGACATCCTAAAAGGTAGGCCAGAAAAAGAGTAAGGATGGGCGGTGATGGTCCGAGAGGTCCGTTTATGTATATTGATTATGCTCGACCTCCCGAACGGAGAAAAATCTCAAAAAGGGCATAAGTAAAAAAGAAGTTACTCTACAACAAAATACAAGCAGAGCGAGGAGAAAAAACATATGAAGACAAGCAAAAGAAAGGGAGAGACCAACCACTTAAATATCGACGAGCTACAAAAAACCACCATACTTTACAGTTCTAGTACTTGACAAATTTAACGAATAATCTAGGGAGGCGAAGGGGATTTACAGAAATTGAAAGAGGGGGAAGCATGCGAAATCTACGGTGCAATCAAAGCATGCAAGTCTACAGCTCGATTACGGCATACACGTTACAGTCATTTTAAGTTTTTTTTAAGTCCTTGGCTCATTCTCAAGCCCGCCGTATGCCGGCGAGGGCTCAGGCGACGGAGACTGGCGGAGGGCGTGCGCCCCGTAACGGCAAAGTAAAGAAAAAAGGAAGTAAAACAGGCATTCAAGTAATTGTACGCACATTAGTAGGAGGACTTACTTGTTTAAGTGCTTGAAGATGGAATGAACTCGGAATGCTACTAGATCCGCCGGAAAACGGGGTTGTTGGCTCGCCTGAAAGACACCAGAAAGGCTCTTCAATCAGAAAATTGGGCTCGTCAATCTCACTTTGATGCTCCTCTCTCTCTCTGATGCCCTGGATGAAATTTTTTGCGAAAAGTGAGAAATGATTTAGTCTTCCCCTATTTATAGAAGGGTATCCCAGGAATCGAACCGTCGGTGCCCCTCGCTCCATCCGGACCGAACACGTGGCAGCTATCAACGGCCCAGATCACAGCCGCCTGGCGAATTCACCAATTTACCCTCCACACTCCCGCTCGAACACACTTTCCCATGTCAGCACGGATTACCTGATCACACTAGGTAATCCGTAGCGTGAGCACCGTACCACTTGGATTATAACGGGAGCGACGACCATATCAGAGAACGACCCTCACAATTATCTCCTCGAGATAATTTGCAAAGAAAAAAGGTGGCAAGACAAAAAATCGACTGATTCATTGCACTGGATCAGGGAGCCACTTCTCAAAATTATCTCTCCTCGAGATAATTTGCAAGGAAAAAAGCGGCAAGCAGTCATTCCATTCCACTCCTCAAAATTATCTCTCCTCGAGATAATTTGCAAGGAAAAAAGCGGCAAGCAGTCATTCCATTCCACTCCTCAAAATTATCTCTCCTCGAGATAATTTGCAAGGAAAAAAGCGGCAAGCAGTCATTCCATTCCACTCTCAAAATTATCTCTCCTCGAGATAATTTGCAAGGAAAAAAGCGGCAAGCAGTCATTCCATTCCACTCTCAAAATTATCTCTCCTCGAGATAATTTGCAAGGAAAAAAGGTTTAAAGAAGTCATTCCACTCCACCAAGGAATACTTACCCGGATTCAATCTCTGCCCAGCAAATATACCTCGTTTCATAAGGTCCGAGCAACGTCTGCTCGCACCCTATAAAAAGGGGGAGGGAGGGAGAGAAAGGGGGAGGGAAAGATACCAAGGTGCGATTACGGAAATCTTTTTTCGCCCACTACTAGTCGAGGCTCTGCTCGACCTCTACTGCAACATAGTTCCTCAACTATCTTCTACAAAGATACTTGGAAACTAGGGGAACATATGTTAGTGTTGAAATATGTCCAGTCCGCATGTACGAACTGGAGCGGTCTAAGAGCGCGACAAAGCATCATAGGCCGTCCCTCAAGGGGCGCGACCACACCCAAGTATGTCACTAAGGTTTGGTTCGACCAACATAGGGTCCGACCATCACTAAGAGGTCAACCCTCAAAATAAGCTCATCACAAGGACAAAGAAGCCACTGAGCTCGAGGAGCATCTCTAGGGCTCGAGGAGCATCTCTATGGCTCGAGGAGGACCTTACGTCAAGGTAACACTCTTTGAGAGAAACTAGGCAGAACACTACTCGGACCACCTACGTACAAGAGAGGCTCGAGGACCCAGGGCGACCAGCCATGGTCGCTCCCTATGGGACCAGCCTTCCGAATTATTTTGTGGGCCCCGAAAAGTCTAGGTTGCCCTCTCAACCCTAGCCAAGATACTTGGGCCAAGGCCCATGGACCTCCTTAATGGGCTTGGGCCAAGGAAGGCTTCAATCTCAGCCGGACACGTGTCATAATCCTACGCGACATGACAATAAAAGTCTACGAGTATATAAAGGGTTCATTCATTACCCAGCGGGTAAGCATTAACACCTCTCACCTACCACTCAATATTTATCTCACTAGGGAAGTCCTCAACTCTCTACACGTAAAGTCGTCACTCCGGTCTGATACCTTACAGACCGGGTAAGAGACTTTGACCCCCCCCCCCTTCTAGTCTATTTCAGGTGCGAGGAAGCTACAAGAAGGTTCCCTATCATTTCAAGAGGAACACTACATGAATAAGACATAGAATAGTTGATCATAGCGATTCACTGCGAACTTAGGAAGAAGTACGAATTACCCTTCAACAGATGTCTTCTTTCAATCCTTCCTTATCACAACCTTCAGAAAAAGTGATTTCTTCCTTATCACTGCTTTCTGTAAATCGATATCTTCTTTCAATCCTTCCTTATCACAACCTTCAGGAAAAGTGATTTCTTCCTTATCACTGCTTTCTGTAAATCGACATCTTCTTTCAATCCTTCCTTATCACAACTTTTTGCCTTCTGGCCCTTTTCTTTAATTTTAATCTTTTCCAGATTTTTCTTTGTCATAAATCTTATCTCCTTGTTTCTCACTGATTTCCTTGTCTTGAAAATTTTCATATTTGGCCTTCTTGTTTGATTTATTACATGTCTGACCTTTACGTTTTCTTGGATCCAATTTCTCGTACCTTTGTTTCGAACTTTTCCATTTTTTTCTTGTCAAGCATTGTTTTGCCCAGGGCATGCGTCAGTTGTCTTTTTTGTCAAGTTCTTATGAAAATAGATTTGTCGGAAATCATCATCATATACTGAAAAAATTTCATAACTTAAACGTGTTCAAAAGCAGTCGAAAATAGATTTGTCGGAAATCATTACAACTTACTTTGTCAATCTAAAAAGTTCAAGAGTAAATAAACAAATGCAAATCCTAAGCAAACTTCTACTTCATCTCAAACAAGAAAATAATAAGTTCTTCAGCATCCTGTTCTTCTTCCAATCACTATCTTCAATTGTAGAACTTCCTCAAATTCTTGATATTCTAGGGCCTTCTCCATTCTTTATTATGTTCATCACCTAGCTCATAGCTTCCATTAGCTTTGACTTTGGTGATCTTATACGGGCCTACCCACTTTGGCTCCAGTTTTCCCACTCCATCTTGCTGTGTGGCTTTCCTTAACACCAAATCACCTACTTGCAGCTCCCTAGTCTTCACATTTCTGTTGTAGCTTCTCGCCACTCGAGCTTGATATTTTAAGATTCTAGCTAATGTTGTGCTTCTTTCCTCTTCTAACATCTCGAGGTCCATCATTCTTTCTTCATGATTGTCCCCTGGCTCATAACCCTGAATCCTTAGCGTTTCTATCACCATTTCTGCCGGGATCACTGTCTCTGAACCATAAACCAAGTGAAATGGTGTCTCTTGAGTTGAAGTTTTCGAAGTAGTCCTGTATGCCCATAGTACTCCATCTAGCTCGTCCACCCAATCCCCTTGGCAAGCTTTCAACCTTTTTTCAATCAACTCCACTAGGGTCCTATTGGTTCTTTCCACTTGTCCATTTGATGGTGGGTAGTACACGGACGTGAATCTTTGCTCTATCTTCATCTTTTGGCACCATGCTTTGAGCTTTCTTCTTGAAAATTGTGCCCCGTTACCTGATACTATCACCCTTGGTAGCCCAAATCTACATACTATATTTTTCCATATGAAATCAAGCACTTTATTTTCCGAAATTGCTGAAACCGCTTCCGCCTCTGCCCATTTGGAGAAGTATTCTACTGCCACTATCAAAAATTTATTTGGTCCCGTCCCATTCGGAAATGGTCCTACTATATCAATGCCCCATTTGTCAAATGGGCATGTGATATTTGTGGGTCTCAACTCCATTGTGGGCTTGTTACTTTGATTCGCGTACCTTTGACACTCTGTGCATGATTTTGCATAGCTAGTGGCATCTCCCACTACTCCAGGCCAGTAATATCCTTGTCTTAAGACTTTTTGTGCCAACGATCTCCCACTTGAGTGATTTCCACAACTTCCTTCATGGACTTCGGCTAATACATGTTTCGCTTCATTTGCTGTCAAGCATCTTAAATGCATCCCCGTGAAGGATCTTCTGTATAAGTCTCCTCCTATCATCAAGTACCTAAGTGACCTACTTGCAACTCTTCTTGCTTGTGTCTTATCCTCAGAAAGTTTCCCTTCTACAATATATTTCCTTATGTCCTTCATCCACCCCTCATCTTGCATGAGAGTCAAGATTTTTAATTCTTCTGCCATGACGGACGGCTTCATCTGCTCCATCAACACTATTCTTCATGTGTCGATTGCTCCCGAAGTTGATGTGTATTTTGCTAATACATCGGCTCTATCATTCTCTCTTCTTGGGATCAACTTTAACTGGAATTCTTTAAACTCTTCGACTTCTTCTTTCAACAAATTCAAATAACTTCTCATGCTTGGGTGTGTCGCTTCAAATTGTCCTCTGAATTGATACTCAACTAGCTGCGAATCTGTGTAACCCTCCAAATATTCGACTCCCAAAGTCTTTGCTATTTTTATCCCGTTTAGAAGAGCTTCGTATTCTGCCTCATTGTTTGTAACTTTGAAAGGAAGTGTAATGGCAAACTCTAGCTCTGCCCCTCTTGGCCCGGCTAGATATACCCCCGCTCCTCCAATAGTTGCTAAAGAATATTCGTCTACCCTCATCTCCCAATATTCTCTATCTCCTTTCCTTGATCTCTCTTCCTCTTCTTTTGCAACTTCTTCCACTTCCATATCTTCTCTAACGACTTCTCCTTCTATCATTCTTTTTTCTGTTTCTTGGTTACTTGCGTGTCCCACAGCTAAGGTCATGACGGATGCCTTTTTGCTTTCTTCTTCTTATGTAACAATGTGTTGTGGTCTGCTTGGGAACTCCACTATAAAATCTGCAATGACTTGGGCTTTCGTAGCTGACGGAGCTTGGAAATCTATGTCATGCTCACTTAGTTCAATGGCCCATTTGGCTAGTCTTCCTGAATGTTCTGGTCTCCCTAAAACTTGCTTTAATGGTTCATGAGTAAGCACGATGACCTTGTGAGCTCGAAAATACGGTTTCAGCTTTCTTGTGGTATGGAGTAAAGCATACGCTAATTTTTCCATATCCAAGTATCTTGTCTCTGCTGCTGCTAGTGCCTTACTCACGTAGTAAATGGGTAAACATTCACCACCTTGTATTCTTACTAAAACTGAGCTTATCGCCTCATATGTGTATGCCAAGTATAAATAAAGTGGCTCCCCTTCCAACGGCTTGGCCAATAATGGCGGTGACTGTAGGTAATTCTTAAGATCTTCCAATGCTTGCTTGCACTCGTCGTCCCATACAAAATTTTCATTATTCTTTTTCTCCTTCTTAGACTTCTTTAATATCTTGAAAAAGGGAGATTTTTTTCTGCTGATCTTGAGATGAAACGACTTAAGTGCAATAACTTTCCCTACCAACTGATGTACCTCATTGTGTGTTCTTGGATGAGGAAGGTCTTGTATTGCCCTGATTTTCTCTGGATTGGCTTCTATCCCTCTCTCCCTAACCATGTATCCCAAAAACTTGTCTCCCTTTACACCAAAAGTGCATTTTGCAGGGTTTAGCTTCATTCCGTATTTCCTCAATATAGAAAAGCACTTTCTAAGGTGAGCGATATGATCAATTTCTGTCTTGCTCTTGACCAGCATGCAGTCATCAACATATACTTCCATTGTTTTCCCTAGTTCTTCTTTGAACATCAGGTTCACAAGTCTTTGGTAGGTAGCCCCTGCATTCTTCAGTCCAAAAGGCATTACTTTGAAACAGTATACTCCTCCAGCTGCAAAGAAGGCCGTCTTCGGTATATCTTCCTTGGCCATCTTTATTTGGTAAAATCCCTAGTATGCATCCATAAAGCTTAGCAGAGCACATCCAGCAGTTGAATCAACAAGTTGATCTATTCTTGGCAATGGATATGGATCCTTAGGACAAAATTTATTGAGGCGTGTGAAGTTGTTGCACATTCTCCATTTCCCTGTACCAGGTTTCTGTACTAAGACCAAATTGCATACCCAGTTGGAGTATCTTACCTCTTCAATATGTCCTGCCTTCAACAATCTTTCGACTTCAGCCGCAATTATTGCTTCTTGTTTCGGCCCAAAGTTCGTCCTCTTTTGTCTTATGTGAGTTATCTTTTGGTCCATATTTAACTTATGAACGACAATGGATGGGTCAATCCCTATCAAGTCATTAGTGCTCCATGCAAACACATCTGCATTTTCTTTTAGACATGATATCAATTTGCACTCAGCCTCCCATTCCATTTCAGTTCCAATCCTTGCCACCTTTTCCAGATCCCCATCAACAATTTGTACCTCCCTCACTGTTTCTCTAGGTTGAATCTTGTTTTGTTGTAGGAACCTCTTCTTTGGAGTTGGTGTAGTTGGTTCTTCCAGAATAAGCTTGTATTCTTC
This sequence comes from Plantago ovata, assembly GCA_028274465.1. Taxonomy (NCBI): domain Eukaryota; kingdom Viridiplantae; phylum Streptophyta; class Magnoliopsida; order Lamiales; family Plantaginaceae; genus Plantago; species Plantago ovata. The sequence goes on from CM051458.1 coordinate 42,523,561, forward strand.
AGGTTGTATCTCCTTTTTTGGCATGTCTTCCTGAGCTTTCAGAGCTTTTGCTTTCCTTTGGCTTTTTGTAAGTGACGGACTTACTTTTCGCCTTTTTGTTGGAGCCTCTTTGATGGAGTACATCTCTCTTTTGTCCGTCGACCTCCGGTTTCTCCACTCATCCTGGGGCACTGAACTTCTTCTTACTGATAGAGTGTAGCACTCCCATGCTTCTATTATGTTTCAAACCGCTTGGCCCACTCCAGCGGGTGTTTGAAATTTCACCCTGTTGTGTAGAGTAGATGCAACCGCTTGAAAGACTCTCAATGCCGGTCTTCCTAACACCACTTGGTAGGAAAATTAAATATCCACTACTAAGAATGGAATGTGTTTGGTTACTCTTTGAGGTTTTTTGCCTAAGGAAACTTTTAGGTATACTCTTCCCCAGGGGTAAATCTGATCCCCCCCAAAGCCAACTAGCGAGCTTCCTACCTTCTCCATCTTTTAGGTTAGCATGATAACGTTTACTGAGCTTCCTGTATCAACAAGTACCTTTCTTACTGTGTATGAAGCTATATCCGCCGAGATCACTAAAGGTACATCTAGTTCTTCCGTACCTCCTCCACAAGGACTTTTTCTTGGAATTTCACTATCATCAAAAGTTATAGGATCTCCCTTTGCTTCTCCTACACATGGATCATGTTGGTCCCTTTAAACAACAAGAAAAGATAGGAGGGGGGGGGGGTGAATAGTCTTTTCAAACTTTCATCGTTTAAAAACTTTCTCAGCAAGGGCTTATTACTTTTCAGTAATGAGTTTGCTGATACTTAACTTTCTCAGCAAGCACTAGTTACTTTTCAATAACGAGTTTTGTTGATACTTAAAATCAGAGAGCGGAAGTCTTTGTACAATAAGTGCTTTGTCAGTAAGTGATAGTTTCAGCAAGTGAACAGAGTGACAGTGTACATATAGATATGCTTTGCTGAAAACTAAATGCAGTAAGTAAATCACACAAACACTTTTATAGTGGTATCTGAGAGTGGCGTAATCTCTCAACTAATCCACTTTGTCCTTTCTAGGACTGAATCCACTAAGATAAGTTTGAGGTTCCTTACAACACCTATCTAGAGCGATTCAACAGAAACCAAAGCACACTTGCTTCGTTTTCAACCAAAGCACAGTAAGTTTACAAGAAAGTTCAGAGATAACTACACAAATCAGCAAACAAAACTAAACAAAGCTTTTACAAGGGACTTAAGCTCTTCCATCAGAAGATTTTCTCAGAATCTCCCTTACACTTTTCTCAGCAAGCGCAAAAAATTCAACACAGTACTTTTCGTAATCTTCAAGTAGTTTACGGAATTCGAGCTGAATGATCCTTGCGTTCTTGCAGGCGGTATAATGATGGTTTTCACCATTCATTTCTTTGTAGTGCAATACCCACAAGTGCATGCCCCAATTGCTGGCATGGAGAAGTTGTGTATCTGAAATTCCCTTATTAGCATGAATCTTCCTTAACCAGAGAAGATCTTTTTCTTGATCCTTGGCAGTGAGATAGAAATACTCATAAGGAATCAAGCCATATTTCTTCTTTGACTTCTTGGTTAGAGGGTCAGAGTAGTACGCAACATCAATTGGTTTGATTAAATCGGGCTCTTGCTTCATTTGCTTGCCAATAGATGTTCTTCTTACCAAGACTTCTAGATTCAGCCATCTTCCAGCAATGTTTCTTGGGTAGGAAGGAGGATCCCTTTCGTTTCTTTTCACCTTTAATTCAATCCAAGTGTACATTTGATTTAGTACAGCAGTTGGAAAGAAATCATTTGCCAATACATCTTCCAGCTTTAAGATCCAGCAACCATGCACATTTCTGATCACATTTTGAGTTGTTTCCTCATTGCTGGTCTTTGTGTAATCAATGCCGGAGCGAATGGCAATGCTGGCTAGCCTATTTTCTTCCTGTCTTTGCCTTCTTCTTCTTGACTTTGCATTTTCTTAATCTCTTGCTGAAGATCTTGATTCAGAAGAGAAATGTTTTGAGTGGCCAGACGGAATTAGGGCTGTGATCGGTCTAGCTCTTATAGCTTGATCTATTGTCTGATTGTCATCATCATCATCATCTTCATTCAGATCTTGATGACTCTCAGTATGACAGTATTCTTGAGTTTCAACAGATGTTCTTCTCCTTTTCGGATTTGCTGAATTCAACCTAGAATTTGTTTCAGCTTGTCTTTTAGAACTTTGCTCTCTTTCAGCAAGAGGTTCTATTGTCAATGGCGCTTCAGCAGGGATTTGCTTATGGTTGAGTTAACTACCTGCTGAAGAAGGGCAGTTGGTGACTCAGTTCTTTCAGCAATGACAGCTTCTTCAACATCTGGTACTTGTTCTTCAGCAGACTTCTTTTCTTGCTCTATCTGAGAAAGCTGTGCAGATTCAGCAATCTCCCTTGTCTCTGAAATGACAAGTTGAGCAGAGACATCTTGACCTTTAAGTTCACTGCTGGTCATGAAAACATCTACTGATTTATTGGAGGTGTCTTCAATCTCTAATTCCATTTGCTGGCTCAGTTCTGTCAGCACCAGCTGAACTTTGTCAATGGATGTTTTCGGTGAACTAGGTCCAGTATTCTCAGCATCACGAGATGCGTCGTCGAATAATGTCTCTTGTGGTGTTTCAGCAATTTCTGGGACTTGAACCATTGCAGTCTCAGCAACTGGTTCTTCAGCAATCACAGTCTTAGTAACTGCGGTTTCAGCAACTTGATGAATTGCTTGTTCAACAACCATCTTTTCAGCATCAAGATTATCTACAATGTAGATATCTGGCATTGGGGCAGGAATTTCGTTTCCACTGCCTTGTATCAATATTAAGTTGATTGTTGAATGCTTTTGCAAACACTTCAACATTGCTGAAGTAGGTTTCCGTAACCACTTCATCAACATCTACTGGAGCTTGTGTATCAGCAACTCCTGGAGTATCATCCGAAAGATCATGGACAACTGGAACTGACTTGCGAGCCAGTGTTTTCTTTCTTGTGTTATTTGTCCGTTTTCTCATAGGGATGGGGTTAGCTGATGACGCTGCAGTTTGAGTGTCATCATCAGCTTTCCTCTTTTTCATCTTTGATTTTTCCAGTTTCTCTCCAGCAGCAGCTTCTATAGTAGTTGCATTTTCAGCAACGGTTGTTGTACACGTACCTTGTTGATCACCATCTATAGCAGTTTCATCAACAACTTTTTCAGCTGTTGGAGTCTTATCTTGCTGACTAGTGGTGACAACATCTGCAGCTGTTGTATACCTTTCTTGCTGACTTGTGCTGACAACATTTGCAGCTGTTGTCTTCTTTGATTTCTTATCAGCAAGTTTAGGTCCATTTTGCTTGTAGAAGGCTCTTCCCACATTGCATACTGATTTCTTAATCGACAATGGGTTTCTCAGCTGAATCCTGAAGTGTTCAAGGATATAGCATATTTTTAGTCCATACATGACTGGGAAGGTAGGTGAGACCTTGTTGTCTTCAACCTTGACCTTGAATTTAGTAACACAATCAACAAGTCTATTGAAAATGTACTTTGCCCAGTTGAGCTCAGTTTTCTTCTCATGTATATGCATCAGCAGCGGCCACCTTCTCAAGCCTACTTGGTCAATTCCTCCGACTTGGGAGGCTAAGACTTTGATGAGTAGCAGAGCTATTAGACCAAGTGAATGGCAGAGATGCTTCCTCTTAACGTGCTTTGTCCAAGTCACGGGAGCAATCTCTCCTTTCTTCATTTTCTCGTTTCTGACATCACTGTAGAAGGCTTCGATTTCTTCATCAGTGGAAGTGATGTCATCTTCAGTTCCAGTAGTTGGAATCTGAAAGATGTTGGCTAAATCAGTCCATTTCAGGACGATTTGCACACCTTGAACTGTAGTGGAAATCACTTTTTCAGTGACTCCCTGTCCATCAGTCAGAGTTTGGATTTCTGCATTGTTGTAGAATTCCATGGTGTCTAACATACTCACTTTCTTAGGGCGAGCAGTTATGAAGAAAGTAAGGCCTTGTTGTTTTATCAAATCAAGCGCCTCCTCATTTTCTCCATCTAGTTCTTGTTCATAGAAGTATCGTATATACTTCTCTTTGGCAAATCCTCCCCATTGCATCATCATTTCATACTTTGCAGTGTCAAGATATGCATGCGGCATGGGTCTTTCTGTTACACGGTCGTTCTTCAACACAATTTTCACTGTGTTGGTTGCCGGAGTTATAACCGGAGCAGTGCTTTTTCCAGCACTGTCAACCTTTGATGACTTAGAGGTCTTGGAGGACTGTCTCTTTGGGGCCATTTCTTATATAGTGTGAGAAATGTACGAAAAAGATTACTTTTCTTTTTGACCGGAGGTACAGTGAATTCAGGCACATGCTATAAAATTTGCAGAGAAAGGAAATGTGAGTTAAAGAATTTTGTCTTTCTCTAACTCTTTGTTTATATAGTATCTCTGATGTGCAAGAAGCTCAATCGTTTTTGAGTTCTCAACAAGGGTAAATCAGAGATTCAACAGCGTTAGTGGAGCCTTTGCATTAAATGCGTAGTGGTCCACTAACAAAAACCGTCAGAGCACTCTTTCTCTTTGCAATATTAACCGCCAGATCAAAAACTACATTAAACAAATGGCCACGATTGTATTTCATGTCATGATTATTAGCGAGTTTATCTATGGCCGATTAACGTCACAAATTGATTTTACCTAGATTTATGGGATTTGATTGCTTACTGAAGTGAACAAGAATCTTTTCAGCGAATTTGTGTAACCAACTTTGTTATTTGCTGAAAGTTCCCCCTTAATCAAATATCTCATATTTCCTTAAATTAAAAGACATTTCTGAGTTCCGGTCTCAGTAAATTCTTTTTGTCTTGAGATATCTTTTGGTAAAATCTGAGAAGTGAGTTTTCTCTTTGTTGAGTTCCCGTCTCAGAATTCTCCTTTGATACTTGAATACCTGTTTCAGTATCTTTGATTGTCTGAATGCCCGTTTCAGCAATCCTTAAGGTTTTTCTCTTACTTAGTGCCCGTCTCAGCAAGTGATCAAGTTTCCTAACAAATACCCGTTTTGTGTATCAAGTGATCAAGTGATCAAGTGCATGCCCCAATTGCTGGCATGGAGAAGTTGTGTATCTGAAATTCCCTTGTTAGCATGAATCTTCCTTAATGAGAGAAGATCTTCTTCTTGATCCTTGGAAGTGAGATAGAAATACTCATAAGGAATCAAGCCATATTTCTTCTTTGATTTCTTGGTTAGAGGGTCAGAGTAGTAAGCAACATCAATTGGTTTGATTAAATCGATCTCTTGCTTCATTTTCTTGCCAGTAGATGTTCTTCTTACCAAGACTTCTAGATTCAACCATCTTCCAGCAATGTTTCTTGGGTAGGGGGGAGGATCCCTTTCGTTTCTTTTCACCTTTAATTCAATCCAAGTGTACATTTGATTTAGTACAGCAGTTGGAAAGAAATCATTTGCCAATACATCTTCCAGCTTTAAGATCCAGCAACCATGAACATTTTTGATCACATTTTGAGTTGTTTCCTCATTGTTGGTCTTTGTGTAATCAATGCCGGAGCGAATGGCAATGCTGGCTAGCCTCTTTTCTTCCTGTCTTTGCCTTCTTCTTCTTGACTTTGCATTTTCTTGATCTCTTGCTGAAGATCTTGAGTCAGAAGAGAAATGTTTTGAGTGGCCAGACGGAGTTAGGGTTGTGATTGGTCTATCTCTTATAGCTTGAGCTATTGTCTGATTGTCATCATCATCATCATCATCTTCATTCAGATCTTGATGACTCTCAGTATGACAGTATTCTTGAGTTTCAACAGATGTTCTTCTCCTTTTCGGATTTGCTGAATTCAACTCAGAATCTGTTTCAGCTTGTCTTTTAGAACTTTGCTCTCTTTCAGCAAGAGGTTCTATTGTCAATGGCGCTTCAGCAGGGATTTTCTTTCTTGAAGATTTTCTTTGTTTATCTTCCCCCTTAGACATGGATTGCATCATTGGAGTAATGTGCAAAGAGAAAAATTCATTGCAATTTTCAGCAAGATTGCTTAGGCTATTGTACTTAAGAATAATTGCCTGCTGATCAGCGGTCAGCTTGGACAAATCTTGTTTTATACTCACCAAATTCTCCTCATGTCTGCGCTCATTTTTGACTTTTTCTTCCATGAAAGTCTGAGCCTTTTTCAATGCAGTCTTTGCCAGCTTGAGTGCTTGACTGACATCATCTTCATAACTTTTATGATGTAGACTTATGTCTTTCTGAGCTATGGTAAGAGAAGTAGTGCGTTTTAGCACAGTAGCCAGTATTTTGCCGATGTCAAGCGGACTCTCAGCAAGCAATGCATCGTCTTCTTCTTTGCAGGCTTTGTGGACTTCCATTAGTGCCATAATTCTTGGAGTAAAATCCTCCACATGTGGAAACGGCACTAAAGAAGGAGTTACGGAATGAACTTTAAGCTCAGTACCGAATTGATCTTCTTTGGTCGGCAAATGGCATCTTATGTCATCTCCTACATCATTTTCATCATCAAGAGGAGGAATTGTAACCACTGTGGGTTCAGCTTTCTTTGTTTGATCTTCTTCATTTGCTGAGAGATCTTCTTCGTCATCAGATTCATCAAGGCCAGCAACCTTGGTTCCTAAATCTGTAGCTTCATTCCCTTTCGGTTGAGTGGTTGCTGAGGGCAACGCTTGAGACTCAACCAATGGAGTTTCACCAGTAGTAACTTTTAATTGAGTGGTTGCTGAGGGCAACGCTTGAGACTCAGTAACTGGAGTTTCACCAGTAGTAAGTGGAAGGGAGGGGACTTCCTATGCTTCACTCCTGAAGATTGAGCAATGTCTAGATTCTGCGTATGCCTTGCATGAATCTGTAGACTGTTTTGAAGTGCTCTTTGATAATCTTCATCCAATTCTTCATCATCAAGGTTTGGTTTAGTGACCTTGGCATCGAGTAAAGATAACTCTGCATCAGAAAGCTTATTCTTGCCTAAATTCATTTCAGCACGCTTTCTGGCGTACTCTTCTTCAGTTTCAGCAACTTGTTCAGTTGCTGGAGTACTTGTCTCAGCAGGAGCAGGATTGGATTCTTGTTGCTGACTTGGTGTGTGATCAGCTTGCTGATTTTCAGTATCATGACGTTCAGTCTCAACAACTGTCAGTTTAAGTCCACCAGCATCAGGACTAGGACCTTGATTATCATCATCGTCATCCTTTTTGTCCTTAGAATCTTTTCCTTCATCATCACTTGGATCTTTGGGAATGTTCTCATCCTCTTCTTCTTCATCATCGTCCATCAGTATGACCAACTCAAGATGTTTGTATAGAGCGACACTTGTAACTTCCTCTTCTTCATTGATTTTTTGGGGATCAGCCACCACGGGTACAAAGGAACCCTTGAGCATCACAGCTTGTTCAGCTGGAGAGGCACTCTTGAATTTGGCTTTCATATTCTCTCTGATTAGACCAATCAGACTTGAGCTCATGAGCTGAGAATATGTCAACTCTTCTAGAAGTATTGAGTGCACAAACGTCTCGAGTTTCAGCAAAGAAATTCGCTTTTTCTCATTGGACAGATGAAGGTGAAGATCAGAAAAGTCCATCCTCCTGTACCTTTGCCAGTTGCTGACAGATTTAGAAACTCTGGTCAAGGTAGTTGATGAATGTGTATTTTACACTTTCATTCGAGTCTTTTTCACCTATTTTAGCTTTCCTCTATGTTAATTTAGCTATATTTTAGTGCATTTTATTAGAATAGTATCACGTTTCTCTTTAGATTTTATTTTACAGGTTTTGGTTGAAAATCGAGGATTTCCGGGCAATTATATTGAAGTTGACAAGGAATTGGTGTTCCAGAAGCCTATTTGGAGTATCTGAAGGTTTCCGGATAGGATTTGGAGTCTAGGGGTCGAATCTGGAGGTTAGAAGGCCACTAGAAGTCAGAAACCGAGTACGAAAAGGGGAAGAAATACAAAAATGCGTCGAAAACGCGGAATTCCGCAAAATTCTCTCCGGGGTGAACCGCCCGGTGTGTGGGGCGAACCGCCCCACAATATTTCGAGGCCTATATATAGTTGCTCAGATTTTCTCCGAAATTCATACTTTTCCAGACCTACTTTCTCACCTTTCACTGTAGTTTTAGGTAGGGACTTCCCAGAGCCTGTTCTGGGGGTTCGTAGCTTTGGGGACTCTTTTTCATAGCAGATTGGAGCTTGTAGGATCGCAATTCTTCGGAGATTGACAACCTTCGGTAACATTGTATCTTACGGTTTATTCTACTTATTTTAATATATCTTTCAATATGTTTTCTTCTATGATTTCTGTTGATTGCATGCCTATTATGAGTAGCTAAACTTATCGTTGGTGGTAGTATGTGAATTCTTAGCGAAGGGAAGATAATCATGCTAATGGCTATATCGCGCATTATACTTCGTGTTATTGCTTTATTTCGTTGATCAGGCTCAGCCTAAATTCTCTTATGTTGTATTAATTATTATGCACAATTGGACCCTCGTCGACCTGTTCGCGATTTTATCTTCGTAGTGTTGAATAATTACGGAACACAATAGGACAATAGTGCTTGACTTGTCAGAATCGTTATCTTCGTAGTGCTTAATAATTGCAACATGACATTAGATTGATCAAAGATATCCATGCAAGACCGAGGAATTTACGCATGATTATCGACCCGTTATGCTTTGAAGGATCATACTATCACCAATCTCCATTATCTGCTAGAAACCCCTTTGCTATTACGTCTGCTGTTTTTATATTCTAAATTAGATTTGATAAAGCTAGTTATAGTCCTAAGAGAACGACACTCGAGTCATTCTACTGCTACACTACGGTTTTCGTTGTAGTTGTGGATTGCCTTTGGCTAAATAAGAAATTTATTTGACTAAACCGGGACCCGACAAACCTGCATTCGTCAGTAGTTCTCTTGAAGTCCGAGTAAAGTTCCTCTGAACTTACTTTCAGATCTTCAGTGATGTGAACCACTTCAGTGGTCTCCTTTTGAGCCTGAAAAAGAATAAAATTAAGTTCAGGAAAGTTTTGGAGAATAGTTTTAGAGTCAAAAGTTGGAACATGATTTACCTGCTGAGATTCAGCAAGCTCATGTTGCACACTTGTTTGTGCTGGTACTATTTCCATTGCTTCAGGAGCTTGAGAAGCATCCTTGAATTGTTCATCCTGAAATAATTTTAAGTTAGATACAAGCACTAAGTTTTCAAACTTAGTTGAATTACCAAAAACTTCATCTACCTGCTGAACAGGAGTTGTGGATTCTGGTGCAGAAGTTTCAGCAACCTTCTGACTTGTATCTTGAGAAATCTGTAAAGAAATCATTATATTAGCAAAAAAATGAGTTTCAGATAGTGAAGTTTTGCTTATGGTTGAGTTAACTACCTGCTGAAGAAGGGCAGGTGGTGACTCAGTCCTTTCACCAATGACAGCTTCTTCAACATCTGGGACTTGTCTTCAGCAGACTTCTTTTCTTGCTCTATCTGAGAAAGCTGTGCAGATTCAGCAATCTCCCTTATCTCTGAAATGACAAGTTGAGCAGAGACATCTTGACCTTTAAGTTCACTGCTGGTCATGAAAACATCTACTGATTTATTGGAGGTGTCTTCAATCTCCAATTCCATTTGCTGGCTCAATTCTGTCAGCACCAGTTGAACTTTGTCAATGAATGTTTTCGGTGAACTAGGTCCAGTATTCTCAGCATCACGAGATGCGTGTCGAATAATGTCTCTTGTGGTGTTTCAGCAATTTCTGGGACTTGAACCATTGCAGTCTCAGCAACTGGTTCTTCAGCAATCACAGTCTTAGTAACTGCGGTTTCAGCAACTTGATGAATTGCTTGTTCAGCAACCATCTTTTCAGCATCAAGATTATCTACAATGTAGATATCTGGAATTGGGGTAGGAATTTCGTTTCCACTGCCTTGTGGTCTTGTCTCAGCAGATGTATCAATATTAAGTTGATTGTTGAATGATTTTGCAAACACTTCAACATTGCTGAAGTAGGTTTCCGTAACCACTTCATCAACATCTACTGGAGCTTGTGTATCAGCAACTCCTGGAGTATCATCCGAAAGATCATGGACAACTGGAACTGACTTGCGAGCCAGTGTTTTCTTTCTTGTGTTATTTGTCCGTTTTCTCTTAGGGATGGGGTTAGCTGATGACGCTGCAGTTTGAGTGTCATCATCAGCTTTCCTCATTTTCTTCTTTGATTTTTCCAGTTTCTTTCCAGCAGCAGCTTCTACAGTAGTTGCATTTTCAACAACGGCTGTTGTACACGTACCTTGTTGATCACCATCTACAGCAGTTACATCAACAACTTTTTCAGTTGTTGGACTCTTATCTTGCTGACTAGTGGTGACAACATCTGCAGCTGTTGTATATTTTTCTTGCTGACTTGTGCTGACAACATTTGCAGCTGTTGTCTTCTTTCATTTCTTATCAGCAAGTTTAGGTCCATTTTGCTTGTAAAAGGCTCTTCCCACATTTCATACTGATTTCTTAATCGGCAATGGGTTTCTCAGCTGAATCCTGAAGTGTTCAAGGATATAGCATATTTTTAGTCCATACATGACTGGGAAGGTAGGTGAGACCTTGTTGTCTTCAACCTTGACCTTGAATTTAGTAACACAATCAACAAGTTTGTTGAAAATGTACTTTGCCCAGTTGAGCTCAGTTTTGTTCTCATGTATATGCATCAGCAGCGGCCACCTTCTTAGCCTACTTGGTCAATTCCTCCGACTTGGGAGTCTAAGACTTTGATGAGTAGAAGATCTAATAGACCAAGTGAATGGCAAAGATGCTTCCTCTTAACGTGCTTTGTCCAAGTCACAGGAGCAATTTCTCCTTTCTTCATTTTCTCGTTTCTGACATCACTGTAGAAGGCTTCGATTTCTTCATCAGTAGCAGTGATTTCATCTTTAGTTCCAGTTGTTGGAATCTGAAAGATTTTGGCTAATTCAGTCCATTTCAGGACGATTTGCACACCTTGAACTGTGTTGGAAATCACTTTTTCAGTGACTCCCTGTCCATCAGTCACAGTTTGGATTTCTGCATTGTTGTAGAATTCCATGGTGTCTAACATACTCACTTTCGTAGGGCGAGCAGTTATGAAGAAAGTAAGGTCTTGTTGTTTTATCAAATCAAGCGCCTCCTCATTTTCTCCATCTAGTTCTTGTTCATAGAAGTATCGTATATACTTCTCTTTGGCAAATCCTCCCCTTTGCATCATCATTCCATACTTTGCAGTGTCAAGATATGCAGGCGGCATGGGTCTTTCTGTTACACGGTCGTTCTTCAACACAATTTTCACTGTGTTGGTTGTCGGAGTTTTAACCGGAGTAGTGCTTTTTCCAGCACTGTCAACCTTTGATGACTTAGAGGTCTTGGAGGACTGTCTCTTTGGGGCCATTTCTTATATAGTGTGAGAAATGTACGAAAAATATTACTTTTCTTTTTGACCGGAGGTACAGTGAATTCAGGCACAGGCTATAAAATTTGCAGAGAAAGGAAATGTGAGTTAAAGAATTTTGTCTTTCTCTAACTCTTTGTTTATATAGTATCTCTGATGTGCAAGAAGCTCAATCGTTTTTGAGTTCTCAACAAGGGTAAATAAGAGATTCAACAACGTTAGTGGAGCCTTTGCATTAAATTCGTAGTGGTCCACTAACAAAAACCGTCAGAGCACTCTTTCTCTTTGCAATATTAACCGTCAGATCAAAAACTACTTTAAACCAATGGCCACGATTGCATTTCATGTGATGATTATTAGCGAGTTTATCTATGGCCGATTAACATCACAAATTTATTTTACCTAGATTTATGGGATTTGATTGCTTACTGAAGTGAACAAGAATCTTTTAAGCGAATTTGTGTAACCAGCTTTGTTATTTGCTGAAAGTTCCCCCTTAATCAAATATATCATATTTCCTTAAATTAAAAGACATTTCTGAGTTCCCGTCTCAGTAAATTCTTTTTGTCTTGAGATATCTTTTGGTAAAATCTGAGAAGTGAGTTTGCTCTTTGTTGAGTTCCCGTCTCAGAATTCTCCTTTGATACTTGAATACCTATTTCAGTATCTTTGATTGTCTGAATGCCCGTTTCAGCAATCCTTAAGGTTTTTCTCTACTGAGTGCCCGTCTCAGCAAGTGATCAAGTTTCCTAAAAAATACCCGTTTTGAAGGAATTACTTGTTGAATGCCTGTTTCAGCAATCATGTAGTGACCTATCATTTCCTTTTTTAGAAGAAATCAGTGGAGGGAGCTTCTATTCAAGTAAGCATACTTTGGCTTGCTGAATGCCTGTTTCAGCAATCTGCCAATTGTATCCCTTACTATTGAGGTAATTCAATCAATCCAAGGTTATACCTTAGCAGTGCGAATCTGTTATCTGGTAGGGGTTTGGTAAAGATGTCAGCAAGTTGATCATCAGTACCTACTTTCACAACCTCAATGTCTCCCTTTTCCACATGATCTCTAATGAAATGATGTCTAATATCAATGTGCTTTGTCCTTGAGTGGAACTTAGGATTTTGCGTGATAGCAATAGCACTTGTATTATCGCAAAAGATTGGTGTTTTCTTTGCAGAAATACCATAATCTCTTAATTGCTACTGAATCCGTTGGATTTGAGCTGTGCAACAACCAGCCGCAATGTACTCAGATTCAGTAGATAAATTGGCAACACAAGTTTGCTTCTTGCTGAACCATGATATTAATCTAGTACAGATGAATGTGTATTTTACACTTTCATTTGAGTCTTTATCACCTATTTTAGCTATCCTCTATGCTAATTTAGCTATATTTTAGTGCATTTTATTAGAATAGTGTCACGTTTCCCTTTAGATTTTATTTTACAGGTTTTGGTTGAAAAACGAGGATTTCCGGGCAATTATATTGAAGTTGACAAGGAATTGGTGTTCCAGAAGCCTATTTGGAGTATCTGAAGGTTTCCGGATAGGATTTGGAGTCTAGGGGTCGAATCTGGAGGTTAGAAGGCCACTAGAAGACAGAAACCGAGTCCGAAAAGGGGAAGAAATCCAAAAACGCGTCGAAAACGCGGAATTCCGTGAAATTTTCTCCCGGGCGAACCGCCCGGGACGTGGGGCGAATCGCCCCACACCAGGCGAATCGCCTGTGTGGGGCGAATCGCCCCACACTATTTCGTAGCCTATATATAGTTGCTCAGTTTTTCTCCGAAATTCATACTTTTCCAGACCTATTCTCTCACCTTTCTCTGTAGTTTTAGGTAGGGACTTCCCAGAGCCTGTTCTGGGGGTTCGTAGCATAGGAGACACTTTTTCATAGCAGATTGGAGCTTGTAGAATCGTAATTCTTCGGAGATTGACAACCTTCGGTAACATTGTATCTTACAGTTTATTCTACTTATTTTTATATATCTTTCAACATGTTTTCTTCTATGATTTCTGTTGATTGCATGCCTATTATGAGTAGCTAAACTTATCGTTGGTGGTAGTATGTGAATTCTTAGCGAAGGGAAGATAATCATGCTAATGGCTATATCACGCATTATACTTCGTGTTATTGCTTTATTTCGTTGATCAGGCTCAGCCTAAATTCTCGTATGTTGTATTATTATTATGCACAATTGGACCCTCGTCGACCTATGCGCATCTATATCTTCGTAGTGTTGAATAATTACGGAACACAATAGGACAATAGTGATTGACTTGTCAGTATCTTTATCTTCGTAGTGTGTGATAATTGCAACAGGACAATTGATTGATCAAAGATCTCCATGCAAAACCGAGGAATTTACGCATGATTATTGACCCGTTATGCTTTGAAGGATCATACTATCACCAATCTCCATTATCTGATAGAAAAACTCCTTGCTATACCATTTGTTGTTTTTATATTCTCTAGTTAAATAGATAAAGCTAGTTATAGTCCTGAGAGAACGACACTCGAGGTCATTCGACCGCTACACTACGGTTTTCGTTGTAGTTGTGGATTGCCTTTGGCTCAATAACAAATTTATTTGCTGAATCGGGACCCGACAAACCCTCGTTCATCAAATTGGCGCCGTTGTCGGGGACTATACTCCTTTTTTCTGTTTAATTTGTTTATATTTTCAGCTTTCGATTCCTAATTCTATTAGTTTTAGTTTTCCTTTTTAATCTCTCTCTGATACTGCTTTCCTAGTCTGTTACAGATAGTGTATGCCGCATACACGATCTGAAGGAACACCGCTTGCTGATTCAATTGCTGAGATCGACAGAGTCTACCACCAAAGAAGGCGACTACTTCAAAGGCGTGCACTAGAGGAAATAGAGGATACCGATTTCTCTGAATCTCTACACAGTCTTTTCAAGGAAATCGACGGAATGGCAAAAGCTAGACCACTGAAAGCATGGGTTCAACCCACCAAGGATCGTATGAGGGGACCGGCGATTGTTCTTTCGTCTGCAACTCGAGATCTGGAAATCAAGAGTATGCCGAATATGCAAGAACTATGGGCATGGGGCTCATATGTGTAGATCGGAGCTTGCGTATGACGACGGCAGCTGGGCTCGAGGAGGAGAAGAGGAAGCCTTTGCTACGGAGTTTGGTACTCAAGAAGTTAGCTACGGACAAGACGGTAGGAATCCTCGAGGTGGGTTTTGGAGAAGACCGTAGTAGGTGATGAACGTGTCAGATTCAATCAAATAAATTTGTTATTTAGCCAAAGGCAATCCACAACTACAACGAAAACCGTAGTGTAGTAGTAGAATGACTCGAGTGTCGTTCTCTCAGGACTATAACTAGCTTTATCTATTTAACAAAAGAATATAAAACAGCAAATAGAAAGCAATAGGGGTTTTCAAGCAGATAATGGAGGTTGGTGATAGTATGGTCCTTCTTAACATAATGGGTCGATAATCATGCATAAATTCCTCGGTCTTGCATAGAGATCTTTGAATCAATCTTGTGTCCTGTTGCAAGTATTAAGCACTACGAAGATAATAAGGGTCTGACTCATCAACAACTAACATCCTAATGTGTTCCGTAATCATTCAACACTACGAAGATAATTGGTCTGATTGGTTGACAAGTGTCCAGGTGTGCATAATAATCAATACAACATACGAGAATTTTGGTGTTCAACTGATCAACGAAATAAAGCAATGACACGGAGTATAATGCGCGATATAGCCATTAGCATGATTATCTTCCCTCGCTAAGAATTCACATCCTACCATCAACGATAAATTTAGCTACTCATAGGCATGCAATCAATAGCAATCATAGAAAAAAACATATTGAAAGAATATAAAATAAGTTGATAAAAGTTGTAAGATACAAAGTTACCGAAGGTTGTCAATCTCCGGATGATTGTGATCCTACGCGCTCCAATCTGCTATGAAGAAGTATCCCCTAAGCTATGGAACTCCCAGGACAGGCCCCGGGAAGTTCCTACCTAAAACTATAGAGAGACGTGGGAAAGTAGGCTTGGAAAGATATGATTTTCGGAGAGAAAACTCGCAACTATATATAGGCCCGAAATTCCTCCGGGGCGGTTCGCCCGAGTGCTAGGGGCGGTTCGCCCCCCAGTGTAAACGCGGAATTTTCGCGTTTTCGACGCGGTTTTGGATTTCTTCACCTTTTCGGACTCGGTTTATGACTTCTAGTAGCCTTCTAACCTCCAGATTCGGCCCATAGACTCCAAATCCTATCCGGAAACCTTCAAATACTCCAAATAGGCTTCTGAAACACCAATTCCTTGTAGACTTTAATATAATTGCTCGTAAATCTCCGAATTTCAACCAAAACCTGTAAAATAAAATCTAAAGGGAAACGTGACACTATTCTAATAAAATGTACTAAAATATAGCTAAATTAACATAGAGGATAGCTAAAATAGGTGAAAAAGACTCGAATGAAAGTGTGAAATACACATTCATCAAACTCCCCAAACCGAACCTTTGCTTGTCCTCAAGCAACTAAGCTAGACTCTAATACAAAAAACATGCAAGACTCAAAAATGGAGTTTCATGCCAAATAAAATGAACTAAATTACTGAATCTATCAAATAACATATGAACAAAAACCATATAAATCAAAGCATGAATATAGGTTGAAGAATACCTCGATTGACTTATGCACATCCACATAAGCACTTATGTCAAGACAAGATAGTCTCTTGTAACATTCTCTACCTGGACCTAGTCAGTGACGACGTAATGATGCATGCTATGATACGAATGGTTGCCCCGTGCCTATGAAACTGAGGACTTACTGCTGTTCCACCATGTTAAGACTTTCCCTCAAAAGAGGTCGAACCAGTACTGACTCTCATCAAACGAAGGAGGGTTCCCTATAAAAGATAACATTCCCCTATTCTACCCATCTCTCAAGTAAAGTCTTAAGCTATTCACAACTTCCTGAATGGCAGGACGAGGGTGGTCTAGAACAGATGACACTCAAGACAAAAAATATAAAAAATAGAAAAACACGATTACGAACAACACGAAAAATGGAAATGACTCAAAACTTTGCTAAACTGCTATTTGGCTTTTCTTTTTGGACCCTTCTTTGCTTTTTTTTGGGGTCTTCTCTTTTTTTATTTTTTTTCTTTCCAGATTCTTTTTTCATTTTCTTTTTCTCTTTTTTCTGGAATTTTTCTTTCTCTTTTTTTTCGATTTTTTTTCTAGCCAGCAGTAGCATAACAAAGAGAGAAACAAAAAGACTCACACGAGTTCCCCAAACCTATTCGAAAGAATAGGTTGGAGTACAAAATTACGGAAAAGGAAAAATAAACTCATGATACGAAAAATGAAAAACAGAAACAAGTCTAATGATGGTGTAACCCCCTCCCCAAACCTATTCGGAAGAATAGGTTATAAACAAAGGATCACACAAACTCACACTACCTCCTTCCTAGGCATTTAGCAATCTCAAAGCATGGTGAAGACTTGTTGCCTCTTAGGTACATAATTACTCGGGAAAACAACCATAAGACCCTAACATGCATCATCCTATTATAAAGGCCTTCGTGAACCGCAGTAGAGAAAACACCACTAAGTGATGTCGAGACTACCTAGCTCAACTAAGTGCAATACATAAATGTGACAAGCCAAGCGAGAAAAACCTCAAACAAATTCATAGAGATGAAGCATACGATTAATGGCATAGCTAGTTGATCTACCCAATAAAAAAGTTCAAAAATTCGGCAATAAACTCCATATAAAACAGCAAAACTATCCTAGGAAAGCAGTAAACGTGCAAATGCAAAAAATTTCACGAGTTTTTGATAAGCAAGATAAGTATAGAGATAACCAGCGATAACCTCCTCCCCAAACCTGAACGTCGTCGCTCGTCCCGAACGCCGAAAGTGGATCCAAGGTTAGAGCTAATGCTTGTATAAGTTACCTATAATACTCAATCAAACTCGTGAGAAAAAATCTAAAGCGGTAAAGAAAGCGATAAAAATTCCGGGTTGCCTCCCGGATAGCGTCATTGTTTAAAGTCTTTGACTCGACTCCTGTCTGCGCCTATCTTTTCTTTTTGCGGGTACTAGGCTTCCCCTTCATTGATCTCCTCTCCATGCCACGAACCTGTGAATAAGAAAGAATATAGGCTGCAAGACCACAGTAGTGAGTAGTGAAAGAAATATCAGGCGGTTCAGGTGGATCAGGTAAGGCTTGCAACACGTGTTGCTTGCCATCCACTTCGATGGTGCAAGTTCTTTGGTAGATGTCCATCACGGAGCATAGTTTAGTCAAGAACGTTTGCCCTAAGAGTATGACATCCCCCGTCCCAGGTGCAGATGCCGACATAACTACAAAATTGGTGTATATAGATGCTTCACCAATCTTGACCAACACATTTTTCACAACACCCTCGGGTCTCATAAAGGATCATCCGCCAGACGCACAATAGCTCTTTGCTCAGATAGTTTTCCAAGGTTGCTCTTTTCAAACACATTCAAAGGAATTATGTTTGAGTAGGATCCCGTGTCTAGTGTGGCACGGACATCTTCAAGTTCACCAATCCCTACCTTAATATCGAAACTTTTAGGGAGTGGTTCGGGATCCTCTTGCTCCTCATCACTTGCATCAGAACCAAGGTCCTTCTCTTCTTCCTCAGCCTGTAGAAGTTCTTCCTTCATGCAACACTCGCACCTAACGGCCTTCATGATGGTGATTTCGTCAGGTACATCACCAGCCAATTTCGACTTCACAGTGTTGCTAGGCAGTTTGCCTTGTTCCCTACTTGCTCCTCGGTCGATCAACTCTTGCATCTTTTGATGGGCAAGCCTAGTGCTTTCTTCCAACCTATCGAGCCTTGCCCTAGTCTTCTCAGAATCTTCTTCATAACGTTTGAGAAAACTTTGTGTGTGATCAACCAACTTTTGCAAGTTCTCCATCAGTTGTGCCGACTTCGACTTCGGCGGCTCTTTCGGAGCGGGGTTTTCGCAGTGATCCTTACCATAGTTCAGCCTACTACGGTCTTGGTTAGGTCCATAAGTTTGGTTAGCCGGTGCATATCCTTGATTGTTACGATATCCTCTTCTCCAAAATCCACCTTGAGGATTCCTACCGTCTTGTCCGTAGCTAACTTCTTGAGTGCCAAACTCCGTAGCAAAGGCTTCTTCTTCGCCTCCTCGAGCCCAGTTGCCATCATCGTATGCCAGCTCCGATCTACACATATGAGCCCCATGCCCATAGTTATTGCATATTCGGCATACTTCGTTCGAAACAGTTGTTCCGGTGGTGCTCTTGAGGACTTGCTTCATTCAATTCGTTGGTAAAGCACTCGAATTGATCCCCATTCCCCCTGTACATAGGGGCTTCTTGAGTCGGTGGAGCGTCAGGTCCACGTCTCCTAACCATTGCTCTTGGGTCCTTGAACTGCGAACCCTTAGCGAGCCTTTCGAAAACTGCCCAGACGGCTTCTGCAGTTTCCTCCCAAATATTGCCTCGGCATTGGAAATCCACCACTTGTTGGTTCTCGAAGGTTAGTTCATTGTAGAAGTGTTGGACTAGGTCAGAGAGTTCAAAACCATGGTGAGGGCACTTGTTCGTGAGATCTTGGAACCTCTCGAACGCGGTGTAGATGGTCTCATCATAGTCCTGCTTGAATCCAGTGATTTGCGCCTTTAGCGCGGTGGTCAGAGTGTGTGGGAAGTATTTCTCCATGAAGGCTGAAAAAACCTTTTCCCAGGTGTCTAGTGAGCCGGCTGGTAGAGAACTCAGCCATGACTTGGCTCTGTCGCCAAGTCCCATAGCAAAAAGCTTCATCCTCAACTCATCCGTTGTTATGTCAGCTCCGGGTCGTGGCAGTTGGTTGACGAAATCATCGATATCGTTCAAATACCCCATCACATCTTCCCTTGATAAGCCATAGAACCTCGGAAGTTGTTGGAATGCGTGGTTCTTGATCTCCAGATCTCGGGTTGCAGGCGAAAGAACAATCGCCGGTCCCCTCATACGATCCTTGGTGGGTCGTACCCATGCCTTCAGTGGTCTAGCTTCTGCCATTCCGTCGATTTCCTTGAATAGACTAATTAGAGATTCAGAGAAATCGATTTCCTCTATTTCCTCTAGTGCGCGCCTTTCAAGTAGTCGCCTTCTTTGGTGGTAGACTCTATCGATCTCAGCAATTGAATTAGCAAGCGGTGTTCCTGCAGAACGTGTATGCGGCATACACTATCTGTGACAGACTAGGAAAAGTGATTAGAAACAAACTAGGAAAGCAGTATCAGAGAGAAATTAAAAAGGAAAACTAAAACTAATAGAATTAGGAATCTAAAGCTGTAAATAAAAACAAATTAAACAGAAAAAAGGAGTATAGTCCCCGGCAACGGCGCCAATTTGATGAACGTGTCAGATTCAATCAAATAAATTTGTTATTTAGCCAAAGGCAATCCACAACTACAACGAAAACCGTAGTGTAGTAGTAGAATGACTCGAGTGTCGTTCTCTCAGGACTATAACTAGCTTTATCTATTTAACAAATTAAAAGAATATAAAACAGCAAATAGAAAGCAATAGGGGTTTTCAAGCAGATAATGGAGGTTGGTGATAGTATGGTCCTTCTTAACATAATGGGTCGATAATCATGCATAAATTCCTCGGTCTTGCATAGAGATCTTTGAATCAATCTTGTGTCCTGTTGCAAGTATTAAGCACTACGAAGATAATAAGGGTCTGACTCATCAACAACTAACATCCTAATGTGTTCCGTAATCATTCAACACTACGAAGATAATTGGTCTGATTGGTTGACAAGTGTCCAGGTGTGCATAATAATCAATACAACATACGAGAATTTTGTTGTTCAACTGATCAACGAAATAAAGCAATGACACGGAGTATAATGCGCGATATAGCCATTAGCATGATTATCTTCCCTAGCTAAGAATTCACATACTACCACCAACGATAAATTTAGCTACTCATAGGCATGCAATCAATAGCAATCATAGAAGAAAACATATTGAAAGAATATAAAATAAGTAGATAAAAGTTGTAAGATACAAAGTTACCGAAGGTTGTCAATCTCCAGATGATTGTGATCCTACGCGCTCCAATCTGCTATGAAGAAGTATCCCCTAAGCTATGGAACTCCCAGGACAGGCCCTGGGAAGTTCCTACCTAAAACTATTGAGAGAGGTGGGAAAGTAGGCTTGGAATGATATGATTTTCGGAGAGAAAACTCGCAACTATATATAGGCCCGAAATTCCTCCGGGGCGGTTCGCCCGAGTGCTGGGGCGGTTCGCCCCCCAGTGTAAACGCGGAATTTTCGCGTTTTCGACGCGGTTTTGGATTTCTTCACCTTTTCGGACTCGGTTTATGACTTCTAGTATCCTTCTAACCTCCAGATTCGGCCCCTAGACTCCAAATCCTATCCGGAAACCTTCAGATACTCCAAATAGTCTTCTGAAACACCAATTCCTTGTAGACTTTAATATAATTGCTCGTAAATCTCCGAATTTCAACCAAAACCTGTAAAATAAAATCTAAAGGGAAACGTGACACTATTCTAATAAAATGTACTAAAATATAGCTAAATTAACATAGAGGATAGATAAAATAGGTGAAAAAGACTCGAATGAAAGTGTAAAATACACATTCATCAGTAGGCTAAACTATGGTAATGATCACTGCGAAAACCCCGCTCCGAAAGAGCCACCGAAGTCGAAGTCAGCTCAACTGATGGAGAACTTGCAAAAGATGGTTGATCACACCCAAAGTTTTCTCAAACGTTATGAAGAAGATTCTGAGAAGACTAGGACAAGGCTTGATAGGTTGGAAGAGAGCACTAGGCTTGCCCATCAAAAGATGCAAGAGTTGATCGACCGAGGAGCAAGTAGGCAGCAAGGCAAGCTGCCTAGCAACACTGAGAAGTCGAATTCCATTACATTAGCTGGTGATCTACCTGACGAAATCACCATCAAGAAGGTTGCTAATTGCGAGTGTTGCAAGAAGGAAGAACTTCTACAGGCTAAGGAAGAAGAGAAGGACCTTGGTTCTGACGAAAGTGATGAGGATCAAGAGGATCCCGAGCCACTCCCTAAAAGTTTCGATGTTAAGGTAGGGATTGGTGAGCTTGAAGATGTCCGTGCCACACTAGACACGGGATCCTACTCAAACATACTCCCTTTAAATGTGTTTGAAAAAAGTAGCCTTGGAAAACTATATGAGCATAGGGTTATTGTGCAACTGGCGGATGGATCCTTTATGAGACCCAAAGGCGTTGTGAAAAATGTGTTAGTCAAGATTGGTGAAGCTTCTGTATACACCAATTTTGTAGTTATGCTGGCGTCTGCACCTCGAACGGGGGATGTCATACTCTTAGGGCGAACATTCTTGACTAAACTACGCTCCGTGATGGACATCTACCAAAGGACTTGCACTATTGAAGTGGATGGCAAGCAACACGTGTTGCAAGCAATATCTGATCCACCTGATCCGCCTGATATTTCTTACACTACTCACTACTGTGGTCTTGCAGCCTATGTTCTTTCTTATTCACAGGTTCGTGGCATGGAGAGGAGATCAATGAAGGGGAAGTCTAGTACCCGCATAAAGAAGAGATAGGCACAGACAGCAGTCGAGTCAAAGACTTTAAACAATGGCGCTATCCGGGAGGCAACCCGGAGTTTTTATCGCTTTCTTTACCGCTTTATTGCATGCATTCATTCTTTAACTATTTGCTTCTCGTATGCGAATTCGTTCATGTCTGTGTCGTATATGCTTATGTTTGAGTGAGATTTTTCGAGTGGTTTTATGAGAAAATTGGTTTTGGGGATTAAAAACCGCGTTTTCAGAGGAAAGGACCGTCTCCCCACATCGGGGAGCGGGGGCGAATCGCCCCGTGTGGGGCGACTCGCCCCACACCAGAGGCGACTCGCCCCACGGTCCCAGTAGTTAAAAAATGCGGATTTCCCCTCTTTAGCTCATTTTCTTCATATCTTCATCATTCCTCCTCCCCAAAAACCGAAAATCGCGATTTTACCTTCAAAATCTCGTAACTTCTTCATTTCTTCACCAAATTTAGTGTTCTTTAGCTTCAATCGAAGCCTATTACGTGATCTATCTTTTCATCCGAACAGATTTCGTCCTAATGCATTAGATTTTCAGATCTGAGGTATCTTCTTATGAACCCTAATTTTCGAATTTGGGGGTTTTCTAATTTGAGCTTCAATTATGCTTATTTGATGCATGGGTAGGTTGTTTGTGTGATTAGAAGCGTTATTTACTATCAATTGCATGCTCAATTATGCTTGGATTGTTGATTTGGGAATTTTGCTACTAGATGATATATCTTGTTATGCAATATATCATTATCTTTGATTTCATGCTTATGATTGTGTTTATTGGTGTAATGTTGGTGGATTTGATGATAGAATTCTTAATTGTTGAGTATGAGGATTTATGATGCTAGAATTTTTCGCTACTATGGTATGAATTGAGCCTTGTTAACTAGGATATTGGTTGTCTAGTAAGAGCATAATGTGATGTATTGCATGTAGTAGTTACATTGGTATGTTGCATGATGAAGAATCTAGGCTAGACATTAAAGGTTTGGGGAGCTCGTTTGTTGATCTTATCACTTGTGTGTTTTGTTCTTACACTAGCATATGCATGAGTCAGTTTTGTGTCATACGAGGTACTAACTGTTGTTTGTAGGAACCATGCCAAGGGAAAGGAGCATTCCCGTATGATTACTATGAAGTATTGGAGGGGGATCGATTACAACCATGTCAAGGAGAGTGACCTCGTTAGATGTGCGTTCGAGCCAAGGGGTTTTTGCAACAACGTCGTGGATTATCCAAGAGGAGGAGCTAGAGTACACCTGGAGTAAGGACTCCTATGCCTATTCATGCACCACCGAAGGGACAGATACCATTATTACGTCAGCAATCCATCACAAGGACTGCGAAGTTCGAGTGAACTGGAAGGCACCGGGACAATCTTGCCGCGACAGATTCAATCTTGAGTTCGCAGTTGCTAGAAGGTTCCGAAGCGCTAGCTTGGTTCCAAAACATAATGAAATGGGTGCCCGGCCTGTTAGGAAACTTGTAATTTTGATGAGCAATTAACCATGCTAAATTTAGAAAGTCCAGTAACTAGTACTCTTAAGGTCCATAGGAATTTAGAATTTTAAGGACATTGTAAAAGAGGAACGTTTGCTGAAGACTTAGATTAGGTGTTAGTTAAGATGGTTTTTACCGTGTATGATGTATTTTATTTTCTGAAAAGAAAATAACTTATTGATGCTGTAGCTTATGATGTATCTTGTTTTCTGAAAAGAAAATAACCTATTGAAGCATTTGCTGACGATGTATTTTGTTTTTACAAACAAACTATTGAAGCATTTAGAAACCGCTCAGAATCTTGAAGACTTTTTGAAGATCTGAAGACTTGAAGAATTCGAAGATCTGAAGACTAGAAGATTGCTGAAAACTGGTATCTACAAAGGCACGTGTTGCTCAGAAAGTGGAAACTTCAGCAACAGCATTGCATAAGTGAAAATCTGAAAGACAGAGTAGGTTGTGCTTGCTGAAACTGAGACTGACCACTTGCTGATGGAACATATGTGACATCTTGCTGAAAGTACTTGATTTTGCGCTCCATTGTTTTTGTTTGAATTCTATTCAAATATGCATTAAATGCAAAGCTTACACATGAAGACTAGAAGACAAACAAAGACGCTGCTGAAAGTACAAAAGCAAGATAGTGACATGTTAAGGAACAAAGGCCTTAGCATTTGAAATTCAAACGGCTCCTTACTTGCACTATAAATAGAGGTCATCCGGCAAAGAGTTGAAGTGTGTCAACAACGTGATCAAACTCTCACTTGTGCTTTAAAACTCACATACCTTCAAACTCTCTACTGCCATTGATCCGTTCCAAGACTTAAAGCTTGAAAAAGCTACTTGTGAAGAAGTAGAACAAACTCGGCTAAGAAATTAGTTAAGTGTTCTTTCTTTCGAACAAGAACAAGTCTTGAGACTAGAAACAATCAAACTTGTTTACTGCAAAGTATTCAAAGTTGTGTTTTATTAGATTACTTGTTGTAACTGAATAAGTTATAATTAAGTTATCTCACCCCAAAACTCTCTAACTGAAAATACACCCTTTCAGGCGTGATATTCAGGGGGAACTTAATCGAGCATAGTTTTTCTGTTAAAAGTACCAAGTTTGGTGGAGAACAAGGTTACGTGCTCTAGATTAGGTTGGAGACAAAGCAAGTGTGCTTTGGTTTCTGTTGAATCGCTCTAGATAGGAGATTGTAAGGAACCTCAATCATATCTTAGTGGATTCAGTCCTAGAAAGGACAAAGTGGATTAGTTGAGAGATTACGCCACTCTCAGATACCACTATAAAAGTGTTTGTGTGATTTATTTACTGTACTTAGATTTCAGCAAATCATATCTGTCTGTACACAGTCACTCACATCACTTGCCGAAACATTTACTTACTGAAAAAGCACTTATTGTATCAAAGACTTCCGCTCTCTGATTTTAAGTATCAACAAACCAAGCTACTGAAAAGTAACTTACGCTTGCTGAGAAAGTTAAGTATCAGCAAACTCATTACTGTAAAGTAATAAGCACTTGCTGAGAAAGTTTTAAACGACGAAAGTTTGAAAAGACTATTCACCCCCCCCCTCCTAGTCTTTTCTTGTTGTTTAAAGGGGCCAACAAGTGGTATCAGAGCTGGAGGTTCTTTAACCTTCATCACTGAACCTAGATCCCCTTAGGTGCTTTCCGTAAATCACTCTCACTTGATCAGTTTGGTAGTGCTTTGCTGACAGGATGTCTTTAGGAGATGCTCCCTTGCTGAAGTTGGAAAATTACGAGAAATGGCGAAACAACATGATGCTACATCTTGAGGCCATTAGTGATGAGATGGTCACCGTCATTAATGATGGACCTATCAAGATCACTAAGGTTGAAAGGAGTTTTCCTCACAAGACCACTGAAGCTGGAAAGGAAACTATCCTAGGCGAACCATCAGATACGGTTGTGCCAAAACCAAGAGAGGAATGGACTTCTGACGAAGCTAAGAGATTCCGTCTTGATGGCCAAGCAGGAAATATCATCATTCGATCAACTCCGGATACCATACAGTGCAAACTGTGGGGTGCTAAGACTGCAAAGGAAGCTTGGAAAATGGTTCAAGATCTTTGTGCTGGATCTGACAAAACCAAGGAAAACAAACTTGAAGTACTTAAATTAAAGTTTCAAAACTTTAAGCAAGGTACAAACGAGTCACTGGAAGACTTGGATTTCAGATTCACAACTCTTGTTAGTGAAATGGCAACTTTGGGTGTTGGAAACCTTTACTCAGATTCTGAGAAAGTGAAAACTATCATCAGAAGTCTGAATCAAGAATGGATCCACACTCAGAATTTCTATTATAATCAAGGAATGCCAGACATTACACCAACAGAGTTGTTCTCTCATCTTGCTATTGTCAACTATGAGACAAAGCAAAGAGAAAATGTGTTTGCTGAAAAATCGCAAAACATTGCTCTTGCTGCAAAGCCGTCATCTTCTGAAAAGAAGAATGATAAAGAGTCTGCTGATGAAAATGCTTTAGTTGTTAAAAACATGAAGAAATTCATCAGTAAGGAACTTGAAAGGCGAAAAGCAAAAGAGAAGCTGAAAAAGCATCTTGGTAACAATTACCATAAGTACAAGAATGAGACTAGCTCGCTGAACAAGCAAGCTCAGCAAGCTACTTCATCAGAAGAACCAGCAGTTGGAAATGATCTATGCTTTTACTGCAAAAAGCCTGGACACTTCAAAGCTAATTGCCCTTTGCTGAAAGGCAAATCTGCTGAAAAGAAGAAGAAGTTCAAAAGAGCTTTTATTGCTGAAGAAAAGAAGAAGCTTCAAGCAAAATCGATGCATTGTGTATTGATACTAGCTACGAAGACAATGAGGATGAAAGTTCAGACACCGACGATGAAGAAGCCACTCTGGACGTGGAGATTGGCAAAAAAGTTTGTGGAATAGCTATGGAAGCTTATCCAGATGTGTCAAACTACGAATTCTGCCTCATGGCCGGTCAGGTAAACAACCCTACCTCTGACTCAGACTCAGAAAGTGAAGACGAGATTGACCTTGACAAGATTCAAGGAGAAATCGAAAGATTTGAGAAAACTCTGAGCAAACAGCAAGAGAAACTACAAATTGCTGAAACTCTGACCAAGCAGACTACTGAAAAGTACGTCTTGCTGAAGGAAGAGACAGAAGAAAAGGATGCTGAAATAAGGCGTCTTAAGAAGTTGATTGCTGAGGCTGCAGAGAAAAATTCTCAAATGGCATTAGAATTGGAAGAATATCAGTCCTCAATTCTAAAGTTACTTGCTGAAATCCAAGAGATGAAAAAGATGAAAATCAATTTCAAATCCTATGTGGACGCAAGTTATACGCTGACTGAACTAAACTCTTATTTGAGAGATCCATCTCAGAAAGAAGGTTTAGGAGCAACGTACGAAGGTGATAACGTAGAAATCTTGAGTAAAGATAAATCACCAATTTCCTTTGTACGTGTTACTGATAGTGGTCTACCAGAACTCTATCAGATTGGTCAATCTAAGGTTGCTGAAACATGCAATCAAGTACCTATGACCATAAAGCCCGCTATTGCTACTCAAAGTAACAAGACTTTAAAAGGAAAACAGGTTGCTGAGAAGCAAACTGGAAAGAAGAAGAATGTTGTGAAGTATTCTGCCAAACAAGTTGCTGAAAAGCAAGTTGTTAAGTCTAAAGGCAAGATTACTAAAAGTAATCAGAAGTCCTTTGCTGACAAACTTGAATCAAGTAAGGTTGCTGAAGCTAAATCTCAACATTCTCCGAAAAGTGGACTCGGTTTCAAAACCAAGCAAAGTCAACTCTTTCATGAGTATAAGCAAAGTCAGCAAAGATACTTCAAAGAGATGAAGAAAATCAAGCCTAAGAGTTCTGAAAAGACTCTTAATGCTAGGACTAGAAGGAACCTTGCTAGAAAAGAACTTACTGAAAAGTATGTTCAGCAAAAAGGTCAACAAGCAAGACACCACATCAGAAAGTGGATTTGACCAGCACGAGTGATGAATGTGTATTTTACACTTTCATTCGAGTCTTTTTCACCTATTTTAGCTATCCTCTATGTTAATTTAGCTATATTTTAGTACATTTTATTAGAATAGTGTCACGTTTCCCTTTAGATTTTATTTTACAGGTTTTGGTTGAAATTCGGAGATTTAAGGGCAATTATATTGAAGTCTGCAAGGAATTGGTGTTCCAGAAGCCTATTTGGAGTATCTGAAGGTTTCCGGATAAGATTTGGAGTCTAGGGGTCGAATCTGGAGGTTAGAAGGCCATTAGAAGTCTGAAACCGAGTCCGAAAAGGCAAAGAAATCCAAAACCGCGTCGAAAATGCTGGAAATTCCGTGTTTACACTATGGGGCGAACCGCCCCAGGCAGGGGGCGAACCGCCGCGGGCAAAAATCAGGCCTATATATAGTTGCGAGTTTTCTCTCCGAAAATCATATCTTTCCAAGCCTACTTTCTCACCTCTCTCTATAGTTTTAGGTAGGAACTTCCCGGGGCCTGTCCTGGGAGTTCCATAGCTTAGGGGATACTTTTTCATAGCAGATTGGAGCGCGTAGGATCGCAATCATCTGGAGATTGACAACCTTCGGTAACTTTATATCTTACAACTTTTATCTACTTATTTTATATTCTTTCAATATGTTTTCTTCTATGATTGCTATTGATTGCATGCACATTATGAGTAGCTAAATTTATCGTTGGTGGTAGTATGTGAATTCTTAGCGAGGGAAGATAATCATGCTAATGGCTATATCGCGCATTATACTCCGTGTCATTGCTTTATTTCGTTGATGAGTTGAACACCAAAATTCTCGTATGTTGTATTGATCATTATGCACACTAGGACACTTGTCGGCCAATCAGACCAAATTATCTTCGTAGTGTTGAATGATTACGGAACACAATAGGACGTTAGTTGTTGACAGGTCAGACCCATGTTATCTTTGTAGTGCACAATACTTACAACAGGACCCAAGATTCATTCAAAGATCTCTATGCAAGACCGAGGAATTTATGCATGATTATCGACCCATTATGTTAAGAAGGACCATACTATCACCAACCTCCATTATCTGCTTGAAAACCCCCTATTGCTTTTTATTTGCTGTTTTATATTCTTAATTAGATTTGATAAAGATAGTATAGTCCTGAGAGAACGACACTCGAGTCATTCTACTACTACACTACGGTTTTCGTTGTAGTTGTGGATTGCCTTTGGCTATTACAAATTTATTTGACTGAATCTGACACGTTCGTCAAATTGGCGCCGTTGTCGGGGACTTTACTCCTTTTTTCTGTTTAATTTGTTTATATTTACAGCTTTAGATTCCTAATTCTTTTAGTTTTAGTTTTCCTTTTTAATTTCTCTCTCTGCTTTCCTAGTTTGTTTCTAATCACCTCTTCGAGTCTGTCACAGATAGTGTATGCCGCATACACGTTCTGCAGGGACACCGCTTGCTAATTCAATTGCTGAGATCGATAGAGTCTACCACCAGAGAAGGCGACTACTTGAAAGGCGCGCACTAGAGGAAATAGAGGAAACAGATTTCTCTGAATCTCTAATTAGTCTATTCAAGGAAATCGACGGAATGGCAGAATGCTCGACCACTGAAGGCATGGGTACAACCCACCAAGGATCGTATGAGGGGACCGGCGATTGTTCTTTCGCCCGCAACCCGAGATCTGGAGAGCAAGAACCACGCATACCAACAACTTCCGAGGTTCTATGGCTTATCAAGGGAAGATGTGATGGGGTACTTGAACGATATCGATGATTTCGTCAACCAACTCCCACGACCCGGAGCTGACATAACAACGGACGAGTTGAGGATGAAGGTTTTTGCTATGGGACTTGGCGACAGAGCCAAGTCATGGCTGAGTTCTCTACCAGCCGGTTCGCTGGACACTTGGGAAAAGGTTTTTTCAGCTTTCATGGAGAAATACTTCCCACACACTCTGACTACCGCGCTAAAGGCGCAAATCACTGGATTTAAGCAGGACTATGATGAGACCATCTACACCTCGTTCGAGAGGTTCCAAGATCTCATGAACAAGTGCCCTCACCATGGTTTTGAACTCTCCGACCTAGTCCAACACTTCTACAATGGACTAACTTTCGAGAACCAACAAGTGGTGGATTTCCAATGCCGAGGCAATATTTGGGAGGAAACCGCAGAAGCCGTCTGGGCAGTTTTCGAAAGGCTTGCTAAGGGTTCGCAGTTCAAGGACCCAAGAGCAATGGTTAGGAGACGGGGACCTGAAGCTCCACCGACTCAAGAAGCCCCTATGTACAGGGGGAATGGGGATCAATTCGAGTGCTTTACCAACGAATTGAAGCAAGTCCTCAAGAGCGCCACCGGAACAACTGTTTCGAACGAAGTATGCCGAATATGCAAGAACTATGGGCATGGAGCTCATATGTGTAGATCGGAGTTGGCATACGAAGATGGCAACTGGGCTCGAGGAGGCGAAGAAGAAGCCTTTGCTACGGAGTTTGGTACTCAAGAAGTTAGCTACGGACAAGACGGTAGGAATCCTCGAGGTGGATTCTGGAGAAGAGGATACTGCAACAATCAAGGATATGCACCGGCTAACCAAACCTATGGACCTAACCAAGACCGTAGTAGGCTTAACTATAGTAATGATCACTGCGAAAACCCCGCTCCGAAAGAGCCACCGAAGTCGAAGACGGCTCTACTGATGGAGAACTTACAGAAGATGGTTGATCACACACAAAGTTTTCTCAAACGTTATGAGGAAGATTCAGAGAAGACTAGGGCAAGGCTTGATAAGTTGGAAGAGAGCACTAGGCTTGCCCATCAAAAGATGCAAGAGTTGATCGACCGAAGAGCAAGTAAGGAACAAGGCAACACTGAGAAGGTCGTTAGGTGCGAGTGTTGCATGAAGGAAGAACTTCTACAGGCTGAGGAAGAAGAGGAGGACCTTAGTTCTGATGCAAGTGATGAGGAGCAAGAGGATCCCGAACCACTCCCTAAAAGTTTCGATGTGAAGGTAGGGATTGGTGAGCTTGAAGATGTCCGTGCCACGCTAGACACGGGATCCTACTCAAACATAATTCCTTTGAATGTGTTTGAAAAGAGTAACCTTGGAAAACTATCTGAGGGGAAAGGGCTATTCTGCGACTGGCGGATGGATCCTTTATGAGACCCGAGGGAGTTGTAAAAAATGTGTTGGTCAAGATTGGTGAAGCATCTATTTACACCAATTTCGTAGTTATGCCGGCATCTGCACCTGGGACGGGGGATGTCATACTCTTAGGGCAAACATTCTTGACCAAACTACGCTCGGTGATGGATATCTACCAAATGACTTGCACCATCGAAGTAAATGGCAAGCAACACGTATTGCAAGCCATACCTGATCCACCTGAACCGCCTGATATTACTACTCACTATTGTGGTCTTGCAGCCTATATTCTTTCTTATTCACAGGTTTGTGGCATGGAAAGGAGATCAATGAAGGGGAAGGCTAGTACCCGCAAAAATAAGAGATAGGCGCAGACAGGAGTCGAGTCGAAGAGTTTAAACAATGACGCTATCCGGGAGGCAACCCGGAATTTTTACCGCTTTCTTTACTGCTTTTCTGCATGCATTTCATTCTTGAACTATTTGCTTCTCATATGCGAATTTGTTCTTGTGTGTGTCGTATATGCTTTTGTTCGAGTGAGATTATTCGAGTGGTTTTTTGAAAAAAATTAGTTTCGGGATTAAAACCGCATTTTTTGACATCGGGACCCGTCTCCCCGCATTAGGGAGCACGGGGCGAACCGCCCCACAGTCCCAGATCTCAAACAACGCGGATTTCAACTCCAAATCATTATTTTCTTCATTCTTCTTCATCCATACTCCCAAAAACCCGAATAGTGCGATTTCCCTTCAAAATCTTCATAACTTCTTCGTTTCTTGACCAAATTGAGTGTTCTTTATCTTATTTCGAAGCCTATTACATGATCTATCATCCTAACCGATCAGATTTCATCCTAATTCGTTAGATTCGCAGATCTGAGGTATCATCTTTAAGAACCCTAATTTTCAAATTTGGGGATTTTCTAATTTGAGCTTCAATTATGCTTGTTTGATGCATGGGTATGTTGTTATTATGATTAGACATGTTATTTAATATCAATTGCATGTTTAATTTTGCTTTAATTGTTGATTTGGGTATTTTGCTATTAGATGATATATCTTGTTATGTATTATGTCTTTATCTTTCATTTATAGCATATGGATATGTTTATTGGAGTAATGTTGGTGAATTTAACTATAAAATACTTATTTAAGATCGAGGATTTATGCTGGTAGAATTTTTGCGCTGCTATGGTTTAAATTGAGCCTTGTTATCAAGGATAATTGGTTGTCTAGTAAGAGCATGATGTGATGTATTGCATGTAGTAGTTACGCTGATATGTTGCATGATGAAGTAGCTAGGCTAGACATTGCGGTTTGGGGAGTTCGATTGTTGAATTTATCACTTGTGTGTCTCGCTTTTACACTAGCATATATTTGAGTCTGTTTTGAGTCGTACGAGGTGCTAATCGCTGTTTGTAGGTACCATACTAAGGGAAGGGAGCATTCCCGTATGATTGCTGTGAAGAACCATGTCAAGGAAGGTGATCTCGCTAGATGTGCGTTCGAGCCAAGGGGTTTGGCAACAACGTCGTGGATTATCCGAGAGGAGGAGTTAGAATACACCTGGAGTAAGGACTCCTATGCCTATTCATGCACCACCGAAGGGTCAGAAACCACTATTATGTCAGCACTCCATCACGAGGACTGCAGAGTTCGAGTGAACAGGAAGGCACCGGGACATTCTAGCAGCGAAGGATTCGATCTTGAGTTCGCAGTTGCTAGAAGGTTCCGAAGCTCTAGCTTGGTTTCAAAACGTAACAACATGGGTACACAGTCCCTCGTTGGGGCGCCCCTTGCATGCCTCTAAAGTGAGCATCATATTGACATTGGTCGGAGCAACAGTGGATAAAGTGGTCAAAATTGGAGAAAAAGGTAGAAGACTTCTGAGTGTCCGAGCAGCTTACTGTAACCTTCTCGAGGTGTAAATCGTTGGAGGGGGAGGTCCTGATACCACTGCCCTTTCCCCTTCAACGGTTCACATCCTATTGGAGGGCTTCAGGATGGGGGATTCCATAACAGCGGCGGCCACTCTTGAGAATTCTACCTGCCACTACAACTCCACTAGCGAGGATGTGCGTGATAGTAGTGACAATGAAGGCCATACGGGCAATGATGACTCTGATAGGGGAATTGCTCCTGTTCTGCATATAAATGGAACTACCGCACCCACCAGAAGACCTGATGTCACACTATGAAGCTCACAGAGGAGGCCCAATAAATCACAAGCAGCATACTCAGCCGACCGAGGCCAAACCATGGGGTAACATCTAGTATCATATCTTATTTCCTCATTTTCTTACTGCTAGGGACTAGCGTTAATTTCATGAGGGGGGATGGGATTTAAGTGATTTGATGTTGTTAGTTTGGAGCTTTGAATTGGTAGGATGAGTATAGTACCTCGCATGTTTTATCCGTCTGCATTTGCATTTGCACGTTTACCGCTTTCTTAGGTTTTTTTTTTTTTAGGTTGCATTCACTACATTCATCCTAGGATAGTCTTGCTTGTTTTATATGGAGTTTATTGCCGAATTTTTTGAACTTTTTTATTGGTAGATCAACTAGCTATGCCATTAATCGTATGCTTCATTTCTATGAATTTGTTTGACGTTTTTCTCGCTTGGCTTATCACATTTATGTATTGCACTTAGTTAAGCATGGTAGTCTCGACATCACTTAGTGGTGTTTTCTCTACTGCGGTTCACGAAGGCCTTTATAATAGGATGATGCATGTTAGGGTCTTATGGTTGTTTTCCCGAGTAATTATGTACCTAAGAGGCAACAAGTCTTCACCATGCTTTGAGATTGCTAAATGCCTAGGAAGGAGGTAGTGTGAGGTTGTGTGATCCTTTGTTTATAACCTATTCTTCCGAATAGGTTTGGGGAGGGGGTTGCACCATCATTAGACTTGTTTCTGTTTTTCATTTTTCGTATCGTGAGTTTATTTTTCCTTTTCCGTAATTTTGTACTCCAACCTATTCTTTCGAATAGGTTTGGGGAAGTCGTGTGAGTCATTTTGTTTCTTTTTTTTTTTTTTTTTTTTTTTGTTATGCTACTGCTGGCTAGAAAAAAAATCGAAAAAAAACGAAAGAGAAATTCCAGAAAAAAAAAAAAAAAGGAAAGGAAAAAAAGAATCTGGAATGAAAAAACGAGAAGACCCAAAAAAGCAAAGAAGGGTCCAAAAAATAAAGCCAAATAGCAGTTTAGAAAAGTTTGAGTCTTTTCTATTTTTCGTATTGTTCGTAATCGTGATTTTCTATCTTTTATCTTTTTTGTCTTGAGTGTCATCTGTTCTAGACCACCCTCGTCCTGCCATTCAGGAAGTGGTGAATAGCTTAAGACTTTACTTGAGAGATAGGTAGAATAGGGGAGTGTTATCTTTTATAGGGAACCCTCCTTCGCTTGATGAGAGCCAGTACTGGTTCGACCTCTTTTGAGGGAAAGTCTTAACATGGTGGAATAGCAGTAAGTCCTCAGTTTCGTAGGCTCGGGGCAACCATTCGTATCTTAGCATGCATCATTACGTCGTCACTGACTAGGTCCAGGTATAGAATGTTACGAGAGACTATTTTGTCTTGACATAAGTGCTTATGTGGATGTGTATAAGTCAATCGAGGTATTCTTCAACCTATATTCATGCTTTGATGTATATGGTTTTTGTTCATATGTTATTTGGTAGATTAAGTAATTTAGTTCATTTTATTTGGCATGAAACTCCATTTTTGAGTCTTGCATGTTTTTTGTATTAGAGTCTAGCTTAGTTGCTTGAGGACAAGCAAAGGTTCGGTTTGGGGAGTTTGATGAATGTGTATTTTACATTTTCATTCGAGTCTTTTTCACCTATTTTAGCTATCCTCTATGTTAATTTAGCTATATTTTAGTACATTTTATTAGAATAGTGTCACGTTTCCCTTTAAATTTTATTTTACAGGTTTTGGTTGAAATTCGGAGATTTACGGACAATTATATTGAAGTCTGCAAGGCATTGGTGTTCCAGAAGCCTATTTGGAGTATCTGAAGGTTTCCGGATAAGATTTGGAGTCTAGGGGTCGAATCTGGAGGTTAGAAGGCCATTAGAAGTCTGAAACCGAGTCCGAAAAGGCAAAGAAATCCAAAACCGCGTCGAAACACGGAAATTCTGCGTTTACACTGTGGGGCGAACCGCCCCAGGCAGGAGGCGAACCGCCGCGGGAAAAAATCAGGCCTATATATAGTTGCGAGTTTTCTCTCCGAAAATCATATCTTTCCAAGCCTACTTTCTCACCTCTCTCTATAGTTTTAGGTAGGAACTTCCCGGGGCCTGTCCTGGGAGTTCCATAGCTTAGGAGATACTTTTTCATAGCAGATTGGAGCGCGTAGGATCGCAATCATCCGGAGATTGACAACCTTCGGTAACTTTGTATCTTACAACTTTTATCTACTTATTTTATATTCTTTCAATATGTTTTCTTCTATGATTGCTATTGATTGCATGCACATTATGAGTAGCTAAATTTATCGTTGGTGGTAGTATGTGAATTCTTAGCGAGGGATGATAATCATGCTAATGGCTATATCGCGCATTATACTCCGTGTCATTGCTTTATTTCGTTGATGAGTTGAACACCAAAATTCTCGTGTGTTGTATTGATCATTATGCACACTAGAACACTTGTCGGCCAATCAGACCAAATTATCTTCGTAGTGTTGAATGATTACGGAACACAATAGGACGTTAGTTGTTGACAGGTCAGACCCATGTTATCTTCGTAGTGCACAATACTTACAACAGGACCCAAGATTCATTCAAAGATCTCTATGCAAGACCGAAGAATTTATGCATGATTATCGACCCATTATGTTAAGAAGGACCATACTATCACCAACCTCCATTATCTGCTTGAAAACCCCCTATTGCTTTCTATTTGCTATTTTATATTCTTAATTAGATTTGATAAAGCTAGTATAGTTCTGAGAGAACGACACTCGAGTCATTCTACTACTACACTACGGTTTTCGTTGTAGTTCTGAATTGCCTTTGGCTATTACAAATTTATTTGACTGAATCTGACACGTTCATCAACGAGTCAAAAGTCTTTCAGCTCAAAACCTTCTAGTTCCTCAGCAAGTAGAAAACAAGTCAAAGTTGAAAAACTTAAGACTTGGGTTTCCACTGGACGCATTCTTGAACATGTTAATGGACATCCATCATTGGATAATTAACTTGTTTGCTCTTGATTGTGCAGACTTCAGCCATGGAGACAAACGATGCAATCTGGAACTTTGATAGTGGTTGTGGAAAGCACATGACGGGAAACAAGAATAACCTTATAAACTATAGACGGTGGTCTAAAGGTCCAACAATAAGGTTTGCTGGTGGAGGCTCCGGTTCTACAAAAGGCTATGGTGACGTGAAGTTAGGATGCATAACCATTACTGGAGTTATTTATGTCAAAATCTTAAGTTTAACCTTTTCAGCATGAGTCAGTTTGCTGACAAAGGATACTTAATCGAAATTAAAAGTGATGAATGTAAACTTATAGATTTCGAGACTAAAAAGGTAATTATGATTGCAAGAAGATCAGGAGGCTTGTACACCGTTGATTGGTCTTCATCAATCGTTGAAAAATGCCTTGTCTCAGATCACGATTGCCTTGCTGAAAAAGCATGGTTATGGCATAAACGAACAAGTAATCTAAACTTCAAGACGCTGAATAAGCTGTCTAAAAAGGCACTTGTAGTTGGATTACCTAGGGTTACTTTTAAGAAGGATGGTGTTTGCAATGCATGTCAGTAAAGAAAGCAAACCAAATCTTCTTTCAAGAATAAGGCAGTACCGTCAACTACAAAACCTTTACAAATCTTGCACATGGACTTGTTTGAATCTTCTTCAACAAGCTATGCTGGTAAGAAGTATGGTCTAGTCGTGGTAGATGACTATTCAAGATTCACTTGGGTAGTATTCATCAAGCACAAATCTGAAACCAAGACTGAAATACCTAACTTGTTGAATAAGCTTGAAGTCATGAAAAATGACAAGGTAAAAGTCATAAGGACAGACCATGGTACTGAGTTTGTAAACCAGTACATAACTAAATATTGTACCTCAAAAGGTATTCAACATCAGTTATCCTCAGTAAGAACACCACAGCAAAACGGTGTTGCTGAACGGAAGAATCGTACCCTGAAAGAAGCCACAAGAACAATGCTTGCTGACACTGAAATAAGTGAAGCTTATTGGGTTGAAGCGATTAATACCGCCTGTTATACTCAAAACAGATGTTTGATTACTAAGGAATACAAAAAAACTCCTTATGAATTGTTTGTTGGAAGACCTCCTAACATCACTCATCTAAGAGTATTCGGTTGCAAGTGTTTCGTTCTTAACAATGGTAGAGAATACCTAAGAACATTTCAACCAAAGGCAGACGAAGTGATATTTCTTGGCTACTCCTTGCATAGTAAAGCTTATAGAGTTTACAACAAAAAGGCACAAAAGATTGAAGAATCAGTGCATGTTGTATTCTACGAAAAGTCACAAGGTGTGCTTGCTGAAGAAGAAATATCAGAATGTATGAAAAAGCTAATCATACATGAGCAAAGAACTGAATCTGATGCTAGGCAAATCAAGTCAATTGAACTAAATGATGATTCTGACAATGACTCTCCTCCCCCGAGTCATGACAAGATAAATATAGTTCACGACAAAGAATTTCCAGCAAAAGACGCGGTTGCTCCGGAAGTTGCTGAAATTACGCAATCTCCAGTGCCTGCTGATGAACTACCTTAATCGAGAAATGTTGAACAAGCAGTTGCTGATGAACAAATCTCAACAGAGACACAAATTCCCAGTAGTACTGAACAAGTACATACTGAAGAGTCACATGCTGATGAGCAAACATATCCTGATCCAACAAGCAGAAAACCTGTTAATAAATGGATTAGAGATCATCCCTCTACGGATATGATTGGCGATATTAATAAACGCCAAGTCACTAGATCCAAAGCTACTCATGGACTTGCTGAAGAAGCAATTGTCGTAGAAGTAGAATCATTGTTCTCTTGCTTTGTGTCAGAAATTGAACCTAAAACCATAGAAGAAGCTTTAAAGCATTTTGAATGGATAAAGGCAATGCAAGAAGAACTGGATCAATTTGAAAGAAACAAAGTCTGGAAACTTGTGCCACTTGCTGAAGACAAGAAAGCTATTGGTACAAAGTGGGTGTTCAGAAACAAGCTGAGCGAGTCTGGTGAAGTAACAAGAAATAAAGCACGTTTAGTTGCTCAAGGTTACTGTCAGACTGAAGGATTGGACTATGATGAGTCTTATGCACCAGTCGCAAGATTGGATGCAATTAGGCTTTTCTTGGCCTTTGCCGCTCACAATGACTTCATTGTTTACCAAATGGATGTTAAAAGCGCTTTCTTAAATGGTGAACTTGCTGAAGAAGTCTACCTAGAACAACCCCCTGGCTTTGAACTTCCCTCAGAAATCAAGATGATATACAAGCTTCAGAAAGCTTGTATATGGTCTAAAGCAAGCACCAAGAGCATGGTATGATACCTTGGCTAAGTTCTTGCTGGAAAATGGTTTCAAGAATGGTGAAGTTGACAAAACTTCATTTACCATGAACCATGATGGTAAAATACTCTTAGTTCAAATTTATGTGGATGACATAATTTTTGGATCTAAGGACAAGCAACTTTGTGATGATTTTGCCAAACTCATGACAAATAAGTTTGAAATGAATATGATGGGAAAATTGAATTATTTCCTAGGATTGCAAGTCAAGCAACTCAAAGATGGAATATTCATAAATCAAGAAAAGTATGCGAAAGAAATGCTCATAAAATTTAGGATCAAAGAGGATGAGAAACCTGAAAAGATCCCTATGAGCGTTGGTACCAAAATGGGCTATACTAAAGAGGACAAAAGTGTTAAAGAACACAAGTATAGGAAGCTCATTGGTTCCTTGTTGTATTTAACAGCAAGTAGACCTGACATTCAGTACGCTGTTTGTGTGTGTGCAACATTCCAATCTGATCCAAGAGAATCACACTACAAAAAGGCAATCAAGATACTGAAATATGTTAAAGGTACAGTCAATGTTGGATTATGGTATCCTAAAAATTCTGGACTTGAATTGGTTGGTTATTCTGATGCTGATCATGGAGGATCAACTCTTGATAGAAAAAGTACCTCTGGAACTTGTCAGTTTTTGGGTACTAGATTAATATCATGGTTCAGCAAGAAGCAAACTTGTGTTGCCAATTCATCTACTGAATCTGAGTACATTGCAGCTGGTTGTTGCACAGCTCAAATCCTATGAATTCAGCAACAATTAAGAGATTATGGTATTTCTGCAAAGAAAACACCAATCTTTTGTGATAATACAAGTGCTATTGCAATCACGCAAAATCCTAAGTTTCACTCTAGGACTAAGCACATTGATATTAGACATCATTTTATTAGAGATCATGTGGAAAAAGGTGATATTGAGGTTGTGAAAGTAGGCACTGATGATCAGCTTGCTGACATCTTTACCAAGCCCCTACCGGATAATAGGTTCGCAATGCTAAGGTATAACCTTGGGTTGATTGAACTACCTCAATAAAGGATACACTTTGCAGAATGCTGAAACAGGTATTCAGCAAGCCAAAGTATTTTTAAAGGACTCATTCACTGATTTCTTCTAAGAAATGATAGGTCACTACATGTTTGCTGAAACAGGCATTCAGCAAGTAATTCCTTCAAAACGGGTATTTGTTAGGAAACTTGTTCACTTGCTGAGACAGGCACTCAGTAAGAGAAAGAGCTTAAGGATTGATGATACAGGCATTCAGACAATCAAAGATACTGAAACAGGTATTCAAGTATCAAGGGAATATTCTGAGACGGGAACTCAGAAAATGAGCAAAACTCATATCTCAAATTTTACCAAAAGATATCTCAAGTACAAAAGTATTTACTGATACGGGAACTCAGAAATATCTTTTAAACTTAAGAAAATACGAGATATCTGAGTAAGGGGGAACTTTCAGCAAGTATCTAGAGTGATAATTCAAACTCGCTGAAAAGATTCTTGTCTATTTCAGCAAGCAATCTATTCCCTTAAAACTCGGTAAAATCAATTTGTGACGTAAAACTGGCACAGATAAACTCGTAATAATCATGACATGAAATTCAATCGTGACCATTGATTAAAAGGAGTTACTTATCTAACGGTTAACAAAACAAAGAGAAAGAGTGCTCTGACGGTTTTAGTTAGTGGGCCACTACGCATTCAATGCAAAGGCTCCACTAACTCCGGTGTTTCTCTGTTTTACCCTTGCTGAGAGCTCAAATCGATTGACTTTCTCACACACCAGAGACACTATATAAAGAAGGAGTTAGAGAAATGACAAAATTCTTTAACTCACATTTCCTTTCTCTGCAAATTCTAGCCTGAATCTACTGTACCTCTGGTCAAAAAGCAAACTATCTCTTTTCGTACACATTTTCTTGCTCTATAAAAGAAATGGCTCCCAAGAGACAGTCTTCTAAGTTCTCAAAGTCATCAAAGGTTGATAGTGCTGAAACACGCACTGCTCCGGTGACTACTCCGGCTACAACCACAACGAAAGTTGTGTTGAAAAACGACCGCATATCCGAAAAAGCTATGCCTCTGTCATATCTTGACACTGCAAAGTGTGAGATGTTGATGCAATAGGGAGGTTTTGCAAAAGAAAAGTACATTAGGTACTTTTATGAACAAGATCTCGATGACGAAAATGAAGAGGCGCTTGAGTATATCAAGCAACAAGGCCTCATGAACTTTATCTCTGCTCGCACTAAGCAAGTGAGCATGATTGATACAATGGAATTCTACAACAATGCAGAAATCCAGTCCCTTACTGATAGTAAAGGAGTCACTGAAAAAGTGATCTTTACTACAGTTCAGAACACACAAATCGTCCTGAAATGGACTGATTTAGCGGAAATATTTCAGATTCCAACCACTGGAACTGAAGATGACGTCACTGCCACTGGCGAAGAAATTGAAGCTTTCTACAGTGACGTCAGAAATGAGAAAATGAAGAAAGGCGAGATTGCTCCCGTGACTTGGACAAAGAACGTTAAGAGAAAGCATCTCTGCCATTCACTTGGTCTAGTAGCTCTGCAACTAATAAAAGTTCTTGACTCCCAAGTTGGAGGAATTGACCAAGTAGGCCTGAGAAGATGGCCATTGCTGATGCATATCCATGAAAATAAAACGGAACTTAACTGGGCTAAGTACATTTTCAACAGGCTTGTTGATTGTGTTACTAAGTTTAAGGTAAAGGTAGAAGACAACAAGGTCTCACCTTCCTTTCCAGTTATGTATGGAATCAAGATATGCTACATCCTTGAACATTTCAGGATTCAGCTAAGAAACCCATTGCCAATCAAAAAGTCTGTATGCAATGTGGGAAGATCATTCTACAAGCAGAATGTACCTAAGACTGCTGGAAAGAAAACAAAGAAGACAACAACTGCAAATGTTGTCAGCACAAGCCAGCAAGAAAGGTATACAACAGCTGCAGATGTTACCACTCAGCAACTTAGGGATGAAACTGTTGTGGATGGTGGTAACACAAAAGAAACTGCTGTAGAAAATCAACAAGGTACGTGTACAAGAGTCGTTGCTGAAAATGCAACTATAGATGACTCTGGGAAACTGGAGAAATCTAACAAGAAAAAGAGGAAAGCTGATGATGACACTCAGACTGCAGCGTCATCAGCAAACCCCGTACCTAAGAGGAAACGGACCAGCAACAAAAGAAAGAAAACACTGGCTCGCAAGTCAGTCCCTGCTGTCCAAGACCTCTCAGACAATTCCCAGACAAATGCTGAAACGCATTTGCCAGTAGATGTTGCTAAGGTAATCACTGAAACCTATGTCAGCAATGTTGAAGTGTTTGCGGAAGCCTTCAACAATCAACTTAACGTTGATACTTCTACTGAGAATAGACCACAAGGCAGTGGAAATGAAATTCCTGCCCAAGTCCCAGATATCTACATTGTAGATAATGTAGATGATCCAACTATGGAACCAGTAAGCGACATTGCTGCTGATCTGCAAAAAGCGGCACTTGCTGATGCTGCTGAAAAGGTGGTTGCTGAACCAGCAACTCATCAAGTTGTTGAAACCCCGCTTGCTGAAGGACCGGTTGCTGAGACAGCAATGGTTCCAGTTCCAGAAGTTGCTGAAACACAAGAAGCATTATTCAACGACGCATCTCGTGATGCTGAGAATACTGGCCCAAGTTCACCCAAGACATCAATTGATAAAGTCCAGCTTGTACTGGAAGAAATAAGCAAACAAATGGAGTTGGAGATTGAAGAATCATCCAACAAATCAATTGATATCTTCATGACAAGCAGTGAGCTCAAGGGTCAAGATGCTTCCGCTCAACTTGTCATTTCAGAGACAAGGGAGATTGCTAAAACCGCACAGCTTTCTCAAATAGAGCAAAACCAGAAGTCTGCTGAAGAAACAGTCCAAGAAGCTGAAGAAACTGTTAATGCTGAAAGGACTGAGCCACAACCTGTCCTTCTTCAGCAGGTAGTTAATTCAACCATCAGTAAAACTTCAAATTCTGAAACTTATTCTTTTTCTAATATAGTACTATCTCTACAGACTTCTCAAGATGCAAGTCAGATGGTTGTTGAAGCCTCTGCACCAGAACAAACACTCCCTGCTCAGCAGGATGAACAAATGGAGGATGCTACTCAAGCTCCTCATGGAATGGAAATTGTTCTACATGAGCTTGCTGACTCTCAGTAGGTAAATCATGTTTCAGATATGAACTCTAAAACAATTCTGATGAACATATTTTTGACGCGTTCATCTTGTCTTTTTTACCTTCTTTTGCTATCTTCTAGCCTTGTTTTTTGGTTAGTTTTGTAGAATAGTGTCACGTTTTGTGTTTTCTGCATTTTCAGGCACTTAGGTACGAAACGGCGTTTTTGGAGCTAAAAACGAGCCTTTTTTATGAAAAGATGGCCCCGTTGAAGTTCCCCAATCTCCGTGGCTTGTTCGTAAGTGTTTGAGCATCAATAAGCATCGAGAAGGATGAGTCCAAGGCACCCGAGGGCCATGCGAGGGCAAAAAGATTGAGTTTGAAGACAAATATCTGCCCAGGAGCCAAGCTAAGCGCCTGGAATAGTGAAGCGCTCCGCTTCAATTTCCAGGAGCTTTAGCACAGAAGCTAAGCGAAGCGCTTGGTGTGCCAGAAGCGCTTCGCTTGCCAAGCGCTCCGCTTGGCTTCTCCAAGCGGTCCGCTTGGCAGCGGTTACGTTTTCGGATTTTCCTTCTTAGATCTGATCTTTGCTCATTTTTTGAATATCTTTTGAACTGTAACTTCGTTTTGGAGAGCTCCTAAGCCCCAAAACTCAGAGAAAACTCAGATTACATTGTATTTTAGCTTGGGATTCAAGGTTTTGATTGGGCTTCATCCTTTGTAATCATCTACGGAGAGGTTTTCTTTGATTTCCACTGATTAGTGACAGCTTTGGTGGTAACTTGTATCACTCTCTTGTCTTGTAGTTTGATATGATGTAATCTGATTATTATCCATGGCAGCTCCCGATCTGGAGCTGCCAAGGCAGCTCCGACTGGAGCTGCCATGGCAGCTCACGGTCGGAGCTGCCATGGCAGCTCCAGATCGGAGCTCGGAGCTGCCATGGTAGCTCCGACCGTGAGCTGCCATGGCAGCTCCGGTCGGAGCTGCCTTGGCAGCTCCAGATCACCGTGAGCTGCCATGGCAGCTCCGGTCAGAGCTGCCCTGGCAGCTTCCAGATCGGAAGCTGCCATGGCAGCTCCGATCTGGAGCTGCGTGGCAGCTCCGACCGGAGCTGCCACCGGTTCCGGTGCCGGATTCCGGCACCGGATTTTCAAAGAAGAAGGAGGAAAAAAAGTGAAAAGGAAAAAAAAGATAAATTAAAAAAGAAAATATAAGGCCATGTTTGGTTGTATGAGAGAGAAATATCAAAATTTTGTGGTCAACGCCGGAATGGCCAAATGGGCCTGAATGTAATTCTTTGCAAGACGGTACTTCAGATGAAAAGATGTCATCTAGCAAGGGGTCCAGAAGTAATATTCCCTTATTCATATGAATTGATGTCTATGTTGATGAATATGAGTAGCTAAATCTTTTGTGTTGGTGGTAGAATGTAGAATATGCATGCTATGGGTTATGTTTATGCTTACATGAGATTGTGATTCAATCTTGCTGCAAATCTCTTCATATGATTCTTAGTTGCCTATAAAATATATTCGAATTGAGTATAGTGACAAACTCATGGTCAATCAAAGCTATAGGATTGTATGTTAGAGATTTGCAGCATGCTAGATAAATGGTGTTGGTGACAAGCACCTCTAAAGTATTGATGGTGATCTTTTATGATCTGTGTCTTAAAGTTGCCTAGACGAGTTGCTTAGCAGACTTGATCGAAGGTTTTACGCACTGAACTTGTGAGCATATTCGTAACCCATGCATGTGTATTTGATTTAATTGGTGATAAGTGTTCTTAGGCTTTTGAAACAAATTTAATTGGTGAAAAACGACATCATCAAATTCTCCAAACCAATCCTGATCTAAATAACGTTCTTTTTCAGGCTCAAAAGGAGACCACTGAAGTGGTACTCATCACTGAAGATCATCAAGTAAGTTCTGAGGAACTGTACTTGAACTTCAAAAGGACTACTTTGTCAAGAGTTGCTAAGTCCGTCAGCAACTGGCAAAGATACAGGCGAATGGATTTCTCTGATCTTCACCTTCATCTCTCAAACGAGAAAAAGAGATCTTCTCTGCTGAAGCTCGAAACATTTGTCCACTCCATCCTTCCTGAAGAAATGTCATATTCTCAGCAAATGAGCTCGAATCTGATTGCTCAAATCAGAGAGAATATGAAGGCAAAATTCGAGAGTGCCTCTCCAGCTGAACAAGCTGTGATGCTCAAAGGTTCATTTGTACCTGTGGTGGCTGATCCCCACAAAATCAATGAGGAA
Source organism: Plantago ovata (assembly GCA_028274465.1). Classification (NCBI taxonomy): domain Eukaryota; kingdom Viridiplantae; phylum Streptophyta; class Magnoliopsida; order Lamiales; family Plantaginaceae; genus Plantago; species Plantago ovata. The sequence continues at coordinate 42,568,305 of CM051458.1, forward strand.
GAGGAAGTGACAAGTGTTGCTTTGTATAAGCACGTTGAGCTAGTCATTCTGACAGACGATGATGAAGAAGAAGAAGATGAGAACATTCCCACTGATCCCAGTGATGATGAAGGAAAAGATTCCAAGGACAAGAAAGACGATGATGATGACAATCAAGGTCCAAGTCCTGATGCTAGAGGAGTGAAGTTGACAGTTGCTGAAAATACTCAACCCGAAAATCAGCAAAGTGAACAACAACAACCTCAGCAAGAATCTCAACCTCCTCCTGCTGCTGCTGAAAATCAAGCACCTGCGCAAGGTGCTGATACTGAAGAGGAATATGCCAGAAAAAGGGCTGCCTTGAAAAATGGCAAAAGTCCAGTTTCTGATGCCAAGGTTACTGAAGAAAACCTTGATGATGATGATGAACAAGATGAAGATTACCAACGCGCTCTCCAGAACAGTCTCTTGATCCATGCAAGACATACGCAGGATCTAGAAATTGGTCAATCTTCAGGAGTGAGATCAAAGGAAGTCCCCTCCCTTCCATTTACTACTGGCGAAACTCCAGTAATTGAGTCTCATACTCAATTAAAACTAACTACTGGCGAAACTCCAGTAATTGAGCCCCAAACTCAATTGAAACAACTAACTACTGGCGAAACTCCAGTTATTGAGTCTCAAACGTTGCCTTCAGCAACTACTCAATTAAAACTAACTACTGGTGAAACTCCAGTTGTTGAGTCTGAAGCATTGCCATCAGCAACCACTCAACAAAAAGGAAGTGAAGCTACTGATAAAGGCTCTGTTGAAGGGTAATTCGTGCTTCTTTCTAAGTTCGCAATGAGTCGCTATTCTAGGTCTTTCTAGTTCTTCTTGTAGTGTCCCTCTGAGATAGGAAATGAGCCTTCTTGTAGCTTCCTCGTACCTGAGATAGACTAGGGAGGGGGTTAGTGTCTCTTGCCCGGTCTGTAAGGTATCAGACCGGAGAGGCGACTTTACGAGTAGGGAGTTGTGAGGCTTCCCTAGTAAGAGTAGTGAGAGTGGTGCTCGGGTGACGTAGTTGATGCTTACTGTTGAGGAGTAAATGAGGCCCTTTTATACTTGAGACCCTTCAGCTTCCGGTCATGTAGGATCACGCCACGTGTACGGCTAGGATTGAGGCCTTCCTCGGCCCAGGCCCATTAAGGAGGTCCGTGGGCCTTGGCCCAGGAGAGCAACCATGGCTGGTCGCTCTGTGGTCCTCGTGCCTTCCTTGTGCGTGGGTGATGCGAGTAGTGTCCTGCTCAGTTTCTGTCAAGGAGCGTTACCTTGACGTAAGGCCTCCTCGAGCCCGAGAGAGATGCTCCTCGAGCCCACTGGCAGCTTTGTCCTTGAGAGGAGCTTATTTTGAGGGTTGTCCTCCCAGTGATGGTCGGACCCTATGTTGGTCGATCCACACCTTAGTGCCATACTTGGGTGTGGTCGTGCCCCTTGAGGGACGGCCTATGATGCTTTTGTCGCGCTCTTAGACCGCTCCAGTTCGTACATGCGGACTGGACATATTTCAACCCTAACATATGTCCCCCTAGTTTCCAAGTATCTTTGTAGAAGATAGTTGAGGAACTATGTTGAAGTAGAGGTCGAGCAGAGCCTCGATTAGTAGCGGGCGAAAAAAGATTTCCGTATTCGCACCTTGGTAGCTTTCCCTCCTCCTATCTCTCCCTCCCCCCCCCCCCTTTTATAGGGTGCGAGCAGACGTTGCTCGGACCTTATGAAAAGAGGTATTTTTGCTGGGAAAAGATCGGATCCGGGTAAGTATTCCTTAGTGGAATGGAATGACTTCCTGCCGCTTTTTTGCTTGCAAAGTATCTCGCGGAGAGATACTTGTGTAGAAGGAATCTCGAGGAGAGATGTATTCATGTTTTTGCTAGCAAAGTATCTCGCGGGGAGATACTTGTGTAAAAGGAATGGAATGACTTCCTGCCGCTTTTTTGCTTGCAAAGTATCTCGCGGAGAGATACTTGTGTAGAAGGAATGGAATGTCGGGGAGGGTAGCTGCATGGGCAGCTCCTCGGTCCCCTGACACGTGGCCGTCGAGTTTCCGTGGTTCTGAGATTTTTCGCGATGTTGATCCGAGGAGGACAGATCATGGTCGTCGATCTGTCTACGCTTGTCTCGAGTAGGCTTGTGCTCGCGCCGCGAATTTATTGCCGTGGTTAGGTAATTCGTTCCGGAGTCGGGAGCGTCATCGAGCCGGAGCGGGAGCGTGGAGGGTAAAGATGGTAATTCGCCAGGCGGCCGCAATCTGGACCGTCGATCTGGGACACTGGTCGGTCCGGATGGCGCGAGGACATGCGTCGTTTCGTATCCCCGGGATACCCTTCTATAAATAGGTCAACACTCGGTCATTCCACACTTTTCGCAATCCGAACTTTCAGAGCAAATAAGAGAGAGCGAGGAACATTTGTGAGATCGACGAGCGTGAGTTGTTCGAGCCCAATAGTGATCGAGGAGCATATCCGACGTCCAGAATCTCGTTCAGGCGAAGTTTTCAGCTTTTTCCGGCTTCTATTCCGATTTCAAACCTTCTTTCAGTCAATACCAAGTAAGTTTCCGGCCTTATACTGCTCTTTCTTGCTTTTGATTGCTTCATTTTGTTTCGAATTGCCTTGAAGTTTCTGCTTTGTTGCTTTTTCTCTTTTCGGTTTTTGCATGTCGGTTTCCTCTTTCGATTTAGCCTCCCGGAATGATGTATGATGGCCTAGGAACGGCCTTGGACCTAAAAATCGTTAACGGACTTGTAAACGGAATTCACCGGAAGTAATTCGGACCGATTTGGCTTGTATGACCGTAGAAGTAGCTCCCCTTTCTTACTGTATGCCCCTTGTAGCCTCCTCATTAGCGTAGGGCTGTAGAAGTAACTGTAGGAAGTCCTTCTGGCGGTTGGTCGCCTTGTGCATGCTCTTCGAGTTTTATCTACATGTGCTCGCTCCGATTTGCTGTATATGCATGTTGTTATGCTGCTCGATTTTTTATTCGTGTTTAGAGCGGTTGGTCGCTCCTTTGTATGCTCCTCGCTCTACTTTTGCTGTAAGTAGAGTAACTTCTTGATTTATTGCGTTCTTTCTTTCTGAGATTTTTCTCCGTTCGGGAGGTCGAATCCTTAATGAACATACCTAAAAGGACCTCTCGACTATAACAAACCATCCTAACTTCTTTCTTTGCCCCCTTTAGGATGTCGAGAGGAGCGATGATAGCCAGAACATCTCGGCCGCCGGAGAGTATGGGAGCGACCATACTACGTCGCCTGATACGTCAGACGTATCGGCGACCTTCCTTGATGAGACAATCGAGGAGGCTATCGAGGAGCCTCAGCTCGAGCAGGGTGGCGAGCAGGCTGCTGAAGAGGATGAGGAGACGGAGAGTGAGGAGGACCTCTACGAGTTGGTGAGCAGAAAGAGGCGTCGCGCCGAGGACGACGACTTTATCGATGACCGTAGAGGCGGAAGGTGGTCCCCGCAACACCGGTGTATCTGCGGAGTTGATAACTCGCGCTGCCCAAGTCCACGGGCGAAATTACGGGACGGCCGTGAACTGTGGTCGTTCCTGAGATCCGTGTCGAGGAGATGGATGACACGGAGAGGCCGAGTTGGCCTTGGCGTTGTATGAAGAGGGTGAGCACTCGGCGAAGCGCGGAAGGCTTCGATACCCGTTCAATCATCGATAGTGATGATACGGATGATGAGAGCGAGGAGGACGATGAAGCGACGTCTCCTCGGACTAGTCCCCTGTAAAGAGGGTTAGATTCCCGCCACAACAGCTAGGCGAGCTGTAATCAACGACGAGGAGGAGATGAAGTTCCTCTGAACATTGGAGACACTCATAGGAGTGAAGCTGTCCGAGTACTAGGTCTCTTCCTTCTCGGAGGGGCAAAGGCGCGCGATCAGGGACGCGAAAAGGTTTTCGCGCGAGGAGGAGACTAGTTACCACACCATAGACCCGACCACCAAGACTTTTACATATCCGAGTGGGACTCGAGGACCCACCCACTCGAGGAGGCAGGAGTACGAGATGCGCCTTGCTCAGAGGGCAGCTGATAAGAAAAGGCTGAGCGCAAAGCGAGCAGGCCTTCTCGCTCCAGGGCTGCCAAATCGAAGAGGGCCAAGGTTGCCGTGGAGCGGAGCCAAAAACTACTAAGGCTGCTGAGAAAATTTACCAAGAGTGTCGCACGGTCGCCACCCCCGATCCTAATGGGGAGAAGAACGAGGACGGATGATACCGACCACCTCCTCTACCGTCAGCTCGACGAGGTTTGCACACACTGAGGTGGAAGTATTCTCCTCCCCGAGAATAAGTTTTGACATCCTCGTGCCCAAAGAGGATCAGAACTTTTTTAAT
>CM051458.1:42572763-42618865 GCA_028274465.1 Plantago ovata
TTGCGAGGGCAAAAACGATTGAGTTTGAAGACAAAAATCGGCCAGGAGCCAAGCTACGGCCTGGAATAGTGAAGCGCTCCGCTTCAATTTCCAGGATCTTTAGCACAGAAGCTAAGCGAAGCGCTGGTGTGCAAGAAGCGCTTCGCTTGCCAAGCGCTCCGCTTGGCTTCTCCAAGCGGTCCGCTTGGCAGCGGTTACGTTTGGATTTTCTCTTAGATCTGATCTTTGCTCATTTTTGAATATCTTTTGAACTGAACTTCGTTTTGGAGAGCTCCTAAGCCCCAAAATCAGAGAAAACTCAGATTACCTTGTATTTTAGCTTGGGATTCAAGGTTTTGATTGGGCTTCATCCTTTGTATCATCTACGGAGAGGTTTTCTTGATTCCACTGATTAGTGACAGCTTTGGTGGTAACTTGTCACTCTCTTGTCTTGTAGTTTGATATGATGTATTCTGATTATTATTCATATGAATGATGTCTATGTTGATGAATATGAGTAGCTAAATCTTTTGTGTTGGTGGTAGAATGTAGAATATGCATGCTATGGGTTATGTTTATGCTTACATGAGATTGTGATTCAATCTTGCTGCAAATCTCTTCATATGATTCTTAGTTGCCTATAAAATATATTCGAATTGAGTATAGTGACAAACTCATGGTCAATCAAAGCTATAGGATTGTATGTTAGAGATTTGCAGCATGCTAGATAAATGGTGTTGGTGACAAGCACCTCTAAAGTATTGATGGTGATCTTTTATGATCTGTGTCTTAAAGTTGCCTAGACGAGTTGCTTAGCAGACTTGATCGAAGGTTTTACGCACTGAACTTGTGAGCATATTCGTAACCCATGCATGTGTATTTGATTTCTACCACAAACCGTTTTCCAAGCTTGATTACATAAATCTGATTTCTCGTTCCTATTGTTCAAAGAAACGATTCTATCAACATTTGAAATCGTTGACTAAAATTGCTAGCAAAAACCTCAAACAAAGCCACGTTAGGTCCCGAGAGAACGACACTCGGGGACAACTTGCCATTGCACTCTAGTTTGTGTAGTGATAAGTGTTCTTAGGCTTTTGAAACAAATTTAATTGGTGAAAAACGACATCATCAAATTCTCCAAACCAATCCTGATCTAAATAACGTTCTTTTTCAGGCTCAAAAGGAGACCACTGAAGTGGTACTCATCACTGAAGATCATCAAGTAAGTTCTGAGGAACTGTACTTGAACTTCAAAAGGACTACTTTGTCAAGAGTTGCTAAGTCCGTCAGCAACTGGCAAAGATACAGGCGAATGGATTTCTCTGATCTTCACCTTCATCTCTCAAACGAGAAAAAGAGATCTTCTCTGCTGAAGCTCGAAACATTTGTCCACTCCATCCTTCCTGAAGAAATGTCATATTCTCAGCAAATGAGCTCGAATCTGATTGCTCAAATCAGAGAGAATATGAAGGCAAAATTCAAGAGTGCCTCTCCAGCTGAACAAGCTGTGATGCTCAAAGGTTCATTTGTACCTGTGGTGGCTGATCCCCACAAAATCAATGAGGAAGAGGAAGTGACAAGTGTTGCTTTGTATAAGCACGTTGAGCTAGTCATTCTGACAGACGATGATGAAGAAGAAGAAGATGAGAACATTCCCACTGATCCCAGTGATGATGAAGGAAAAGATTCCAAGGACAAGAAAGACGATGATGATGACAATCAAGGTCCAAGTCCTGATGCTAGAGGAGTGAAGTTGACAGTTGCTGAAAATACTCAACCCGAAAATCAGCAAAGTGAACAACAACAACCTCAGCAAGAATCTCAACCTCCTCCTGCTGCTGCTGAAAATCAAGCACCTGCGCAAGGTGCTGATACTGAAGAGGAATATGCCAGAAAAAGGGCTGCCTTGAAAAATGGCAAAAGTCCAGTTTCTGATGCCAAGGTTACTGAAGAAAACCTTGATGATGATGATGAACAAGATGAAGATTACCAACGCGCTCTCCAGAACAGTCTCTTGATCCATGCAAGACATACGCAGGATCTAGAAATTGGTCAATCTTCAGGAGTGAGATCAAAGGAAGTCCCCTCCCTTCCATTTACTACTGGCGAAACTCCAGTAATTGAGTCTCATACTCAATTAAAACTAACTACTGGCGAAACTCCAGTAATTGAGCCCCAAACTCAATTGAAACAACTAACTACTGGCGAAACTCCAGTTATTGAGTCTCAAACGTTGCCTTCAGCAACTATTCAATTAAAACTAACTACTGGTGAAACTCCAGTTGTTGAGTCTGAAGCATTGCCATCAGCAACCACTCAACAAAAAGGAAGTGAAGCTACTGATAAAGGCTCAAAAGTTGCTCAACTTGATGAATCTGAGGATGATGACTACTTGTCAGAAAATGAGGATGAACAATCCAAGCGAGACCCAAAAGTTGTTCAGATTCCTCCTCCTGATTACATCAATGATTTAGACGATGGTCTAAGAGCCGAATTGCTGATACGTGATGATCAGTTTGCTTCCAGAATTAAGGTTCATTCCTTAACACCTCATTTAGTGCCGTTCCCAAGAGTTGAGGAGTTTACTCCAGAATTCTAGCACTAAAGAAAGTCCATGATGCCTGCAAAGCTGAAGATGAGGCATTGCTTGCTGAGAGCCCACTTGACTTTGAAAAGATATTGGCTACAGTGCTGAGACGCACTACTACTTTGACCATAGCTCAGAAAGACATCAGTCTTTATCACAAAAACTATGAAGAAGATGTAAGTCAAGTGCTCAAGCTCGCAAAGAATGCTCTCGTGAAGGCTCAGACTTTCATGGATGAGAAGGCCGCAACAGAGAAAAGACATGAAGAGAATATGATGAATATTCAAAGAGAGTTGTCAAAAATGACTTCTGACCAACAACAAATCATCATGAAGTATAACAGTTTAAGCACTCTTGCTGAAAATTGCAATGAGTTATATTCTCTGCACATCACTCCGATGTTGCAATCCATGTCTAAGGGGGAAAAGAAGAGTTCCAGAAAAAGAACCAATCCCCTCCTCCTGCTGTTGATGTGCCACTGCCCATAGAACCGCTTGCTGAAAGAGAGCAAAGTTCTAAAAAGCAAGCAGAATCTGAGTTGAATTCAACAAGTACCAAAAAGAGAAAAACCGCTGTTGAAACTAAAGATTTTTGCCATACTGAAAGTCATCACAATCTGAATGAAGATGATGAAGATGATGACAATCAAACAATAGCTCAAGCCATAAGAGCTAGACCTTAACAGCCTTGACTCCGTCTGGCCACTCAAAGCATTTTTCGTCTGACTCTTCAGCAAGAGATCAAGACAATGCTAAAACAAGAAGAAGAAGGCAAAGACAGGAAGAAAAGAGGCTGGCCAGCATTGCTATTGGCTCCGGCATTGAATACACAAAGACCAGCAATGAAGAAACCACTCATAATGTAATCAGAAACATTCATGGTTGCTGGATCATAAAGATGGAAGACTTGCTGGTGAATGAGTTCTTTCCTACAGCCATATTGAATCAAATGTTCAAATGGATTGAACTCAAGGTCCAAAGAAATCAAAGGGAAGAATCCCTCCCAAGAAATATTGCTGGGAAATGGTTGAATATTGAGGTATCAGTAAGAAGAATTGCCATTGGTAAGACATATAGACAAGAACCAAATCTGATCAAACCACCTGGCATTGCTTACTACTCTGACCCAGTAACAAAGAAAACAAAGAAGAGACTTGGATTGATTCCTTATGAGTATTTCTATCTCACTGCTAAGGATCAAGAAGAAGATCTTCTCTGGCTAAGAAAGATTCATCCGAAAAGCATTTCAGATACACAGCTTCTCCATGCCAGCAATTGGGGCATGCATTTGTGGGTGACTAACTACATGGAAATGAATGCTGAAAAGCATCATCACACTGCCTGCAAAAATGCAAGAATTCTTCAACTACAAGTCCGTAGGCTTCTGGAAAACTACGAAAAGGACTGTGTTGAATTTACTGCACTTGCTGAGAAGAGTGTAAGAGAGATTTTGAGAAAATCCTCTGAAAGAGCCTAAGTCCCTGCAATAGTTTTTGTTAAAGTTTTTGTTTGCTGAACCTGTTTAAGTTATCTATGCTATTTCTTGTAAACTTCTGAAAGATAATTGTCAGCAATGAAAGTTTTGACTCTTATTGGTTTTTGATTATGCAATTTACTTATGCTTACTGTTTAATTATTCAAGTATGCTTGCATTAATCAACTGATTTATTCAACATCAGAAACCTCTAAAAAGGTAACAATTAATTTAGCCATGGATTACTAACATCAAAAAGGGGGAAATTTGTTAGGAAACTTGTAATTTTGATGAGCAATTAACCATGCTAAATTAAGGAAAGTCCAGTAACTAGTACTCTTAAGGTCCATAGGAATTTAGAATTTTAAGGACATTGTAAAAGAGGAACGTTTGCTGAAGACTTAGATTAGGTGTTAGTTAAGATGGTTTTTACCGCGTATGATGTATTTTATTTTCTGAAAAAAAAAATAACTTATTGATGTTGTAGCTTATGATGTATCTTGTTTTCTGAAAAGAAAATAACCTATTGAAGCATTTGCTGACGATGTATTTTGTTTTACAAACAAACTATTGAAGCATTTAGAAACCGCTCAGAATCTTGAAGACTTTTTGAAGATCTGAAGACTTGAAGAATTCGAAGATCTGAAGACTAGAAGATTGCTGAAAACTGGTATCTACAAAGGCACGTATTGCTCAGAAAGTGGAAACTTCAGCAACATCATTGCATAAGTGAAAATCTGAAAGACAGAGTAGGTTGTGCTTGCTGAAACTGAGACTGACCACTTGCTGATGGAACATATGTGACCTCTTGCTGAAAGTACTTGATTTTGCGCTCCATTGTTACTGTTTGAATTCTATTCAAATATGCATTAAATGCAAAGCTTACACATGAAGGACATGAAGACTAGAAGACAAACAAAGACGCTGCTGAAAGTACAAAAGCAAGATAGTGACATGTTAAGGAACAAAAGCCCTAGGATTTGAAATTCAAACGGCTCCTTACTTGCACTATAAATAGAGGTCATCCGGCAAAGAGTTGAAGTGTGTCAACAACGTGATCAAACTCTCACTTGTGCTTTAAAACTCACATACCTTCAACTCTCTACTGCCATTGATCCGTTCCAAGACTTAAAGCTTGAAAAATCTACTTGTGAAGAAGTAGAACAAACTCGGCTAAGAAATTAGTTTAAGTTTTCTTTCTTTCGAACAAGAACAAGTCTTGACACCAGAAACAATCAAATGTTTACTGCAAAGTATTCAAAGTTGTGTTTCTTAGATACTTGTTGTAACTGAATAAGTTATAATTAAGTTAACTCTCACCCCAAAACTCTCTAACTGAAAATCACCCTTTCAGGCGTGATATTCAGGGGAACTTAAATCGAGCATAGTTTTGCTGATTAAAAGTACCAAGTTGGTGGAGAACAAGGTTACGTTCTCTAGATTAGGTTGGAGACAAAGCAAGTGTGCTTGGTTTCTGTTGAATCGCGCTCTAGATAGGAGATTGTAAGGAACCTCAATCATATCTTAGTGGATTCAGTCCTAGAAAGGACAAAGTGGATTAGTTGAGAGATTACGCCACTCTCAGATACCACTATAAAAGTGTTTGTGTGATTTATTTACTGTACTTAGATTTCAGCAAATCATATATTGTCTGTACACAGTCACTCACATCACTTGCTGAAACCTTTACTTACTGAAAAAAGACTTATTGTATCAAAGACTTCCGCTCTCTGATTTTAAGTATCAGCAAACCAAGCTACTGAAAAGTAACTTACGCTTGCTCAGAAAGTTAAGTATCAGCAAACTCATTACGTAAAAGTAATAAGCACTTGCTGAGAAAGTTTTAAACGACGAAAGTTTGAAAAGACTATTACCCCCCCCCCCCTTGTTTCTTTTGTTGTTTAAAGGGACCAAACACGGCCCCTTTAGGGGTACCCCTTGACCGCCTTAAAGGGAGCATCATATAGACATCGGGAACATCAAACTGTACAGAATGTGGTCGACATAGGAAAAAACGAAAGATAACCTCTGAATATCCGAGCAGCTTGCTGTACTCCACGGGGTAAAACATTGGAGAGGGAGGGTCTGATACCAAGCACTTTCCCCTTCAATAGTTCACAACCTATTGGAGGATACCGGGTGGAAGATTCCTAACAGGGCGGCAAATCTTGAAGATTCTCTTAGACACTGCAACTCTACTAGTGGGCGTGCGTGACAGTAGTGACAATGAAGACAATAGGGACAATGATGATACAGATGGTTGATTGGTCCTATCCGATCTATTAATGGAACTACTGCCACTACCACAAGCCCCGATGATCATATATAAGGCTCCCAGAGCAGTCCCAATAACTCGCAAGCAGCATACTCAGCCGACCGAGGCCAAACCATGGGGTAACATCTAGTATCACATCTTATTTCCTCATTTTCTTACTGCTAGGGACTAGCGTAAAAATCATGAGGGGGATGGATTTAGTGATCTAGTGTTGTTAGTTTGGAGCTTGGTATTGGTAGGATGAGTATAGTACCTCGCATGTTTTATCAGTTGCATTTGCATTTGCACGTTTACTGCTTTCTTAGTTTTTTAGGTTGCATTCACTACATTCATCCTATGATAGTCTTGCATGTTTTATATGGAGTTTATTGCCGAATTTTTTGAACTTTTTTATTGGGTAGATCAACTAACTATGCCATTAATCGTATGCTTCATCTCTATGAATTTGTTTGAGGTTTTTCTCGCTTGGCTTGTCACATTTATGTATTGCACTTAGTTAAGCTTGGTAGTCTCGACATCACTTAGTGGTGTTTTCTCTACTGCGGTTCACGAAGGCCTTTATAATAGGATGATGCATGTTAGGGTCTTACGGTTGTTTTTCCGAGTAATTATGTACCTAAGAGGCAACAAGTCTCACCATGCTTTGAGATTGCTAAATGCCTAGGAAGGAGGTAGTGTGAGGTTGTGTGATCCTTTGTTTATAACCTATTCTTCCGAATAGGTTTGGGGAGGGGGTTACACCATCATTAGACTTGTTTTCGTTTTTCATTTCCGTATCGTGAGTTTGTTTTCCTTTTCCGTAAATTTTGTAGTCCAACCTATTCTTTCGAATAGGTTTGGGGAAGTCGTGTGAGTCATTTTCTCTCTTTTTGTTATGCCACTGCTGGCTAGAAAAAAATCGAAAAAAAAGAAGAAAGAAAGAAAAATTCCAGGAAAAAAGAAAAAAAAAAAAGGAAAAAGAAAAATCTGGAAAGAAAAAAAGAAAAAAAAAGAAAAGACCCCGAAAGAGCAAAGAAGGGTCCAAAAGAAAGCCAAATAGCAGTTTAGCAAAGTGTTGTGTCTCATTTTCCAATTCTTGTAATGTTCGTAATCGTGTTGTAATTTTCTATTTTTTATCTTTTGTTCTTGAGTGTCATCTGTTCTAGACCACCCTCGTCCTGCCATTCAGGAAGTGGTGAATAGTTTAAGACTTTACTTGAGAGATGGGTAGAATAGGGGAGTGTTAACTTTTATAGGGAACCCTCCTTCGTTTGATGAGAGCCAGTACTGGTTCGACCTCTTTGAGGAAAAGTCTTAACATGGTGGAACAACAGTAAGTCCTCAGTTTCATAGGCACGGGACAAACATTCGTATCTTAGCATGCTTCATTACGTCGTCACTGACTAGGTCCAGGTAGAGAATATTACGAGAGACTATCTTGTCTTGACATAAGTGCTTATGTGGATGTGTATAAGTCAATCGAGGTATTCTTCAACCTATATTCATGCTTTGATTTATATGGTTCTTGTTCATATCTTTTTGATAGATTCAGTAGATTAGTTCATTTTATTTGGCATGAGACTCCATTTTGTGTCTTGCATTATTTTTTGCATTAGAGTCTAGCTTAGTTGCTTGAGGACAAGCAAAGGTTCGGTTTGGGGAGTTTGATGAATGTGTATTTTACACTTTCATTTGAGTCTTTTTCACCTATTTTAGCTATCCTCTATGCTAATTTAGCTATATTTTAGTGCATTTTATTAGAATAGTGTCACGTTTCCCTTTAGATTTTATTTTACAGGTTTTGGTTGAAAAACGAGGATTTCTGGGCAATTATATTGAAGTTGAAAAGGAATTGGTGTTCCAGAAGCCTATTTGGAGTATTTGAAGGTTTCCGGATAGAATTTAGAGTCTAGGGGTCGAATCTGGAGGTTAGAAGGCCACTAGAAGATAGAAACCGAGTCCGAAAAGGTGAAGAAATCCAAAAACGCGTCGAAAATGCGGAATTCCACGAAATTTTCTCCCGGGCGAACCGCCCGGGACGTGGGGCGAATCGCCCGGTGTGTGGGGCGAATCGTCCCACACTATTTCGTACCCTATATATAGTTGCTCAGTTTTTCTCCGAAATTCATACTTTTCCAGACCTCTAATGAAATGATGTCTAATACTTTGGCTTGCTGAATGCCTGTTTCAGCAATCTGCCAATTGTATCCCTTACTATTGAGGTAATTCAATCAATCCAATGTTATACCTTAGCATTACGAATCTGTTATCTGGTAGGGGTTTGGTAAAGATGTCAGCAAGTTGATCATCAGTACCTACTTTCACAACCTCAATGACTCCCTTTTCCACATGATCTCTAATGAAATGATGTCTAATATCAATGTGCTTTGTCCTTGAGTGGAACTTAGGATTTTGCGTGATAGCAATAGCACTTGTATTATCGCAAAAGATTGGTGTTTTCTTTGCAGAAATACCATAATCTCTTAATTGCTGCTGAATCCATAGGATTTGAGCTGTGCAACAACCAGCCGCAATGTACTCAGATTCAGTAGATAAATTGGCAACACAGGTTTGCTTCTTGTTGAACCATGATATTAATCTAGTACCTAGAAACTGACAAGTTCTAGAGGTACTTTTTCTATCAAGAGTTGATCCTCCATGATCAGCATCAGAATAACCAACCAATTCAAGTCAAGAATCTTTAGGATACCGTAATCCAATATTGACTGTACCTTTGACATATTTCAGTATCTTAAGTGCCTTTTTGTAGTGTGATTCTATTGGATCAGATTGGAATCTTGCACACACACAAATAGCATACTGAATGTCAGGTCTACTTGCTGTTAAATACAACAAGGAACCAATGAGCTTCCTATACTTGTGTTCTTCAACACATTTATCTCCTTTAGTATAGCCCAATTTGGTACCAACACTCATAGGGATCTTTTCAGGTTTTTCTTCCTCTTTGATCCTAAACTGTATGAGCATTTCTTTCGCATACTTTGCTTGATTTATGAATATTCCATCTTTGAGTTGCTTGACTTGCAATCCTAGGAAATAATTCAATTTTCCCATCATACTCATTTCAAATTTGTTTGTCATGAGTTTGGCAAAATCATCACAAAGTTGCTTGTCCTTAGATCCAGATACTATGTCATCCACATAAATCTGAACTAAGAGTATTTTACCATCATGGTTCATGGTAAACAAAGTTTTGTCAACTTCACCTTTCTTGAAACCATTATCCAGCAAGAACTTAGCTAAGGTATCATACCAAGCTCTAGGTGCTTGCTTTAGACCATATACAGCTTTCTGAAGCTTGTATACCATCTTGGTTTCTGAGGGAAGTTCAAAGCCAAGGGGTTGTTTCAAGTAGACTTCTTCAGGAAGTTCACCATTTAAGATGCACTTTTAACATCCATTTGATAAACAATGAAGTCATTGTGTGCAGCAAAGGCCAAGAAAAGTCTAATTGCGTCCAATCTTGCAACTGGTGCATAAGACTCATCATAGTCCAATCCTTCAGTCTGACAGTAACCTTGAGCAACCAAACGTGCTTTGTTCCTTGTTACTTCACCAGACTCACTCAGCTTGTTTCTGAACACCCACTTTGTACCAATAGCTTTCTTGCCTTCAGCAAGAGGTACAAGTTTCCAGACTTTGTTCCTTTCAAATTGATCCAGTTCTTCTTGCATTGCCTTGATCCATTCAGAATGCTTTAGAGTTTCTTCTATGGTCTTGGGTTCAATTTCTGAAACAAAGCAAGAGAACAAAGCTTCTACTTCTACGACATTTGCTTCTTCAGCAAGTCCATGAGTAGCAGATACTTTGGATCTAGTCACTTGGCGTTTGTTAATATCACCAATCATATCCGTAGAGGGATGATCTCTAATCCATTTGTTAACAGGTTTCCTGCTCTTTGGATCTGGATAAGTTTGCTCATCAGCATGTACTTGTTCAGTACTACTGGCATTTTGTTGTGTCTCTGCTGAGATCGGTTCATCAGCAACTGCTTGTTCAGCATTGCTAGATTGTGGTAACTCATCAGAAGGCACAGGAAGTTGCATAGTTTCAGCAACATCCGGAGCAACTGACGAACGCGGATTGGTAGGGTCTGGATCAGTCAAATAAATTTGTTATTTAGCCAAGCAATTCACAACTACAACGAAAACCGTAGTGTAGCAGTAGAATAACCTCGAGTGTCGTTCTCTAAGGACTATAACTAGCTTTATCTAATTTAACTAAAGAATATAAGAACAGCAGACGGTATAGCAAAGGTTTTTCTAACAGATAATGGAGATTGATGATAGTATGGTCCTTCAAAGCATAACGGGTTAATAAGCATGCGTAAATTCCTCGGTTTTGCATGGAGATCTTTGATCAATGAATTGTCCTGTTGTAATTATCAAACACTACGAAGATATAGATTCTGATAAGTCAAACACTATTATCCAATTGTGTTCCGTAATTATTCAACACTACGAAGATATAGATTCTGATAGGTCAAAGACTATCGTCCAATTGTGTGCAATAATTAATCAACAATACGAAGATAGAGATTCTGAAAGATCAAAGAAATAAAGCAATAACACGGAGTATAATGCGCGATATAGCCATTAGCATAATTATCAACCCTTCGCTAAGAATTCACATACTACCACCAACGAGAAGTTTAGCTACTCATAGTTGTCATGCAATCAACAGAAATCATAGAAGAAAACATGTTGAAAGATATATAAAAATAAGTAGAAAAACTGTAAGATACAATGTTACCGAAGGTTGTCAGTCTCCGAAGAATCGCGATCTTACAAGCTCCAAACTGCTATGAAAAAGTGTCTCCTAAGCTATGAACCCCCAGAACAGGCTCTGGGAAGTTCCTACCTAAAACTACAGAGAAAGGTGAGAGAGAAGGTCATGAAAAGTATGAAAAACGGAGAAAAACTGAGCAACTATATATAGGCTTCGAATTTGTGTGGGGGCGAAGGGCCCCACACACCGGGCGAGTCGCCTGGTGTGGGGCGATTCGCCCCACGTCCCGGGCGATTCGCCCGGGAGTAAATTCCGGGATTTTGCGCGTTTTCGACGCGTGTTTGGATTTCTTCCCCTTTTCGGACTCGGTTTCTGATTTCTAGTGGCCTTCTAACCTCCAGATTCGACCCATAGACTACAAATCCTATCCGGAAACCTTCAGATACTCCAAATAGGCTTCTGGAACACCAATTCCTTGTCAACTTCAATATAATTGCCCGGAAATCCTCATTTTTCAACCAAAACCTGTAAAATAAAAGTTAAAGGGAAACGTGACACTATTCTAATAAAATGCACTAAAATATAGCTAAGTTAACATAGAGGATAGCTAAAATAGGTGAAAAAGACTCAAATGAAAGTGTAAAATACACATTCATCAACAACTGCGTCTTTTGCTGGAAATTCTTTGTCATGAACTATATTTATCTTGTCATGACTTGGGGGAGGAGAGTCATTGTCAGAATCATCATTTAGTTCAATTGACTTGATTTGCCTAGCATCAAATTCAGTTCTTTGCTCATGTATGATTAGCTTCTTCATACATTCTGATATTTCTTCTTCAGCAGGCACTCCTTGTGACTTTTCGTAGCATACAACATGCACTGATTCTTCGATCTTTTGTGCCTTTTTGTTGTAAACTCTATAAGCTTTACTATGCAAGGAGTAACCAAGAAATATCGCTTCATCTGCCTTTGGTTGAAATGTTCTTAGGTATTCTCTACCGTTGTTAAGAACGAAACACTTACAACCAAATATTGTTAGATGGGTGATGTTAGGAGATCTTCCAACAAATAACTCATAAGGAGTTTTGTTGTATTCCTTAGTAATCAGACATCTGTTTTGAGTGTAATAGGCGGTATTAATCGCTTCAACCCAGTAGCCTCACTTATTTCAGTGTCAGCAAACATTGTTCTTACGGATTCCTTTAGGGTGCGATTCTTCCTTTCAGCAACACCGTTTTGTTGTGGTGTCCTTACTGAGGATAACTGATGTTGTATGACTTTTGAAGTGCAATACTCAGTTATATACTGGTTTACAAACTCAGTACCATGGTCCGTCCTTATGACTTTTACCTTGTCATTTTTCATGACTTCAAGCTTATTCAGCAAGTTAGGTATTTCAGTCCTTGTTTCAAATTTGTGTTTGATAAATACTACCCAAGTGAATCTTGAATAGTCATCTACCACCACCAGACCATACTTCTTACCAGCATAGCTTGTTGAAGAAGATTCAAACAAGTCCATGTGCAAGAGTTGTAAAGGTTTTGTAGTTGACGGTACTGCCTTGTTCTTAAAAGAAGATTTTGTTTGCTTTCCTTGCTCACATGCATTGCAAACACCATCCTTCTTGAAAGTAACCTTAGGTAATCCAACTACAAGTGCCTTTTTAGACAGCTTATTCAGCGTCTTGAAGTTTAGGTGACTTGTTCGTTTGTGCCATAACCATGCTTTTTCAGCAAGGCAATCGTGATCTAAGACAAGGCATTTTTCAACGATTGCTGAAGACCAATCTACAGTGTACAAGCCTCCTGATCTTCTAGCAACCATAATAACCTTCTTTGTCTCAAAGTCTATAAGTTTACATTCATCACTTTTGATTTTGATGAAGTACCCTTTATCAGCAAATTGACTCATGCTGAAAAGGTTAAACTTAAGATTTTTGACAGAAAGAACTCCCGAAATGGTAATGAATCCTAACTTCACGTCACCGTAGCCTTTTGTAGAACCAGAGCCTCCACCAGAAAACCTTATTGTTGGACCTTTAGACCACCGTCTATAGTTTATAAGGTTATTCTTGTTGCCCGTCATGTGCTTTCCACAACCACTGTCAAAGTGCCAGATTGCATCGTTTGTCTCCGTGGCTGAAGTCTGCACAATCAAGAGCAAACAAGTTAATTATCCAATATTGGATGTCCATTAACATGTTTAAGAATGCGTCCAGTGGAAACCTAAGTCTTAAGTTTTTCAACTTTGACTTGATTTCTACTTGCTGAGGAACTAGGAGGTTTTGAGTCGAAAGACTTTTGATTCGTGCTGATCAAATCCACTTTCTGATGTGGTGTCTTGCTCGGTTGACCTTTTTGCTGAACATACTTTTAAGTAAGTTCTTTTCTAGTAAGGTTCCTTCTAGCCCTAGCGTTTTGAGTCTTGTCAGAACTATTAGGCTTGGTTTTGTTCATCTCTTTGAAGTATCTTTGCTGACTTTGCTTATACTCATGAAAAAGTTGACTTTGCTTGGATTTGAAACCGAGTCCACTTTTTGGAGAATGCTGAGCTTTTGTCTCAGCAACCGTACTTGATTCAGGTTTGTCAGCAAAGGTCTTCTGATTACTTTTAGTAATCTTGCCTTTTGACTTAACAAATTGCTTTTCAGCAACTTGTTTGGCGGAATGCTTTACAGCATCCTTTTTCTTTACAATTTGCTTTTCAACAACTTGTTTTCCTTTTAAAGTCTTGTTACTTTGAGTAGCAACAACGGGCTTTACGGTCGTAGGTACTTGATTGCATTTTTCAGCAACCTTAGATTGACCAATCTGATAGAGTTCTGGTTGACCACTATCAGTTGCACGTACAAAGGTAATTGGTGATTTGTCTTTACTCAAGGTTATTACGTCATCACCTTCATACGTTGCACCTAAACCTTCTTTCTAAGATGGATCTCTCAAATAAGAGTTTAGTTCAGTCAGCGTATTACTTGCATCAGCATAAGATTTGAAATTGATTTTCATCTTTTTCATTTCTTGGATTTCAGCAAGTAACTTTAGAATTGAGGACTGATATTCTTCCAATTCTATTGCCATCTGAGAATTCTTCTCTGTAGCTTCAGCAATCAACTTCTTAAGATGCAATATTTCAGCATCTTTCTTTTCTGTCTCTTCCTTCAGCAATACATACTTTTCAGTAGTCTGCTTGGTCAGAGTTTCAGCATTCTGTAGTTTCTCTTGCTGTTTGCTCAGAGTTTTCTCAAATCTTTCGATTTCTCCTTGAATCTTGTCAAGGTCAATCTCGTCTTCACTTTCTGAGTCAGAGTCAGAGGTAGGACTGTTTACCTGACCGGCCATGAGGCAGAATTTGTAGTTTGACACATCTGGATAAGCTTCCATGGCTATTCTACAAACTTCCTTGCCAAGCTCTACGTCAAGAGTGGCTTCTTCATCTTCAGTGTCTGAGCTTTCTTCCTCACTGTCTTCGGAGCTAGTATCAATGCACAACGCATCGATTTTTGCTTGAAGCTTCTTCTTTTCTTCAGCAATAAAAGCTCTTTTGAAGTTCTTCTTCTTTTCAGCAGATTTTCCTTTCAGCAAAGGACAATTTGCTTTGAAGTGTAAAGGCTTTTTTGCAGTAAAAGCAGAGATCATTTCCAACTGCTGGTTCTTCTGATGAGTTTGCTTGCTGAGCTTGCTTGTTCAGCAAGCTAGCCTCATTCTTGTACTTATGGTAGTTGTTACCAAGATGCTTTTTCAGCTTCTCTTTTGCTTTTCGCCTTTCAAGTTCCTTACTGATGAATTTCTTCATGTTTTTAACAACTAAAGCATTTTCATCAGCGGGCTCTTTATCATTCTTCTTTTCAGAAGATGAAGGCTTTGCAGCAAGAGCAATGTTTTGCGATTTTTCAGCAAACACATTTTCTCTTTGCTTTGTCTCGTAGTTGACAGTAGCAAGATGAGAGAACAACTCTGTAGGTGTGATGTTTGGCATTCCTTGATTGTAGAAGAAATTCTGAGTGTGGATCCATTCTTGGTTCAGACTTCTAATGATGGTTTTCACCTTCTCAGAATCTGAGTAAAGATTTCCAACTCCCAAGGCGGCCATCTCACTAACTAGAGTTGTGAATCTGAAGTCCAAGTCTTCCAGTGACTCATTTGTACCTTGTTTAAATTTCTGGAACTTTAACTTCAGCACTTCGAGTTTGTTCTCCTTGGTTTTGTCAGATCCGGCACAAACATCTTGAATCATTTTCCAAGCTTCCTTAGCAGTTTTGGCACCCCACAGTTTGCACTGTATAGTATCTGGAGTTGATCGAATGATGATGTTTCTTGCTTGGCAATCAAGACGGAATCTCTTGGCTTCGTCGGAAGTCCATTACTCTCTTGGTTTTGGAACGACAGTATCAACCGGTTCGCCTAAGATAGTTTCCTTTCCAGCTTCTGTGGTTTTGTGAGGAAAACTTCTCTCAACCTTAGTGATCTTGATAGGTCCATCATTAATGACAGTAACCATCTCATCACTAATGGCCTCAAGATGTAGCATCATGTTGTTTCACCATTTTTCATAGTTTTCCAGCTTCAGCAAGGGAGCGTCTCCTAAAGATATCCTGTCAGCAAAAGACTACCAAACTGATCAAGTGAGAGTGAATTACGGAAAGCACCTAAGGGGATCTAGGTTCAGTGCTGAAGGTTAAAGAACCTCCAGCTCTGATACCACTTGTTGGTCCCTTTAAACAACAAGAAAAGACTAGAGGGGGGGGTGAATAGTCTTTTCAAACTTTCGTCGTTTAAAAACTTTCTCAGCAAGGGCTTATTACTTTTCAGTAATGAGTTTGATGATACTTAACTTTCTCAGCAAGCACTAGTTACTTTTCAGTAACGAGTTTTGCTGATACTTAAAATCAGAGAGCGGAAGTCTTTGTACAATAAGTGCTTTGTCAGTAAGTGATGGTTTCAGCAAGTGAACAGAGTGACAGTGTACAGATAGATATGCTTTGCTGAAAACTAAATGCAGTAAGTAAATCACACAAACACTTTTATAGTGGTATCTGATAGTGGCGTAATCTCTCAACTAATCCACTTTTTCCTTTCTAGGACTGAATCCACTAAGATAAGTTTGAGGTTCCTTACAACACCTATCTAGAGCGATTCAACAGAAACCAAAGCACACTTGCTTCGTTTCCAACCTAACTAGAGAACGAAACCTTGTTCTCCACCAAACTTGGGACTTATAATCAGCAACACTAATCTCGATTAAGTTCCCCCAGAATTTCACGCCTGAAAGGGTGTATTTTCAGTTAGAGAGGTTTGGGATGAGATAACTTGATTATAACTTATTCAGCTACAACAAGTAATCTAAGAAACAAAACTTTGAATACTTTGCAGTAAACAAGTTTGATTGTTTATGGTGTCAAGACTTGTTCTTGTTCAAAAGAAAGAACACATAACTAATTTCTTAGCCGTGTATGTTCTACTGCTTCACAAGTAGCTTTTTCAAGCTTTAAGTCTTGGAACAGATCAATGGCAGTAAAGAGTATTGAAGGGTATGTGAGTTTTAAGCACAAGTGAGAGTTTGATCACGTTGTTGACACACTTCAACTCTTTGCCGGATGACCTCTATTTATAGTGAATCAAGGGAGCCGTTTGAATTTCGAATTCTAAGACTTTGTTCATTAAGATGTCACTGTCTTGCTTTTGTACTTTCAGCAGCGTCCTTTATTTGTCTTCTAGTCTTCATGTTCTTCGCGTGCATGCTTTGCATTTAATGTTCATTTGAATGAGATTCAAATATGAACGTTGGAGCGCAAATGCAAGTACTTTCAGCAAGGAGATCACATATGTTTTTCAGCAAGTGGTCAGTCTCAGTTTTAGCAAGCACAACCTACTCTGTCGTTTAGATTTTCACTTATGCAAGTTGTTGCTGAAGTTTCCACTTTCTGAGCAACATGTGCCTTTGTAGATACCATCGTCAGAAATCTTCTTTAGTCTTCAGTCTTCGAATTCTTCAAGTTTCTGAACGGTTCTAATGCTTCAATAGTTTGTTTGTGTAAACAAAGTACATCATCAGCAAATGCTTCAATAGGTTGTTTTTCTTTTCAGAAAACAGGACACATCATAAGCGGTTAAAACACCTATCTAGCACCTACACTAAGTCTTCAGCAAACGTTCCTCTTTTACAATGTCCTTGAAAATTCTAAATTCCTATGGACCTTAAGAGCTATGTTTTAAAAGCCGGAATCGGAAGTCAAGCCGGAGACCCCCAAAAAGGTCGGACCGAGGTCGGATCGGTCGAGCCGTTTTAGGCCGGATTGAGTCGGCATAGCATATAAAATTATAAAAATATATATATGTGTGTGCCATGTACATATAATATTCTATTTTTCATAATAAAAATGAAATAAGTGTTACTAAAAAAATGTAGTAATTTTTTTTGTCCTTCGTAATTTTCTAGATCACATAGAACGAAAGTGAGAGAGTAAAAGTTCTAAGAATTAGAGAGTGAAATCGACTTAGAGCGTTAATCAATAAATAATTAATTTATATATAAATGGACTTTATAATGTGTTTTAATATAATGAAGACATAGTAGAAGAAGCAGCTTCTACAAGGAAATTTCCTTTTTTTTTTTTTTTTTTTTTTTTTGAACAATGACCAAAACCGGAAAAAATGGCAGCTCGCCGGTTCCCGGCTCATCGGTTTTCACCGGTTCTTGACCGGTTTTGCTGGTTTTTGGACTCTAGCTGAATGGCGGTTTTCTGTGTGCTTTTGAGCCGGACCCCCTCCGGCTTGCGGCCGAACCGGTCGGACCCGCTTTCAAAAACATAGCTTAAGAGTACTAGTTACTGGACTTTCCTTAATTTAGCATGGTTAATTGCTCATCAAAATTACAAGTTTCCTAACAGATCCCCGTAAGCATCCGCTATTTCTCTGAGGTATCCAGCGGTTGTTTCCCTTGCCTTCCTTGTATCTCCTCCAGCTGGTCCTCTAGAAATGGTTATTATCCCAAGGCGAGGTAGATTATCGTCGTCTTTCTCTTCATCCCTTCGTCGGTCATTTGTTCGTCTCTGACAACTCCTCTCCTGGCTTTTTCGTCTCTCACTATGTTGTTGCCTTCCTCCTCTTTCCTCTTTCCTTCTGTCTTCCCTTTGCTTGTCTCTCCTTTCGTGCCTTGATGGTTCTTCCTTGAGTTGACAATTTCTTAAGTATCCTGCTCTGATCAAGTCTTCTATCTCGGTCTTCAGTTGCATGCAATCATCAGTGTCATGTCCCCTTCCCTGATGGAACTTGCAATATAATTTTGAGTCTTTGGTCCGGTCCGTCATCGCCAGTGGCTTTGGCCACTTTACACTTAGCTTATGTTCCACGATAGACGCCAAGATGTCGGATCTCGGTCTATTTAACGCTGTGTAATTGGCATACCTTCTTGGAGGTGTTTTTTCCCTTCTAAAATACCCAACATGGTTTTGCCCACCTCTCTGTTCATGCTTTTGGATTTTTTGTGCAACGTTTTGCTTGCCGGACTCTTTATCTTTCTTATAGCCTGCTCTAATTTGTGCATTGTCACGGAAGTCTTCTGATCGTTTAAAGCTTGTGCACAATTCATCAAAATCTTCATCTATCTCAAGGTTCTGACCATTCATGGCTATCATGTCTCGCAACCTTTGGTTGGTTGTGTTTTCATACAGGTAAGTAGCTCTTTGCTTTACACTGTGTGGTTCTACTTCCATAGCTATTTCATTAAATCTCACAATGAAGTGTCGTACATTCTCTTGTGGATCTTGTATAACTTTCTTGAGGTCGGTATATGGTTTTTCACTTTCGTCATTCTATCAAACTTATGGACAAACTCACTCTTAAGTTGCTCATAACTCTTGATGGACCCATGTGCCAAGCGTCCCCACCAATCCATAGCATCGTCAAAGAGTGTTGTTGGAAACGTCAAAGAGCACATGTTCTCATTGTGTCCATATGCCTCCATCCTACTCTCAAATCTCCTAATGAATCCATAGGGGCATGATTTACCATAATACTGTTCCAATGAAGGTATGGTCGTATCAGGTTTCTTTTTCTCCTTTCGAATATCCAAGCTTAGCGGGTTTTTTGATTTGCACCCTGTCTTTCTCTTTAGTCGCAATATGTTTGCTCAAGGTTGTCATCTTCTTCATGAGCTCCCTGTGTTCTCTTGATAGCTCCTCTTGTGTTAACGGTCTATCCTCTCCTTGAGTTGGCTGCTCGACCCTTGCCTGCCCATCTTGAGCTTGATCTCGGGGCCTTTGCGCTGAAGTTACTATTGCATCTTGCGCTTGAGTAGGCCTTACCACATTTACTCCCATTGTATGTGGCATCCTTGTTTCCCCATCCAAAGTTCCGGTCCTCCTTTGTAACACCTGTCTCAAGTCATCTGGCCTTGAGGTTTCTCCAATTCGGTCATTCACTGTTGTTGTCTCCCATGGAAAGGTTACTCTATCTTGAATCGGTCTGCTCGCGGTGACTACCATATCCAAGTTTAATGGACGTGTCGGAACTGGGGGATTAAAATGACGGATGTTATTTTGTGAAGTCGTGATCGGTATGGCAGGGCTAACATGACGGATGTTATCCTGCGTTGTAGTTGGTCCCATCAAGCTTGCTGGTACTCCCTCTGTGCCTCCCAACTCAAACTGGAATAGATCATGTAGACGGCTAAGTTGCTCATTTGTTATTCCAAAAAGCGCATTGTTATCCAATACATGTCCGTTTGGTAACACAAAATTCCTCTCTTGTATCTGAGGGATTGGAACGTGTGCTGAGATTGCCGCAACTCCTCTTGCCGAGCTAGGGAAAAATGGTGGTGCTTGTGAATTCAACGCTTGTGTTCCTTGAACCACCATTGCTCTATCAGGTGCAGTTTCTTCCATCCTAGTAGTGTTAGGTTCATTCTGCCTGTCCAGTATAGGCCCATCGTTTCTTGCCAAATTATCTTGCACGATGTTTCTTCTTGCTTCCTCTAATTGCCTCAATTCCTCTTGAGCCACTCTTCTCCGATGCTCCAAGTTAGTCAACTCTGCCCTTTGTAGTGCCAATCTTCTCTCTCTTTCTTGTTCGTTGACCACTGAATTCGTCGCGGAGTAGCTTGTTGTTCCTCCTTCATTGTATGAATTTACCTCCCCTACATTTACATTTCTATTGACCGCACCATTACCTCGTCCTCTTCCTCTAACTCCTCTTCCCCTTGTCGGGGGTCTACCCCTTCCTCTCGCGGACAAACTATTCGTGCCTCTCTTTCTAGTAGCATACTTATGACCTACCATCTTGTTCAGTGGAGTCCTGAAACCCTTTAGTAGCGGTTCCCACAGACGGCGCCAAAATGTAGAGGTAAAATACGTTTGCATCAGCCCAAGTTGACAAGTCCAGCACTATGTCCCTGACTTTAAATATTTTTTTAACTAGCCAAGAACATGTAGAGGAGGGAACATAATCTCTTATCGAAGTACCCTTAAGATAGTAAGAATGTATCCATCTTACCCATAATTTATCCGTCTTCATGCTTAAATGCCAAAGCAATTTCGCTATGGTAGCCACATTGCACTCTTGAAGAGAGATAATATTTTGCCCGCCTTGCTTCTTTGGAGTACAAAGTTTCTCCCAAGCAATAGGGGCCTTTCTGTTGACCTCAGCCTTTCCACTCCATAAGAAAGTTCGACAATGCGCTTCTATTTTTCTTCAAGACTTTCTTAGGAATTGGAAGAATTTGCATCCAATAGTTCGTCGTGGAGAAGATCACACTTTTAATAAGTTGAATTCTCCCCGCATAACTCAACAATTGAGATGTCCAGTGCTTTATTCTATCAACCACCTTATCCACTAGGACTTGGAATTGATTTGCAGAAATCTTCTTGCTTGCTAAAGGTACCCCAAGATATTTGAATGGCATTACACCCTTCACAAATCCTGTAGAATGCAAAATCTGCTCTTGTATAGGTAAAGGTATGCCTCCAAAATAAACTTTACTTTTGCTAGGATTCGCAACAAGTCCAGTAGATTTAGAGAAAACATCAAACTTTGCCAACACAAGTGACACAGAAATATTATCCCCTCTAGAAAATGTTAACAGATCATCAGCAAAGCAAATATTTGTGATCAATTCCTTCTCACATTTGGGATGCCAATTGAAATCTGGATTTTCTTTTAGAGTTTGCAACCCTCTATGCAGATATTCCATCACAATAACAAAGAGTAATGGCGATACAGGGTCACCCTGCCTCAATCCCCTTTTAGCAACCAACACTTTAGAAGGGACCCCCTGAATATTGTATCTGTAAGAGATTGATGTCACACATAACATGATCCAATCAATGAACTTTCGAGGAAAATTCATCTCCTGCATTATACATTCTAAGGCACACCACTCCACACTATCATAAGCCTTCTGCAAATCCATTTATATAACACTTCTAGGTGAAATATCACGTCTACCATAGCCTTTGAAAAATTCTTGTGCCACAAAGATATTATCATGTATCACTTTACCAGGCAAAAAAGCAGATTCGGCTATCATGAATAACAGAATTAATTACTTTACCCAATCGTTCCGTGAGAATCTTGGAGATAATTTTATAGAGAGTAGTACAGCATGAGATAGGGCACATCTCCTTCATAGTTTTGGCCTCCTTTGATTTTGGTATTAGTGTCACCAAGGTGCAATTCACTGCTTTATACAATCTGTTATGATTGAAAAAATCTTTCACCGCCTTAATGACATCCTGCTTGATAGTAGGCCAAGCTTCCTTGAAGAATTTAGAGTTGTATCCATCAAGACCTGGTGCTTTATTATCACCTATCCCTTTAAGCGCCTGAATAATCTCATCCTCTGTAACATCTCTACATAACCAATCACCATCAGAAACACTAAGTTGTTTACCTTGCCGTAGAGCATAAAGATCCACCGACCTCAAATCTTGTGATCGACTCCCAACAATCGAAGTATAGAATTGTAATACTTCATTTTCCAACTCCTCTGGACTTGTCAGAATGGTTCCAAGTGCATTCTCCAGCTTGTAAAGACCTGTATTCATGTTCTTCTCACGGACAATAGAATGAAAATAAGAGTTATTGTTATCTCCCAATCGTATCCAATCCGCTTTTGCTTTTTGTTGCGCAATTTGTTCATCCAAAGTAACCCAATGGATCAGTTCTGCAGATAAGCACTTGACAACTTCCGTTTTCTGACTATCTATACGATCTGCGATATGCTCCAACTGTGCAGCTTCCAGTTGTTCTCTGGCAGTGAGCACCTTTCTGTGGATACCATGATACCGGCCCTGTAACTGTTGTATACTCCCTTTTAAAGACTTCAATTTTTCCCAGACAACATACATAGGGCGGCCAGCAAGCTGTATATTCCACTCCCGTCTTACCACTTGCTGAAAATCAAGCGCTTTGACCGTGAAATTCAAGAATTTAAATAGAGGTCGTACACGAGGTCTAGAAGCTTGCAAACTTATCTTCAGAGGAGTATGATCAGAGATATGCGGCGTCAGAATCTCCACCATATACTGAGGATACTTTAGAAACCAATCAGAATTTCCAAGAACTCTCAATTCTGGAGGAGAACGTTCCATTTGACCAAGTGAAGTGATCTCCAGTAGTATCACATTCATGTAGATCATTATGTGCCATCAACCTCTCTAAGTCTCGATATTCATGTATTGTCACATCATTACCCCCAATTCTATCATGAGCAGATAGAACATTATTAAAATCTCCCATGACAATCCATGGACCCTGAAGAGTGGAAGCTATCTCTTCAATATCTTGCCACAGCTTCCTTCACAAATCCAAAGTATTTTGCGCATATACAACAGTCAGCCAATGTTTCAACGAACCATCAATTTCACTAACAGCAACATGAACTAACTGATCAGTACAAAATCAACAACTACTGTAGTACACGTCCACATAAGCCATATCCTACCATTCATATGCTTACTATAATTGTCAAGGAAAGACCATTGCTGACCAAACCTTGATCTTATTCTACTAGCATTACAAGCTTTAACTCTAGTTCTAACAAAGAAACACAGGAAACATCATGTGCTCTAAGGTGGGCACAAACCTCAGCATGCCTGGCGCGTTTATTAAGCCCACGAACATTCCATGTGATCATTTGGAAAATGTCTTGTCTCCTGCAGTCAAGCCATTCGCAGCCCCCACAGAAACAGTACCAACAATCTGTATATCATCTCCAGTTCTAGTGCCATTATTTCTAGAATCTGTCCCACAGCAACAATAGCAACACCAGGCTTAACATTCCACCTCTGCTGCACTGGACGCCGTTGTCCCTGCCCTTTCCCCTTGCCACAATCATGACCAACTTTCTGAAACTTCACACAGAAAAGTGGCTTCCATTCATATTGAACAGGTTGCTTGAATTTTTTTCCATTGTTGTCACATATATCAATATGATTCTTCAACTCCACAGTGACATCAATCTCAACTAAGACACGAGCATATGAAACACGCAACTTCTTAGTCGTACATTCATCCGTTATGACTGGTTTGCCTAAAGCAGTCACAATCTTACCCAAACTCTTTTCACCCCAAAGATGTAAAGGTAGTTTAGGCAGAGTCACCCAAATAGGAAGAACACGCAGTAAATTCTCCCTGAGATCGAAATCTGGAGTCCATTTGCGCATAAACATGGGCATGTTAAAGATTGAATAAGGCCCCTTAAAGATTGAATAAGGTCCCTTCATCAATATATCATCTCTGTTCTCTGCACTGCTAAATCTGATAATGAAATATCCATCCTCATGATAAAACAGTTCAGGAAGAACATCCAGACCCCATGATTCGACATGAAATGTTTGACAGAGGTAAGAGTTAGTTCAGTACCGATAACATACATAATAACCACATACCTCCAGAAAACCATCTCAGATTCAACATCATCAGCATCAATTGTTACTTCGACGCATGTATCACAAATTCGAGGAGCCGAATAGGCAATTCCTAAATCGTTGGTGGGGAGACGGTTACCACGAACCACATCAACCCACGGTTGCTGAACTGCTTCTGGCTGGGCCGCCGTGTCAGATCCCTCATCAGTCGACTATGACAGTGTGAAACATTCCGATCAGATTCACCCCCTTCCTCAGTCACGGTCTGTTTTTCCCTTTCAAGTTGATTCTGTTGCTGTTCAATTTCCACAATTGCAATCTCAACCTGTCTTGCCTTACTAGGATCTGCGTCCCCATCAGACACCGCCGGTTCCGCCGCTTTTTTTGGGCGTCCACACCGTTTTGCCATGGTGAAGACGGTTATACGCAGTAGAGTGTTTTTTGGAGAGATTTTTTCTTTAATTTGAAAAGGTGCTTTACATATAGAGAGGGATATTGGAAAAAGGGTAACGCAATTATTGCAATTGCAAGATGAAAAAGATTGAAGAGACTCTGATAGAATTACATAATGCTCCTTAGAGACCTTTTTTTTCCATCTCACATACCTTCTTTTTTTGTTTTTTTTTTATTACTTCGCATTAAGCTAAAATGTTTGACCAGATATTATGATATTATACCGTTAAGACTTATTCACAAATATTACACCTAAATTTTAGAAATTTTCTAATAGAATTTTAATGCCTGTGAATTAGCTATGTTAGGTGGGATATATAATTAAAATCCCAACACAATAGAATATGTAAAAGTTTTTGAAAAAAATGTTGTTTGCATAATTTAAAATAGTACACAAAATTATATTGTTTCCGTTTTTTGGAATTGCATTTATTTTATTTATTTTCTTTTTTCAAAAATAAAATGTGAAAAATTCTTGAAAAAGAAATATTAACTAAAAGTACAAAAAAGGGTTATGAATTGAATTAATAAAATAGGACAAAAAATTATATTATTTCCGATTTTAACAATTACACTTACTTTATTTTTTTATTTTTTTGTTTTCAAAAATAAAATGTGAAAATTCTTGTAAAAGAAATATATTGACTAAAAGTCCAAAAAAGTGGTGTTGAATTGACTTAACAAATAAGTAAGGTAATTACTTACCCCTAACTCAAGTCCTCAACCCTATAAAATGCCCATTGGGCCTATACCATTTTAGCATTCATTTGGCAACATTACAATAGCTCAGTGGATTTCTCACTAAACACTCTGTAATTATTTCTTCATTTTGTGTTACCCCAAACAAAAATGAGTTCTCCAACAAAATATACCTCCAAAAACCCATCTAATTCGGAGGCTCAATCTCCACCCCCAAATCCATCTCCAATACCAGCACAAGTTCCGAGTCAGGAGGTGGTTCAGGCAGAGCCACCGGTTGATAGGATCTATCGGGTTCCCGACCTCAACAAACCACCACCACCAGAGAAAGATGAGTAAACAAGTATGTGAGATTCGTCTCCATCTTGTATTGTTTTTTGTAGGCATTCCATCACGCACGGACCGCCCAGTTCGTAGCTAAATCATGGACCAGGTTCATTAGTGGGAATCATCTAGAATAGTCTTTTAATTTTTCATTTATCTTTATATTTATTTGTTGAATCACTAGTGAGTCTTATTGTTTCATAGTTGAGTCGTTGTTCTTATCCGTTTGAGTCTAGGTTGTTCTTTTGTTGGGCTGAGCCCGTCAGGCCTATGGCCTTTGAGATACCCTAGAAGGTTTTTGATCTGTTATATAAACAAGTCAGTCCTAGTTGTCACTCTTAGTTAATATCTTTACTTCCAATGTCAATAAACGATGATTCCCCGATGTGTTCTCTCTGTCTGATTTCCTTTCTCTGTCGCAAGACCATTTTTCTGTTATTGTTCCGTTCATGTAAGAATGCAACCAATCTCCCCTTTTTGTGTTAGATTTCTCTGGAGGACACATGATTCGCGCATACCATGGCTAATTACTGGTCGACGAACTATCGCATATGTCAAGATCCCCACACTTTAATAATTCCAAATGTAGTGTTAAATTACATTTAGGACTTTTTTTTTTTTTTTTTTTTTTATGATTGAAATATATATGGTGATTGGAACAAAATAATTTTTTTCACATTGCAATTTTATGTTATAATCGGCCTTTCAAATGGGCAACATTAATAATTGACATCTCATTCATGAAAATTTGAAACTTTATGTTTGAAATTGGAGTTGACAAATAAATCAAGCGTAATTCATTCATTTATGATATTTCTAGAACTAAACTTACTTTTTTTTATGATGTTGTTGTATTTATGGCATGGGGTCCAATTTGTTTACTATATATCAAATTAGCGTATCTAACAATAAAATGAACATCATTAATTAAACAATTACATTTTAATTTATGAATTTAACCAAATAGCGCTCTAAAGACTATTCCAATTTTTTCAATCTTAGTGAATCAAACGGCCGTATTACTTAAAAAAAAAAAACACTTTCAGAAAATGGATTAAAAACAGAGAAACAGAGCTGCTCTGATGATCAGAGATTTGAATCTCTGATCGGAGCTTCAAAGCTCTGAACTAAGAAGCTATGGAGGAGCAGATCTCCGCTAGATCTAGTGTTGGTGGAGCAAACTCCACCTCCGCTATTAATGGCAGAGTAGAGCTCCACCATTAATGGCGAAGTTTCGCCATTTGGTGGTGGAGCTAATTTTTCTTTATATGTTATTTTATTCTTAAATTTTTAAAATAAATTTATTTTCCCTTGAGAACTTGTTTGTTTGAGCATTTTTCACATGTGACAAACATTTAAATAAGGGTCGTTTAATTAACTCCAAAAATACTGATTTTAGATTAAAATGTAATTGATGAACACATGTGGTTGTTTTTTAGAACCATTCTTATACAATCCCTAAAACATCAATTTTCTCTACGATATAAACGAGAAATAGAATGAAATCTTGGATAATTAGACATACTATACTCACTTCGTCCCAAAACAGTTGCACCATTTACTTTTGGGCACAAAATAAGGAGAATGTTAAATATTGAGTTATATTGCTAGAGTTGGTTTTACTCTGTTGGGTGATTTGTATCCATTCAAATAGATTGATGGAATATAAAACTATAATAACCATATCAAAAATGAATGAAATAGTGCAACTCTAACGGGACGTCCAAAATAGAAAAATGATATAACTGTTTTGGAATAGAGGGAGTACATATTAATTGAATAAGATTCTGAAAATTAATCAGGACATACTAGTAATTTGACACGCGGTACCCGTGCCCCGCGTGATAAAGTTTAATTGAATATAAAAAATTGATATGTTAAATATATATATAAAATTAGTTCATGTGACTTTTTCTCTAATAATAAACAAATAAATTTATTCAATTAACATATATCGTGTATATATTGAGATTAATAAATTAAAATTTTATTAATTTGTTTGTTATCTTAGATACATTTTCTTGTAAGTAAGTGCTAGTGTTATATATTTTTCAATTAAAGAATTCAAATTAGAACGAACTAATAAGTAGTGGGAAGATATAATATAGTATAGATATAGATGGATAGATTTCCTATATACCAGTGGAGTACGAGAGGATCCTTGGAAATACTATCAGTAACCGCATTGTACATGTACTATTACAACAAGCTAGTGCGCGTAATGTATATACTGTATCATATATGTAATGAAATAAATAAGAAGGATGAAATTAAATTATACTCACAATAATAAATTTAATTTTGTAACATTCTTTGTTTAAACTAAAAGTACAGCTAGTATCTATGCCGTTTTCATTTTCATGGCTACATTACACTATCCACTGAATTTCTCTTTAAACAATTCACAACAGTGTTTGACTCTTTTGGAATTCCATTTTAGAGGTGGAGGCTTAAAATGTGAATATGAATTATTTTTTAGAGATTAAGTAAAAAATAATGTATGGTTGTATTTTGGAAAGTGTAATAGGAGATAGAGGTGAGATCTTCTTCAACATTCTCTCCAACCAGCGTGTGGAATTGACACATGGAACTTATTTGATACATGTCAATTCCTCACAGGCTCGTTGGAGAAGATCTCAACTCGGATAGAGGTAAGGTAATGATGATGTGTATGAATAAATATATTTTGTTTTGTACCATATTTTGGAATTTGAGAAGAATCTTACTGGGATTGGTGCGTTTTATTTTGAAGTATGTGTTGGAAGAGAATTTGTTATCAAAATAACACCATGTGAAATAGTATTTGTCAAACTAACACTCTCCCAAAATTAATTGTCAAAGTAGCATTTCTTTCCATGTAGATTCTAGGGCAATAGCACGTGGCCATCATAAATATAATGGCACTTTACTAATTAATTACTGAAGTAGTATATTTCCATCTAATTTATTCAAGTTTCATCCTAATTTTCTTAATCATTTTATGTTAATAACTTAACCTTAATAAAGATTAATTAACACTTCCTTACCTTACGTAAATTCAAATTTTAACTTACCTCGTGGAGTAGTTTCAAAAAATTATTCAAATAATCCAATATGATATTTTATTATATATATAAATAAATATAATTAAGTAAAAAGTCAAAAACTCTCTCTACGAAAAAACTCTCTCTGAGGAAAAAAGAAACCGTCTGAAAACCGTCAGATCCTGGAAAAACGTCGCGGCCGCCCGAAGAAAGTGGTGGCTCCGACTGCGCCAAGTAACAACGGGATTCCAGACGCAGGTGAGCAGATTCATGGAGCGATGGCTGAGATTGAAGCGATCCAGTGCGGAGAAAAAGGGAAAGAGATAATTGGCACGACAAACATTCTCGGTGACGTTGCACAGCCGTAGACACAATCTGTTGTTTTGTGTGATAAACCTGCTACTGCCGCTGCACAATCACACGCAGATCCATCGGTGGCATGGGCAGATGTGGTACGTGGGAACAGACTTGTAACCAACGGTTTGGAGATTGGTTTTTCTCCGCCAAAAGTTGTTGAGTCTGGGATTGAGGTTAGTATTGAGCACGAGGATGTGCAGTCTGAGATGTCTTTCTGGCAGTTTGCGGTCATAATGTATGTCATTGGTACAGAATTGACTTTAACTGCTGTGAAAAATTTCATGCGAAAGTCATGGGCATTGGATGAATTACCTGATCTTTTCTATCATGAGGATGGGTATTTTATCATCCAATTCATGTCTGCTGCTGTAAGGGATGGTATTCTGCAAAAGGGGCCTGCAGATTTTGATTTGAAGGAGAATTTGCTGCGGGTTCTACCTATTTGGGTAACGCTTCCTAAACTTCCTTTACACTTATGGGGGGAGAAAGTTTTGGGTAAGATTGCTAGTGCTTTGGGTAAACCGGTGGTTATTGATGAGTGCACTGCAAGGAAACTAAGAGTCTCTTATGCACGTGTATTGGTGGAAGTGAATGTAACTGAGGAACTCAAGGATTCTATATTGATCTGTGATAACAATGGTAAGAAGTTTCATCAAGCTGTACAATATGAGTGGAAACCATTGTTCTGTGTCAAGTGTAATCAAGTTGGTCATCAGTGTGGCAAGAAACTGGATGGTAATGGTACTGGACAGAGCCGCAAAGGCCAGGGACAGAGGGTTTGGGCGCAGAAGCCGGGAATCGCATATGTGGCTCCGAATCAGGCTACTCATGCGGCTGGAGGCAGTGGCTCTAGTCATCATGATTCTGCTGCTAGAGAGGCTGTGAATGGCGTCTCTATTGTGGCCCCAACTATTCATAAATGATTACATGGAATGTTCGGGGGCTTAATAGACGCGATAGAGGTTTGCTCCCACCTTAGAGCGCACGATGTTGCTTGTGTTACGTTGCTAGAAACTAGAGTAAAAGTTAGGAATGCTAGTAGTATTAGAGCAAAGTTTGGGCCTCAATGGTCCTTTCTTGATAACTATAATAAGCATGAGAATGGTAGGATTTGGTTTATGTGGAAGTGTACTAGAGTTGGTGTGGATTATGCGCGTTGTACTGATCAGTTATTGCATGTTGCTATTAATGAAATTGATGGTTCGTTTAAGCATTGGCTGACAATTGTTTATGCTCATAATACTTTGGAAGAGAGGAGGAGGCTTTGGCATGATATTGATGAAATAGCTTCATCTCTTCAAGGCCCTTGGATTGTCATGGGGGATTTTAATAATGTTCTATCAGTTGATGATAGAATGGGAGGGAACCCTGTGACAATTAATGAATATAGAGATCTTCAAGCTTTGATGGCACAGATTGGATTATATGAATGTGATACGGTTGGAAGTCACTTTACTTGGTCGAATGGAAGAATCTCCTCCAGAATTGATAGGGTCATTGGTAATCAAGATTGGTTTCTCAAGTTCCCTCAATATGTAGTTGAAGTTCTTGTCCCACATATCTCTGATCATAGCCCATTAAAAGTGACTTTACAAATTGCAAGACCTCGAATAAAACCATTATTCAAGTTCTTAAATTGTACAGTAAAGGCACTTGATTTTCATGATATAGTGAGGGGTGATTGGAGTATTGATATTCAAGGGAGAGGTATGTATGTAGTTTGGGAGAAATTAAAGAGACTGAAGTTTGTTGTACAGAAAATTCAACAGCGCTATCATGGGGTTCACCAGAAGGTTGTTGCCACTAGACAGCTATTAGCTGACGCCCAACAGCAGCAGATTGCGAATAGAACAGATTCTGGAAGGGTTGCGTGATAGTGTATATGTCCTAGAGACAGTCTTTATTAAGGGCATACAGCTCTTATTAAGGGCATATATGTACTATTACACAGGTCAACGTAATATAATATATGTTTGTTTGTTTGACTATTGTGTATCGCTTTCATACTTATATTACACCAGGCATACAACATGTCATATCTCTATTCCTGTCTGTATTGATATCAAACATGTCCCCTCGGATAGATGACCGATCACACAGATAGTGGGAGCTATGTGAGTTATCATCTATCCCAAACTCTCTCTAGTCGAGGTTCATCTCGGATGTAGGGGTCTGAATGAACCAGGTGAGACTAGTATGCGTGGAGGTTATAAGTAATTTGGCATTTTCAATTTTTCATAGAGATTATAAGTATGGGATTATAATTTTCATAATGAAATTATGAAGTCATTTGGCATCCACATAGGCTACTACTTGTTTGTTTGCTCGATATGCTATTGTTTGACAATGCATGTTTAAATACCACGTATTTTACTTTCCGTTCGAACGCTATGCATGCGAGGGTAGGCGGCGCCCTATTATTTTTCGGACCGCATATTTTTATGTATGGGTAGGCGGCGCCCATTATGTGCTTGACCGCGTTTAGAACTAGAATGGATAGGCGGCATCCATTACGTGTAGACCTCTCATGCATGATGGGTAGGCGGCGCCCTTATTTGTTTGTAGATGACTGATAACAACCCTCAAGCTACAAGCCCCAACCAATATAAGTGCAGAAATATGTAGACATATGTGTTTCTGAGATGCTTTCCATGGGGTGCTTTAATTCTGAACTTTCATTGCGTTTCCCTGTATTGGCGACCTCGTCTTGAAGACTCCAGTGATCGTCAAATTAGAGTAAGCCTATGGTTATAACTTACTGCATATTGTATCTAGCGACCTCGATTGGTGCAATATGTAGAGCGTCTGGTTAAATTAGATTTAACACCCAAGAGTTGCGTGATGCAATTGGATAGTCCTACCAGTCATATTATGTTATGCGACCAGCCCCCGTTGGAGTATAGCATAGTATGGATTTGGATATTGGCCACTGCGGTAACTTATTGGACATTACCCGTATGTTTGTTTTGGGGGCAATCATATGTGAAAATAGTGGAAGCTAAACAGCTAAAGGACCTTGTTGTTTAGTTATGTTGACTGTGTATTTAGAAATAGTATTTCAATAGTTGATTTATTATTTTCGTTCTATATTATTTCTCCTTAGGAAAACCAAAATGGCGAGTATCTCGCTCCGTGCTATCTTAGAGAAGCAAGTTTTGACCGGACCAAACTTCCTAGATTGGATCAGGAATATTCGTTTGGTGCTGAGGTACGAAAGGATTGAGTACGTCTTGGACGAGACTATTCCCGTGTGTCCCTGAGAATCAAACTGCCGATCAAGTTGCTGCTTGGAATCAAGCCAACAAGGCAAAGGCTGATAAGCATCAAGAGGATGCTAAATCCGCGCAGTGTATTATGCTGGCGGCAATGAGCAATGAGCTGCAGAGACAACATGAAAGCATGTTGCCGTATGAGATGCTGAAGCATCTTGAGTCGCTCTTTAAGACGACAGCCAGAAGTGTTGAATTTGATTTGATCAAAGAGATACACAGATGCAAGCTCAATGAAGGAGGGAACATGTCTGAACATGTTCTCAAGATGATTGGTCTCTTGGAGAAGCTTGCCGATGCCGGTGTCAATCTGGAGAATAAGATCATGGTGATCTTTGTCCTTCAATCATTGCCGAGTTCGCATTCGCAGTTCATCATTAACTACACCATGAATGCGAAAGACGTTACACTGCCCGAGCTCCATAATCTGCTGAAGACATGTGATCAAACTCTTCCTAAGAAGGAGAAATCGATCATGTATGTTGGGCAACCGTCTAACCCAAACCCGAGAAACAAAGGTGCTAAGGGTAAGGGAAAGTCGGGAGCCAAGGCTAACACTTGAGTGATAGGCCTAAGCGTCTGAACCAGAGAAAGAAGTTCAAGAGGAGCGGAACGGTACGCACAGATGAATGTATTTTCTGTAAGCAGAAAGGGCATTGGAAGAAAGATTGCCCTAAGCTAAGGGCAGATCAAGCTAAGAAGCCGCCGGCTTCTAGCTCAGGTATGTTTGTTATTGAAATGAATATGACTACTTTTGACTCCAATTGTTGGGTATTAGATACAGCTTGTGGCTCACACATTTGTAATAATGTGCACGGGCTAATTGAACACAGGCTAGTCAAGCAAGGTGAAATCGACTTGCATGTTGGGAACGACAATCCAGTTGAAGCCAAACGCGTTGGACGCTGCAAGATAGATTTACCATCAGGACAATGTTTAGAACTTGATAACATTTATTTTGTTCCATCCATTGTCAGAAATATTATTTCCATTCCATTGTTGGACAATTTGGGTTTTTCCTTTCGTTTTGCTAATAATACTTGTTATTTTTTGCTAAATGACCATTATTATGGAAAAGCTCGCTTAGTGAATGGTTTATATATTTTGCAAAGTAGTCTACCTTTATTTCAAATACATAACAAACAACCGTCTTCAAGTAGGAAGAATAATCCATCTTATCTATGGCATTGTCGGCTAGGCCATATCAATGAAACACGGATTCAAAGACTAAGGAAGTTGGACTACTTAGAACCATTTGATTTCGAATCATATGGTACATGCGAATCATGTGTTAAGGGTAAGATGACGAACAAACCCTTTGTTGGACAAGGTGTTCGTGCCACTCGCTGCTTAGAGCTCATACATACCGATGTATGTGGACCTCTTAAAGTCCAAGCACGTGGAGGTTATTCTTACTTCGTTACCTTTACTGACGACTTCTCAAGGTATGGATATATTTATCTTATGAAGAATAAATCTGAGACCTTTGGGAAATTCAAGGAGTTTAGGAATGAGGTCGAGAATGAGTTGAACCTAAGGATAGTCACTCTTCGATCAGATCGAGGAGGTCAATACCTTAGTGAAGAATTTATCGACTACTTGAAGGAGAATGGAATTCAATCGCAATGGACCCCTCCTGGAACACCACAATTAAATGGTGTGTCTGAGAGAAGGAATCGAACCCTGCTAGACATGGTGAGATCAATGATTGGATTCTCGACTCTTCCAAAATATCTATGGGGATATGCGCTACAAACTGCAATCTACATTCTGAACCGTGTACCATCTAAATCAGTGGAGAAAACTCCTTATGAGTTATGGAAAGGAAAGAAGCCCTCACTGGGCTATCTTAGACCTTGGGGCTGTCCTGCGATAGTCAAATTGTTGCTCATTGATAAGTTAGATGCC
This sequence comes from Plantago ovata, assembly GCA_028274465.1. NCBI lineage: Eukaryota > Viridiplantae > Streptophyta > Magnoliopsida > Lamiales > Plantaginaceae > Plantago > Plantago ovata. The sequence continues at coordinate 42,606,706 of CM051458.1, forward strand.
AAGGGTGTCAAAGTTTATTTCATAGGCTATCCTCGTCAGACGAGAGGCTATGAATTCTATCATGCTGAAGATCACAAGGTGATAGTATCTAGAAACGTCAAGTTTTTAGAAGCAGAATACCTCGAAGAAGAGAGGTTAGATGATATGATAGAACTTGAAGAAATTCAAGACTTTGACACGCGCGAACATGAGTTCTCTAAATCTTCTGATTTGGACTCAAGTTCAGTGGGAGTTTTCGAAGCAGACAAGGGTAATGATATGACACTTGCTAGGCATGTCATAGTCAGTGGGAGTCATGTGATTAGATCAACAGTTGAAACCACACTAATAGAACCCGTTGTCAATCAACCTGTGCAACAAGTTGCACAAGAGCAGCCTCCCGCTAGGGAACAGGGTCGTAGCACACGACCGGCTGCATCAGTGCCCACTGATAATGTTCGTGTTACACGAAGCCAGAAAAGAAAAGCACCAGAAACGCCGACAAAAGCACCAGTCGAGCTCCGTAGGTCGAAGAGGATCCCAAAAGGACCTCAGAAGCAAAGCCTTATGATAGAAGACATCAGTGAACTTGATGTTGGCTTATCAGATCGGGAAGACCCCGAGACCTACAAAGAGGCAATAAATGATATTGACTCAAACAGATGGCAAGAGGCCATGGAATTGGAAATAGACTCCATGTACCTGAACCAAGTTTGGAGCTTGGTAGACTTGCCCCAAGGGGTTAGACCTATTGGGTGCAAATGGGTCTTTAAACGAATGACAGATGCCGATGGCTAGGTACAAACGCACAAGGCTAGACTTGTGGCGAAGGGCTACACACAAAGGTATGGCATCGATTACGATGAAACCTTTTCACCGGTAGCAAAGTTGAAGTCTATTCGAATTCTACTTGCGATAGTTGCCTACTATGATTATAAGATCTGGCAGATGGATGTAAAGACTGCCTTCCTCAATTGCAACCTTGAGGAAGAGGTCTATATGGTACAGCCGGAAGGTTTTATTAGTAAAACCAGGCCAACTGCTGTATGCAAATTACAGAGATCCATCTATGGGCTAAAGCAAGCGTCTAGGAGCTGGAATATCCGCTTTGACGAAGCTGTCAAATCGTTTGACTTCGTCAGAAGCGTAGAAGATCCCTGTGTCTACACTAGGCACAACGACAAGGGAGTCGTTTTCATGATCATTTATGTTGATGACATTTTGATCATGGGAAACAATGTTTCTATGCTAGAAGAGACTAAAGTTTGGTTATCAAGTACCTTCTCAATGAAGGACTTGGGTGAAGCGAACTACATCCTAGGGATAAAGATCTATAGAGATAGGTCCAAGAGGATGTTAGGATTAACACAGTCCACCTACATCGACAAAATATGAAGCGTTATAAGATGGGCGACTCAAAGAGAGGCTTTCTCCCAGCTAGGCATGGGATCGTGCTATCAGTTAAGGATAGTCCTAAAACTGATGAAGAAAGAAAGGCAATGAGTCGTGTGTCCTATGCTTCGGCAGTAGGGTCTATTATGTATGCGATGAATTACACAAGGCCAGATGTGGCATATGCGCTTAGTGTCACTTGTCGACACCAACAGAATCCAGGAGTACCTCATTGGACTGCTGTAAAGAACATTCTTAAGTATCTTCGACAGACTAAGGAAATGTTCGTGGTGTTTGGTGGAGAACCAGAATTAAAGATGTCTGGTTATGTCGACGCTGGATTTGAATCAGATCCTGATGACTTTAAGTCACAGACAGGATACGTATTCAAATTGAACGAGGAGATATCTGTTGGAAGAGTTCTAAGCAAGCCACGATTACTGACTTAGCCACAGAAGCCGAGTACATTGCTGCATCAGAAGCATCGAAAGAAGCTGCTGGATTTCAGAGTTCTTGAAGGAATTGAGGGTTGTTCCTGCTCCAAATCCAATAACGATTTATTGACAACACGGGCGCCGTCGCTCAAGCCAAGGAGCCTATATCTACAAACAAGAACAAACATGTACTTAGAAAGTATCACGTTATATGTGAGATTATTGATAGATGAGAAGTTAGTATAGAACGTGTCTCAACCACGGACAACGTGGCAAATCCTTTCACCAAGGTCTTATCAGTGGATGCCCACTTAAGACATTATGTTAATCTAGGCATTAAGCATAAAGGTGACTGTCTCTAGTCCAAGTGGGAGATTGATAGTGTATATGTCCTAGAGACAGTCTTTATTAAGGGCATACAACCCTTATTAAGGGCATATATGTACTATTACACAAGTCAACGTAATATAATATATGTTTGTTTGTTTGACTATTGTGTATCGCTTTCATATTTATATTACACCAGGCATACAACATGTCATATCTCTATTCCTGTCTGTATTGATATCAAACATGTCCCCTCGGATAGATGACCGATCACACAAATAGTGGGAGCTATGTGAGTTATCATCTATCCCAAACTCTCTCTAGTCGAGGTTCATCTCGGATGTAGGGGTCTGAATGAACCAGGTGAGACTAGTATGCGTGGAGGTTATACTTGTTAGAGCAAGTGTGAGCCGATCCCACGGCCACGGTACGGATTGTTAGACAATCTAGAAACGTTACCATAACTCCGCATAGTTATTCGAAGGGTGATTACCGAACAATGGAAGTACCCACCGAAAACTCCCATCGATGTATACTCTACACATAAGTGTCTATGGGAACCGAAAAGTTGTCGAAGTGATGCCAGTCGTCCTTTGGACTTACAGGACTTTATCATCACATTTGTTGCCCCATATCCTTGTGGACCCGTCGATGTCAGCTCTGAATAAGCAGTTGACCCAAGACACGATCCACGATTATGGCTACATACAAATGGGGGTGATTAGTGATTCTGTGAAGGATTCATCTCTCACGTGTAGCACATGAGAGCACTGCTCATAGTCGTTCATAGTTGTGATTGGTTAAACCGTTGGCCAGCGTATCAATATTATTATGATAGTCATAATAGATATTGGATTATTGGGATAGACACATCATCAATCCTAGATGCATTCGAGTCAGTCAGATGAAGGGACGTTACCATCGCCGCGTTGAGCGCAACAGACTTCACAACGAAAGGGTTTGCTTTGAGAAACCTCTCAAACATTCTCATGTATTAATATTGCAAATGGAACCGTCTAGGAATTCCATGTTGCCTAGTGTAGCACTTGCTTAATACAATGAGGCCCTATGGGTCACACTATGTGGTGATTCAGCTTATCCGAATATCCTTGATGATGGAATCGCAATTAATTTAGAATTAATTGTGATTGATGAATTATAATTGATTTGGAATTAATTATAATTATTTGTGGCTCAATTAATAATTTGGAATTATTAATTGAATTGATTGATTAATTGTATTTTATGTAAATACAATTAAAGATTATATTTTAGAAATATAATAGAGGTTTGATTTGAAAGGATATATTAATTTAGAATTAATATATTCATATGGAAAAAATCTACCTAGAGTTTGAATTGCCTTCGAATTATAAGTGGGTCCCAAAATTGGGATCCACATACCCCCCCTTGGCCGGCCGCGTGTAGAAGTAGTATGGGAGGGAGTTTCGACTCCTTCCCATATTAGAAGTCAAGGGTGAAGTTAGATTTTCCTAATTAAGTTCTAACTTAATTGGGAATGAATCTAGACTTAAATTGGTTTCCTTGTGCAATAAGAATTAGAGTTCTTATTCCTTTATGAAGTCTAAAAGAATCTTCTTTAGGCTTCTACTGACTACTATATAAGTAGGTCATTAGAGAGCTTTTTCAATGCCAAATTCTTAGAGAATTATTCTACCTTTCTTAGAGAAAATAAAAAGCTCTCTCCTACCTCTATACCCTAGCCGCGCGCGCCACTCTTTACCAAAGGAAAATCGCCGCCCCATCTTCTTGGCCACATAAAAAATATCCTAGCATTCTTTCCGATAAGCTGTTCGTCCATGGATACCAAGGTTGAGGTTCAAAGAGCTGGAAACTAACTTTTATTGTCTTGCAGATAATCAAAGTATTGCAGATATCTTCGACTTCGACGAAGGAGAAGATTCACCGTACTATTACGAAGACTTCATCGATTGGCATATCGATTCAATACCTATTCATGCTTTTGGAGTATTGTAAGTCTTCTGATTAATGTGTTTATTATATACGTTATATGCATGATCAATTAACCTGCATGTTAAGAAAATTTTTGAAATTCCGCTGCGTACCCTATGGGTAACTCTGACCATATTTTTTTTACATTGCGGAGGTTAAACGACTCACTGCTGAATTGTTGAAATGGGTCTCTTTGGATGAACAAATTGGGCAACAGAAAGCGAAGGTAGATTGGATACGATTGGGTGATAATAATAATTCTTACTTTCACTCTATTGTTCGTGAGAAGAACAGGAACACTGGTCTTTATAAGTTGGAAGATGCTCATGGACATGTTCTGACGGCTCATGATGATCTGGAGAAAGAAGTTCTACAGTTTTATCAATTGCTTGTTGGCAGTAATTCCACTGATTTGCGGATAGTTGACATCCCGGCACTTCGACAAGGTAAACAACTAAGTGTTTCTGATGGTGATTGGTTATGTAGAGATGTTACAGATGATGAAATTTTGAGCGCATTAAAAGGCATTGGAGATGATAAAGCACCGGGCACTGATGGTTTCAATGCTAAGTTCTTTAAGGAAGCTTGGCCTATCATTAAACAAGATGTTATTAGAGCTGTCAAGGAGTTCTTCAATCAGAACAGATTGTACAGGGCTGCGAATTGCACTCTAGTTACACTTATTCCTAAATCAAAAGAGGCCAAGACGATGAAAGAGATGCGTCCTATTTCTTACTGTACAACACTCTACAAAATCATCTCCAAGATTCTGACAGAACGATTGGAGTTATTAAGAGGTTATGGAAGAAGGAGAATCTCGCCTAGATGTGTGATACAAGTGGATTTACAAAAGGCGTATGATTCTGTTGAATGGTGTGCTTTGGAACAAATTATGCAAGAAATGAACTTTCCTAGAAGGTTTATTGATTGGATTATGCTTTGTGTGACAACGCTCTCTTACAAGTACAATATACAAGGGGTGCCTACGAAACTCTTAGTTGCAAAATGAGGTTTGAGACAAGGCGATCCGGTTTCTCCACTTCTCTTTGTGATTGTGATGGATTATCTTCATCGGGTATTGCAAACTTTGAAAGATACTCCAGATTACAATTGGCATCCAAAGTGTGAGAGGGAGCAGATTACTAATATTTGTTTTGCTGATGACCTTCTGTTGTTCTCACGGGGTGATGATGTTTCTGTGCAACTCCTTATGGAAAAATTCAAGACTTTCTCTCATTCTACTGGTCTTGTTGCAAATCCGAACAAGAGTAAAGTCTTCTTTGGGGGTGTACATTTGCTGCAGCAGGATGTGATATTACAGTCTACAGGTTTTCTGAGGGGTGCGCTACCTTTCAAACACTTGGTGGTACCGTTGGCAACTAAGAAATTGACTGCTAATCAGTACCAAGTTCTTATAGACAAGGTGATTGATCGAATCAAGCACTGGACGAGCCAATTGTTAAGCTATGCCGGAAGACTACAACTTATCAAGAGTGTTATCTTTTCTATTACGAACTATTAGATGCAATTGTTCCCACTTCCTAAGCAAGTGTTAAAGAAGATTGAGGCACATTGTCGTACTTTTTATGGAGTGGTAAAGCTGAGATAACGAGGAAGGCTCCGGTGGCTTGGGATAAACTTTGCGAGCCAAAAAAGAATGGTGGTCAAAATATTATTTCTCTCCAAGAGTGGAACGTTGCTACTATTGCTAAATTACTTTGGCATGTGAGCATGAAGACGGATAAACTTTGGGTGAGATGGTTACGTGTTAACTATCTAAAGGGTGTGTTGATTGAAGAGTTCTTGGTCTCCAGTTCCTGTTCTTGGTTGTTTCGCAGAATGTTAAAAGTTCGAGAACAGGTTACTAATCTGCAGGCCTGGCAGCAGTCGGTAATTACTGGCAAGTTTTCAGTCTCTGCAGTTTATAAAGAATTGCATGGTGAACGGCCAATAGTCCCTTGGAGAACTGTTTTATCGCAATCGCGCAAGGCCAAGATCAATGTTTATAACTTGGACAGCTTGTTTAAACCGGTTGTACACGCGTGACAGGCTGATGCGCATGGGTGTCATATCTATGGACCTGTGCATTGTTTGTGGAGAACAGCAGGAAACACTGTCACACTTATTCTTCTGCTGTGACAACGTGAGGTATGTATGGTTGATGTTGTTAAAATGGATGAAGGTGAGTTATGTGCCTACAGATTTTCCTCATGAGTTAGAATGGATTCTTGATAAAGCAAAAGGCAAATTGATGTTTGCACTCTTATTGAAGATGGTATTCACAGAAACTGTGTATACTTTGTGGACAGCAAGGAATTTGAAGCTCTTTAGCCACATGTCGTTTAATATGCATATTATTGAGGAAATAAAGCTTGTGGTTAGAACTCGGTGTATTGGTGATCAAAAATTACTTAGCTATTGTTATAGCTTAGACTAGCATGAGTCGGCTAAGTAGTTGTGTGAAACATTGTGTAGTCGAATAGTGCTCCATTGTGTTGTCTGGATCTGAGGATCGACATATTGTGCTGTAAATGTTTTGGAATAAAAGTAAACAGTTTTGGTTCCAAAATAAATAAATATAATTAAATTTCAATTTCATATATTGATTCATGGTTTCCCATTTATGTTAATTACTGGAATTTTTAAAATAAAGTTCGTGGGCTTACTTAAATTGCAAGTTACTTATTATTATATTCACATCTTTTTGTACTATAACATAAATTAATCATAATTATTAGTCACCTCAATTATAATTTCATTTCATTATTTTTAAATATTATATAATTTAAGATAAAGTGACCAAAACACAATCAATTAATATATAATAAATATATATGAAATATGTAAAAGATAAATGAATTAATTATTTATTTCAGATAATTCATTTATCTTTTACATATTTCATATATATTAATTATATATTAATTGATTGTGTTTTAGTCACTTTATCTTAAATTAATTTTTTGAAACTATTCCACGAGCTTGCAAGTAAGTTGATATTTGAATTTACGTAATATGGTTAATCATTTTTAAGGTTAAGTTATTAACATAAAATGATGAAGAAAATTAGGATGAAACTTGAATAAATTAGATGGAAATATTATTACTTCAGTAATTAATTAGTAAAGTGCCATTATACTTATGATGGCGACGTGGTATTGCTGCTCTAGAATCTACATGGCAAGAAAATGCTACTTTGACAATTAATTTTGCGAGAGTGTTAGTTTGACAAATATTTTTTTACATAGTGTTATTTTGACAACAAATTCGTTGGGAGATATATTAGTTGTCGTTGAATAAAAAGAGATGGGAAAATAATTTTCGCTTAGACTTAACTGATAAAATTTGGATGTTCGTTAATAATAAACCAACCAAACTCCACTCATTATTCAAAGAGCAATACATATTTAGTACCCTAGATAGAACGGAATTAACTAGAGATGCGGAGTTATCACCTTATATTTGTGCCGCTTAAGCACGCCTGATGGAGCAGCAATCGCGTAGCATGGACCACGCACGCCACACGCTACCAGAGGGACCACGCCACCAGTCGACCCGCTTTAAAAACAGATTGGTACATACAAGAACAGAAACACGACTGAAATTAGAACTTGAAATTAAACCACTACAATAGGGAGCCATAACCAGTATAATGAATATCACAAAAGAGAGATATATCAAATCATCAATAAGCGCGTGCGATTCTTTACCCAAAAGTTAAAACAAAGAGCTCATACAACCAAGCTAAAATGCATAAGCAATAGATCAATCAATTACCTACCTCATCGGATAAAATGGGAGTTCGTCGGAAAAATTGGGGTCACCGGATTCCAAATCGACTCCGATAGGATTGTAGATCGTCGAGGGACGATTAGTTATATGTGATCAAAACTAAAATTGCGTCCAAAATCTCACCGGAAATTGCCAACAAAGCGTCGAGGCGGCGGTGGATTTTTTTGTCTTTGGTGAGAGAACCTCTCATTGACAAACCTAGAGAGAGAAAGTGGAATGAAAAATAGAAAAAGAAATAATCCCTAAAATGTGACTGGGACGCACAGTAACGAAGCGAAGCCCTAAAAAAGATTCAAACATCAAGAGCATTTTAAGACGCGAGACGGAGTGTTCCAAAAGAGAGTCAAACACTCTGTAATATTTTTGAAATTTTATGTTACCTCAAAAACTAAATTGAGTTCTCCATCTAAAGAAACCTCCAAGCCCCTATCTCATTCGAAGAGTCTCAAGTCTCAACTTCAGCTCCAAATCCAGTTTCAACACCAACATATGGGTCCTAGTCAAGAGGTGGTTCATGTGGAGCCAACGACTGAGAGGTACGATACCCGATAAAATTCAAATGTAGTGTTAAAACTTAAACTACATTCAACAACCTTCCCCCCCCCCCATGGTTGATGGTTGAAATATGTATGACATTATGGTGATTGGAAGAAAATAATATTATTTTGTTCACATTGCAAATAATGTTATTGCCCTTTCAAATAAACAACAAGAACTATATCTCAGTTATGAAATGTGCAACAAGGTCTAAAGTTGTGGAAATGCGCACTATGTAATAAATCTATGTATATGTATTTTAAAATGTCAATATTTCATATCAATCCAATCTTTCTACAAAAGCAAGTAACATCGTATATATGAAGAAGCTTTGCATGACAAAATATGTGAATTCTTCATAACATGTATGCGCTGCGTTATGGTCCATAAAGAATTGATTTTATTCTTTGCGTGACAATCCATGTTGACAGAATTGAATATTAATATAATTTTGAAATGACATATATATTCATGACAAGATTATATTGCCATTATCATTACTACTTTTGTAGTAAGACACAAAATTATATTGTTTTACATTTTTGCAATTGCACTAACTTTTTTATCTTTTTAAAAGATAAAATTTGAAAAGTCTTTGAAAAACAAATATTTTTGGACTAAACGTAAGAAAAGGGGTGTTGAATTGACATAACAAAGAATGTATACATGCCCCAAAATTGAGTCCGCGACCCCTATAAAATGGCCATAGGGGCGATATCATTTTCACATTCATTGGCTTATGTAGTATTTCACTAAATTTCTCACCAAACACTCTTTGTCTTTTCTGCGTTTCCTGCTACCACAAACAAAAATGAGTTCTCCATCAAAAAAGCCTCCAAAATCCTATCTCACTTCGAGGCTCAATCTCTAACTCCTAATCCATCTTGAATATGCACCAAGCAAAGACTCCGGGCTCGGAGCATGTGCTGGTATTGGAGAATGGAGATGGATTAGGAGCTGAAGATTGAGCCTCTGAATGAGATGGGTTTTTGGAGGTTTCTTATTTTGGATGGAGAACTCATTTTTGTTTAGGTGCACAAAATGCGGAAATAACTGGGGATTGTTTATATAGTGATAAAGTCAGTGAAATATTCTAACGTAACAAAATGAATGTGTAAATGATATAGTCTCGCTGAGCATTTTATAGGGGTTGAGGACTTGTTGTAGCCTTGTAGGGGTAATTAATTACCTTATTTGTTAGGTCAATTCAACACCCCTTTTGTACTTTTAGTCAATATTTCTTTTTCTACAAAAAAAAAATGAAGTAAGTGTGCAATTGCAAAAATCGGAAACAATATAAGTTTTTTTCCTGTTTTGTATTATGCACACAACAATTTATTCAAAGACGACTTCAAATTGAAGCTTGCAAGCTCCGACTTGAGCTCGCACAACTCTACATCGAAGCTGCTCTCAAGATCAGATCGGGAACTTGCAAGCTCCCAGTTGGAGCCTACACGCTCCAACTGGGACTTGCTCATGTCGGAGTATTTTATTTTTCATATTTTGAGTGATGTGTGCAATATTTCATTCAGATATTGTTGTGGTTTAATCTTTCTACATGAATATGAATATGCCATTTCAAAATTATACAAATTTTTAATTATGTTTACATGGATTGTCACGTACAAAGCATAAAATCAATTATTTACATACATTATGCACATTAGCTTGTTGTAATAGAATGCAATGTTATTTAGGGGTAAGCATCAAAATGTCCAACAAAATCAAAGTGGAAACATTTGGCGGACGAAAGGGGTTCTATTTTTACAAGATGAACATAAAATAGCCTTCATATTTTAGTTATATAAAAAACAAAAACAATCAATCAACTTCCATGGAGACTATTATGTCTATTTGTTTTCAATTTTATTTTTTGGTTATTATTTTTAAATTGAAGAAAGGAATAATGTAGGAAATATATATTACAAATTATAAAATTAAAATAAAAGTAAAACTTAAAGGATAAAAAAGGTAGGATAAATGATGATTTTTTTTAAATTTCTTTTTACAATATCAATATTACATGAGTCATATATCGTTAAAATATACTCCTGATATTTCCACCAGCAGTGTCATAGTTTGACTTTTTTCGGTTAACAGTTTTCAACTTTGACTCTCGATTACTCATAAACTATAAACTATAATGATAAAATAAAAATTTAGAATCTAAACTTTCACCAAATACTAGTAACTTGAATTTACACCTAAATTTAAGAAACTTCCTAATATAATTTTAATATAATATCTGTGAATTAGCTATGTTCGGTGAAATATAAAATCTCAACATAATAGAATATGAAAAAGTTTTTGAAACAAATATTTTTTACATAATTCAAAATAGGACACAAAATTATATTGTTTCCGCTTGTTGGAATTGCACTTACTTTATTTATTTTCTTTTTCAGAAATAAAATGTGACAATTCTTGAAAAAGAAATATTGACTAAAAGTAAAAAAAGGATTTTGAATTGATGACTTAACAGAATAAGACTAAAACTTATATTATATCCAATTTTAACAATTGCATTTACTATATTGTTTTCTCGGTTCAAAAATAAAATGTGAAAATTCTTGAAAAAGAAATATATTAACTAAAAGTACAAAAAAGTGGTGGTGAATTGACTTAACAAATAAGGTAATTACTTACCCCTAACACATGTCCTCAACCCCTATAAAGTGGTCATTGGGCCTATATAATTACTTAACAATATCTCACTAAGTTTCTCACTAAACACTCTATAATTATTTCTTCATTTTATTCGACTCCAAACCAAAATGCGTTCTACAACAAAAATACCCCTCCAAAATCCCATCTAATTGGGAGGCTCAATATCCATCTCCTAATCCATCTCTAATACCACCACAAGCTCCGAGTCAGGAGGTGATTCAGGCAGAGCCATCGATTGATAGGATCTACCGGGTGCCCGACCTCAACAAACCACCACCACCAGAGAAGGATGAGTAAACAAGCATGTGAGATTCTGTCTCCATCTTGTATTGATTTTTGTAGGGATTCCATCACACACGAACGCCCAGTTCGTAGCTAACTACAAGAAAACCACCCAATAAATGACAGAGAATTTGCGACAGAATGGAGATTCGTCGTGAAATATTTTTGTCGACGGAATTTACTACGGAAATGCGATAGAGTTCTTCATGTGTACCCTCCGTAGGTGGGTCCATCGCAGCTTTATTTGCGACAGAAACTTCATTTGCGACGAACTAGTCAATCTCAAATTCCGTTGAAGGTCTAGTGCGACAGACTATTCTATCGCAATGTCCGTCGCGTAATTTTGCGACCAATATTAACGACGGAAGTTGCGACGGATTTATTATTTGAAATGAAAAATAATGATGCGTAAGATTGATTTCGACGGAATTGTGTTCCGTCGCTGGATAACTACGGGAGTTACGATGGAATTTCCGTCTTTGTTTTTGGATCTGGTTCAAACCGATTTTGTGTCCCGAGTTTAGATGAAATAATTAAAATAAAATGAAAAAGAAAAGAAAAAAGAGTAAGTATTATAGAGGACCTGTCCTTCCTATAACTATACTCCCTCCGTCCCAGAACAGTTGTACCATTTTGCCATTTTGGGCGTCCCGTTAGAGTTGCACCATTTCATTTCTTTGCTATTTTGGGACATGTATATAATAATTTTATATTCCACCAACACATTTGAGTGGCCATAAATCACCAATAAAGTAAAAGTAACCCGTAAATTCTCA
>CM051458.1:42618965-42639420 GCA_028274465.1 Plantago ovata
GTAGTCTCCTAATTAGTAAGATTTACTTGGATAAAATCTTACGTGATTTCTGAACTAGCTTACTGACTAAATCAGAAAGAAAGAAGAAGTCTCGCTTTTCTATTCCAACGTAGAAAATTCTCTGTGACAGTCAGAAAGAAACAATTTTCTCTCAAAGCTCAAAACACAGAAGAACTCCTAGCGTTATGGGTGGATACCGAGTCTAAGGATACAAGGAACCTGTTGATGAGCAATCTTGGAGATTCCATTGAAGAAGATTTCATCTCTGACGAAGAAGAAATCAACCAGCCAGCCGGGGCGAGGATTGCAAGGCTTTGTTTAAGAATCGAGGAACAGCTACCCGGTCAATTTGCTTATCTATCGGGAGAGGACACGTAAGTGATTTCTTCCAGTTAATAAACAAATATAGTATATCAGTTTTAGTGAGATTAAAATTTTTAAACTTCCGCTGCTTAGCCTCAGAGGCAAATTTTCTCACTTTTACTAACATTTTAACGTGTATCTAGTGTTTTTTATTCAAATCTGGGAGATTTATTCGTATCTGGGGATTTAAATGTTATCTGGGGTATTTAACTCGCATCTGGGGGATTTAACTCATATCTTGGGGGTTTAACTTGTATTTGGGGGATTTAACTCATATCTACGAGTATAATTCGTTGTAGGGTTTTTTAACTCGTATCTAGGGGTTTTTATTCATATCTAGGGGTTTTGTTAACTCATATCTGGGTTTTGTTAACTCGTATCTACGAGTAAACACAATGCAATATTTTTAGTTAAATTGCATGGAACAAATCAGTTGGTTATTCCAAACTATGTGAGACAATTTACCACAAAAACAGAGCCTATTACCAAACTTTTACGAAATTTTTATAAACCTCAACTTGCTATAAGTTGTATCTGGGGGGGTTTTAATTTATATCTGGGAGATTTTAATAATTATCTGGGGTTTGTGGAAAATGTACTTTGTATCTGGGTATTTTTAATTCTTATACAGGGGTGTTTTAAGTAGTCATCTGGGGGTTTCCATATGGGGGGTTTTTAATTTTGTATCTGGAAATTTACTTCTATATTCAGGGATTTTTAAAAACAGTTTGCATTTTGGGTTTAACACCTAATCAGGGGAAAAAACATCAAAAAGAGGGTTCACTTCAACAACTATATTCCTTAAAATTCTTATATGGTGATTTGATTTTTTTTTTTTCTATGTGCTATATTTTGTCTCTGGGGATTTTAATTTTATCTGGGGGATTTAATTAGTATCTGGGGGTTGTGGAAAAAGTACTTTGTATATGGGGTTTTTAATTCTTATTCAGGGGGTGTTTTTAAGTAGTTATCTGGGGGTTTGCATAGGGGGTTGTTAATTTTGTAAACCTCAATTTGCTATAAGTTGTGTCTGGGGGGTTTAATTTATATTTAGGGGATTTTAATAAGTATCTGGGGTTTGTAGAAAATGTACTTTGTATATGGGGTTTTTAATTCTTATTCAGGGTGTTTTTAAGTAGTTATCTGGGGATTGCATGTGTGGGGGTTTTTAAGTTTGTATCTGGAAATTTAATTCTATTTCGGTTTAACACATCATCAGAGAAATTAACTTCTATTTTCAAGGATTATTAATTTATTTCTGTAGGGTGTTTAACTAAGCATCAAAGACGGTTTGAACTAAGTATCTGGGGTTTGTGGAAAATGTACTTTGTATCTGGATATTTTAATTCTTATACAGGGGTGTTTAAGTAGTCATCTGGGGATTTCATGTGGGGGGGTTTTAAATTTGTATCTGTGGTTTTTAATTTTTTTTTCTAGGGTGTTTTAGAAAGCATCTTTTTTATAAAAAAAAATATAAATAAAAAATCTCTGTGCTATAAGTTGTAGTTGTGTATGGGGATTTAATATTTATCTGGGGGTATTCTAATAAGTATCTTGGGTTGTGTAGATTTAACTTTGTATCTGGAGTATTTTTAATAAGTAAACATGGGTGTTTAAGTAGTCATCTTTCTTTTTGGGGCTTGCATGGGGGAATTTTTAAGTTTGTAACTGGAAATTTAATTCTATTTGGGTTTAACACATCATCATAGAAATAATAATCTTAAAAAAATGACATCATAAAGGAACACACAGCTATATTAATTTTATTTTGTATGTGCTATATTTTGTATCTGGAGTTTTTAATTTTTATCTGGGGTATTTTAATAAGTATTTTGTAGATTTTAATAAGTATCTGGGGTATTTCGACCTTTTGCTTTCCTTGGCTCCTAAATGAGTTAGGTGGTGCTTTTAGTCTTTTGTCTTGCATTTCTCTGCCTTATGCATTCATCTGGTCTATTTCACCTCATCAGGTGTTTTTTAATCTCATCTGGGGTTTTTAGCTCGTCTATTGCTTTTAGTCACCTGTTTTGCGTTTTTCTACCTAAGAATTCATCTGGTGTTTTTCTTGTAAATTCTTTTTCCTGATAGAATGGTCTTGTTGTCAATGTTTTTTGGCTTCCATGACTCACTTATATGTCAATAAATACTCACCAACATACATAATTACTACACGGACCGCAAATATGAAATTTTACTTGTCAGAGGTCCATTTTTCTAATTTTTCAGGTGATTTTCAGAGTAATTTTCTAATTTACAGTTATACAAGATTTCTACTCGCATAAAATTCTTATTTTCACCCATTTGTTTGCCTCATTCAGTTTCTTATATGCACTGACAGAGTACTACACTCAATTCTCATCTCTAAACACTGCATACAATAAAATAGACCTCTATGGAGTCCATTTTTATATTTTTTGTGCATTTTCTCTACAGAATTGATGCAGATGATGATAGATAATCAGATTGTGGAAGTTGTTCCAATTCCATGCACTACCTTATACTGTTTCGACGAACATACAGTGGGCTTGTCAAGAGGTCCTTTCAACGACTAAGAACCTCAGGCACTGAGCTAATCATCTTATGAACCAAATGGCATGTTACCAAATGAACTGGACATGTCTGAGCATTTTGGCTTAGTTACTTGTAGAGCTAATCATCTTATGGCTATACCATCTCACAGATTGCTTGAATGATTAACTGAACAGGAGTTTGATGCATTCAGGAAATGTAAACTACTCTTCAACTCTGTGGGGGAAATAGTCTATACTCGCATATTGGTCTGTTAGTAAACTTGCAACTGTTTGCGAAAGTAAACTCACATATTGGTCTGATAGTAAACTGGAAATTGTTTAATTGCCAAAGTTATTTAGATTTCCCTAGAGGAGATTAGATTTCTGATGTGGTTGTGAACTGTTTGTACTTGGGATGATGGACTTAATTGGTTTACTGTAATGAAAACTATCTTTTCATCCAAAAAATAGGACAAGTGGATTGGCTCCATACATACATCTCAGCTGCAATGAGCTCATAGTTTAGTCTAAGAAAAACAAAATTAAAATTTGTAGTTTGACAATACATTCAATCAACATGTAAGATATCATATGCATGTTTTTTCTAGCTATATATATCTGTATGCATGTTTAATCTGGAAAAATCAGATCTATACACATCATATATATACCTTGCGTGTTACAACTAGACCAGTAGAAAAAGTATCATAGCGATTTTGTTTCTGTGAAGCGAAGTCCAAGCAAAAATAAGAAAAAATGGAATGAACATTAACAGCAGATACAAAGTGTTGGAGTATTTATGATGGTAAAGTCTCTGGGGTTTGTTTAACATTGCCTGGGGTTGGCTTAGCAGCACTAGGCATGAAAAAAAAAAAAAAAAAAAAAGAATGAGCATATGGAGATGAGATTCCAACTGCAAAGAGAAAATTATCCATAAAATGAATACTGGTATGTACAGTTTACCATCTTTCTTTCCAGGTATCACAATATATTGATATTAAAGAAGTCAGAATCTACAATACAAATTACATAAATTTTGTAAGAAAACTGCTCAACTACAAACAACACACCTAAGTAGAGAGTGCACAAGCTCCCCAAATGACCTAAATATCTAACTATGACAGAAACAAAGTCGTGCAGAATCCTTTTGACATCTTCTAGCAATGGCGGGTAGGACTAAAATCTAACAAGAAAGAGTCCCCTCCTTTAACCGAGCGAGCAAAAAAACATGAAGCACCATGAAGAAAGGAGAGACTAGACCATGCCTTGGCTGGATGTATGTATACCTCTATCTTCTGTCTATCTCCTATGCATTGGCATTTCCGTTGTACTACTGTATAAGACATCACCCAAAGATATGCCCAACCCAATGTCTTTTCACAAGTTGTTGACATATCATCTTTCCATTTTGTTAACAGACCAAGCTTCCTTCAACAAAATGTAAGCCATATAAGCACATGTAATAAACATAAATTACATTATAATAGTAACATCCAAACACAAGTGCAAACGTAAATATAAAGAAAATTGCAATGATGTAAAATCAGTTTGGGGCAAATGGCAACTAAAGTAACCTGTCCATTTTGTTTCTATATTTCCATCAATATAGATGATTGTTAAGAGTCAAGCTACAAGCACATAGAGTGTCCCTACAACAACAGAAACATAGTTCAAACATGTAGCAGACCTTCATGGTTTCCTATCTCAACTAACTTTGTCATATCATGAGCATTGAGCAATAGTATCACTACAGGTCTACGACCTCTAATATGGCGAAAAAGCAAGACTATAAAAGGATACTACATTCGCATTAATCTCTCCTACTCAAGTAACTTGGCCAAGTGAGCTAAAAAACACCAGATAAGCTAAAAATCACCAGATGAGCAAAACAGACAAAAACGCACAAGATTACACTTGACGAAACCAAACTCATATTAGGCCACACAAAGCTTTAACAATCTTCCCAGAATAGCAATCGAATATCCTAAATCCAGCTCTGGTTTCAACGGAAAAACAATTGAAACGAAATTGAAAGTCACAAACTCAAATCAACATTTGAAATGCACAAAATCAACAGAAACTATTGTTCATGAACTAAATCGAGATTACCCTGTTGATCGATCGACAATTGGCGTCCTAATGATGGCGGAGCAGAAGCGAGAAACGGAGGTGAATTTCAGAGTGAAATCTCAATAAATAACGAGTTTTTTTCCTCCGGTTCAGATTGATAACCAGACGGCGGGTCCGGTTATTTTAGCCTAAAAACCAGTCCTTCCTATAATTATAGGAAGGACAGGTCCTTCCCAAGAATTTGGCAAGAAAAAAAAGTCAAAACCCTAACAACTCGTTCAATTCGCTTCCTCTTTCTTCAGTTCAATTCGTTCTCTTCTCCACTTGCTTCACCTCGCGCCACCTACCATCCAAACTTCCATTGTGCCGACCTTCCCCATCTTTCAATCTCTCATATATCTCAGTTTTTCCAGGTATATTATTTATATATTTATTCCATTTCATTACAAACTTCCTCTTTGATCAACAACAGTCATGTTTGACTCGTATATTACACCTAAAATATATTGATAAAAATAAATTAAAAAAATATTAAAAACACTACAACTTATGACTTTAATTATATAACTTTGAAAAAGAATTGCATCCTACGATTTAGGAGTAATGTGTGATCAAACATAAAACCTGTCGAACAAAGAGGAAGTTATTAATGAAATGGAGAAATTAATAATTAAACCTAATATTTGGGTTTTTTTTTTTTTTTTTTTTTTTTTCAATTTAGAGAAATTTTCCATGTAATAGATGGAATTTAGTAGTCTAGTATGTAGAGTTGGGTGTTAATGGAGCTTCTATGTTGATCTAAATAAGGTTGATGTTTTCTTATGAATTTGACGATGTTATCATGACGTAATATTAGAACTACTTAAATTTAGGCCATTAACGGTAGAAAAAGATCAGAATATAAAAAGTCATGTGTTGTGCATGTACATTAAAATGGAGTATACAAGTTTTCAATTAACTTTGTATTTGTTAAAATTTACCATTTAAAATTTGTAAAAATAAGGACCCTGCAATTTGGTACCTGTAAAACGGAAATAATTACCTAGACCAGGTCTACATTTAATGTTATAGATCATGTGGTTAAAATTGATACACATCAGCAATTGATGTGGATCACACTCAATTAATGTGTATTGTGGATCAATTTTAGCCACAGGGTCTATGGATATGTTATAGATCTGGTCTAGGTAATAATTTTTCCTGTAAAACTGTGTTCATTGAACAATGTCAGAGTCAGTGTTAAGTATAATGTTACGCCACAATGTTGTCACAACAGTGCAGACAACATTGACTTACTGTACTGTAAATAACAAGGATATAGTAGCGGAATACTTGAAAGAACACAAGATTTCTTCTTCACATGGATATATACTTAATACATGTGCGGCCTCAAAGCTAAATATATATTCAAGTAGAAGACAAAAACTTCGTTTGATGTACCAACAATGATAATCATACGTACAACGCTTAGGCAATGATTACAAAAACCTTGCAATCCAATTGTAGTTGTTAGATAACTTGTGTAATTTTGATGAGTAATTAACCAAACTACATTAATTTAAGTCCAAAAACTAGTACTCTTAAAGTCCATAGGAATTTATAATTAAAGGACGTTATAAAAGATGAACGTTTGCCGGAGACTTTAGAATAGATACTTGTATAGGATTTAGGCTTGCTGATGATGTATATTCTTTTTACAATTTATTGAAGTCCTAGAACCTTTAAGCAGAAAGAAGACTACAAAGAAGAAAGAGTTAGAAGATTTCTGCACTTGATATCTACAAAGACACATTTTGGTAAGAAAGCTAAGTAACTCAGCAACCAGTTTGCTTAAGTAAAATTCTATATGATAGAGTAGGTTGAGCTTGCTGATATGAGATTACTTGCTGACTACCAATACATGTGACCTCATTGATGAATCACTTCATTTGCGCTCCAAGTTTCATGTTTGAAAATTCAAATGAGCATTTAATGCACATTATTCCGTTCTGAAGATTGAAGGAAGAAGACAAGGCTGCTTATAGTGACAACACAACAAGATACATCTCATGTTCCAAGTCCGAGAATTCAAATTCAAACGGAACAACTGAGACACTATAAATAGAGGACATTATGCACTGGAGAAAAATGTGTCAACAGTGTGATCAAACCTTCTGTTAGGAATCTTGTAATTTTGATGAGCAATTAACCATGCTAAATTAAGTAAAGTCCAGTAACTAGTACTCTTAAGGTCCATAGGAATTTAGAATTTTAAGGACATTACGTGAAAGAGGAACGTTTGCTGGAAGACTTAGTGTAGGTACTAGTTAGGTTCTTAAGCTTACTGATGATGTACTTTGTTTTTGACAAACAAACTATTGAAGACCTAGAACCGCTCAGAAAGTGAAAAATTCGAAGACTGAAGACTTAGAAGAATTCTGAGAAAGGTATCTACAAAGGCACATGTTGCTTCAGAAAATGAGAATTTCAGCAACGGCTTGCATAAGTGAAAATCTATATGACAGAGTAGGTTGTGCTTGCTGAAACTGAGATAGCTCACTTCCTGACAACTCATGTGACCTTCTTGCTGAAGAGTACTTGCATCTTGGCTCCAACGTTCATATTTGAATTTGATTCAAAAGAACATTAAACGCAAAGTAAGCACGTGAAGAACATGAAGACAAGAAGACAAATGAAGAACGCTGCCGAAAGTACAAAAGCAAGATAGTGACATCTTAAGGTACAAAGCCTTAGAATTTGAAATTCAAACGGCTTCCTTGAGACACTATAAATAGAAGACCTTAGGCTGAGTAGAAGGGTGTGTCAACAACGTGATCAAACTCTCACTTGTGCTTTAAACACTCAAATCCTTCTCTACTCTTTACTGCCTATTGATCCGTTCCAAGACTTAAGCTTGAAACAAAAGCTACTTGTGAAGAAGTAGAACATTGAAAGCTAAGAAATTAGTTAAGTGTTCTTTCTTTTGAACAAGAACAAGTCTTGATACCACTATAAAAATGTTTGTGTGATTTACTTTCCTGCAATTAGTTTTCACACTACAAGAAATTCCACTTTTAGCAACCAGTTTTAGCGACGGACCATCATTGCTAACTTTAGCGACCGATCAGTCTTTTAGCGACGGATAAACAACACCTAACGACGGCTAAGATCAGTTCTCTATAAAGCGTACATAGGGCGTGTAGGTTCAGCGACGGATGACTCATCCCTTGCTATTCAGCGACGGATGACTCATCGGTCGCTCTATTTTGCGACCGATGAAGTCTATCGGTCGCTATTTAGCAACGGATGAATTATCCGTCGCTAGGCGTTGACCCAATAAAAAAAAAGGATTTTGATATATAGCGACCGATGACGTCATCCGTCGCTAGTTAGCGACCGATCGCTGTTTTAGAGACGGATGATCCATCCGTCTCTACAGTGCGACCGATCGCTGTTTTAGCGACGAATGATCCATCCGTCGCTACACTGCAATACACATATGTCTGAGACGTGAGTCTCAGACATTAACGCACACACACAGCAGCGAGCTCTCCGTCTCTCCACCGGCGACGCGCGGCTCCTCCCTATCTTCTTCATTTCTTCACCATTTCAAGCAAGGTTATAGGCATTTCGAAGCTCTTACATCAAGGAACAAGGGTAGCTAGTCAATTGCGTGATTCTTTCACCATTTCTTCCGCAATCAAAGGTATTAACTTCGAACCCTAACTTGTCTAAATTTTGGTATTCTTCATTTTTTTTCCTATTTCAATGAATTGTATGCATTCTACTAGTATCTATTATGTTGTGTAGCACAAATTAGGGGGGATGCACAAGTTTTGGTTGGTGAATTGATAGATTTGGGATGAATTGGGTATTTTGGAAATTGATAATTTGTTTTAGGAATTGGGACTTTCTTTTAGAAATTGGTAGTTGGAGTGTTGAGACTTTGTTTCGGATGAATGGAGACCTAGAATTGAGTTGTAGTATTATTCGGCCATAATTATAATTAGTTGTTAATGAAAATGTATAACTATAATCGAAATATAAGTGATAAATTCTAGTGGTTAATCGTAGTTGATAATTTCACCATAGTTTCGTATTATAAGTATTTGTAGTCATATTTAAAAAAAATTATAAGTATAAAAATAAAGAACTCATTGATAAATTAAAATGAGTATGTATTATAAGTACTTTTAGTTGTAATTTATAAATATTGTAAGCATAATGCAAATTAAAAAAAATATGATAAATCATATAATTTTTTACATCTTATATATTAGGTTGATTATTATTAGATGTCAGTTCCTACGTTGGGGGATATGCTACTTGAGGCTTGGAAAGCCAACTGGCTGTTGGGAGTTCCGCCTTCGGAATGGATGCCAGCTCCCCTTCATGAGTATTGGCAGGCCTACTGGCGTGACCACCCAAATGTCCAGCGTCGTTCCTTACTTTATCTCTTAATGACTTTACATGTTTTATATTCAATTGTGTATGTACTAACACGGATCTTTTTATTGCAGATGCCACGACCCAGGAGGCCACGATACATGACCCCGCAGTCCCAGAGGTCAGATACCGACGGAGAGGACACCGGGCAGGGCTCACAGCAGGGCTCCCCTACTGTTTTTGGGAGTCCACCTGGGTCGAGTAGGGGATCGACTCCTCATTCCTCCCTCCACGACCCGTGGGCCCACGTTCCAGACGACGGTTGTCCCTTTCAAAGGCCGGAAGATGGTCTGATGTGGAATGGTCGCCCTGTCCTTTACCCCAATGGAGAGAAGTAAGTATTAGGCATTAACTGAATTACGAACTTTTAATATATATATACCAAACTAACCTTCTCACTATTGACTTACATGTTCTTCACAGGTTGTATGGGGAGGGCGCTGCTAAAGTACTCAGTGGGATAATACGGAACAGGATGATCCCACCGCAAGAGGGTGGCAGCCAGTGGCATTGCATCCCAGACCAAATTAAGGGAGAGCTGTTCGAGGAGCTGAGGGTGAGTTAATAATCGTACATTAGTTACCTAATTGTTTGTGTTGTGAGTGGTATGTTAGCCACTTTGTGTGAGTGGTATGTTAGCCACTGTACTTGGGTGATATGTTAGTCACCATTGTTTTAGTGAAATATAGGACAATGTGAGTGGTTTGATACATGTTGTTTCCCCTTGTTATACTTGAATGTTTCTAAGTATTCACCAACGTATGTGTTTCGATGTTTATTTGTAACTGTGTAGAAAGATTTCTTCCTTCCGAAAGCATTGCTGATGGATCTCTGGTGGAGCTTCAACTCTCACGGTAGTGCCCTTTACAAGTGCATGGTTCATAACATGAAGAAACTGTGGACACATAACCGTCCACGTACCGGTGATTGGCCCGGAGATGAAATTTGGGAGGCGTGGAAGGTGTATTGGGCTAACGAGAGAGTCCAGGCGCAGGCTGACCAGAACACTGATAACAGGAAGAAGCAGCCGAATGATGGGAGCCGTACCCTGGTGACACACCGTTTTGGCTCTGAGTCGATCGCTACAGCACATGTGAGGCAGAAGGTAAGTGTATTAACTTTGTGAATTCATCAGTCTTATACTTGTTATTTACTTGCATTTCAAACTTTCAAACTAAGTATATGATGCTTTCATGTGTCATTCAGTTGAAGGATAAGGAGAGTCTCCTATTCACCTTGTTCTCGAGATCTCAGAAGGCCAAGGACGGACAGTGGTTGTGTGACGACGCCACAGGAATTGCGGTAAGTTCAACAATACATGTGTTTATGAAATACTGATGATTTCATAACTAATTAACAACATAACTAACACCTTATACTCTTCATTTATAATTTCAGACGGCCTACGAGGACAGGATTCGTGATCAGGATCTCACTGTTGAGGAAATGAATGCCATTTTCCTCGAGGTGAATCCTCCAGACGAGAAGGGCCGTCGCTTGGACTGGGGAGTGTAGCAGCCCTCCCTGAATTGGACTCGAGGCCGACTCGTCGTTTCCGTGCCAGTACATCTTCATCATCTTCAGCAGCAGCTTCCGCTCGAGAGCAGGCCCTCTTACTTCAGTTGCAGGAGAAGGATGAGGAGGTGAAGAGGCTAGCTGCGGAGCAGGCTGCGCAGAAGGCTAAATATGGTACTATGTTTGCTGAGCTGTATGCGAAGCTTGGGATGGATCCACCTACCCCTCCATGATCCCCTATCCTTTTCGACTCTATTTACTATTTTCTACATGAATACTGTGTACACTATGATATTATTTTGGATTAGTATTGTGTACGTATGATTATTATTATATGTATGGAGGGTTTTGGTACATTTATTATGATTTTTTTGGATTATTTTTTGGTTTATTTGGTCTATAGAATTTTTGTAACATGTTGCTTAATTGAACAGGTTGCATTTGATTTTGGTTCTCATTATTATATCTAAAAAATAAAAAAATAAAAAAATAGCAACCGATGATTTCATCCGTCGCTAGGAGCTCCAGAGCTCCAGCGACGGATAACTCATCCGTCGCTGGATCTCCGGGGACTTTTGCGACGGATAAGTCATCGGTTGCTAAAAGTCAACCTCATTATTCGTCGCTAATCCGTCGCTAATTCGCGACGGAAAACTCATCGGTCGCTAATTCGCTAGAGACTAACGGTTTAGCGACGATGATTTTATCCGTCGCTAAAAACGCCGATCGGTCGCTAGCTATTATAAGCGACCGATCAACATCATTTAGCGACGGATCCATCCGTCGCTAAATGGCCTGATCCTTGTAGTGTCAGCAAGTTACTTTGTTTTACACTGTCATTCTGCTTACTTACTGAAACTAGTTGTCTGACAAAAGCACTTATTGTAAAAGACTTCCACACTCTGTTTTTAAGTATCAGCAAACTCATTACTGAAAAGTAATAAGCACTTGTTGAGAAAGTTAAGTATCACTACAAGAAAGCAGCCTTTTAGCGACGGATGAGTATATACGGATTGCATCCGTCGCTATTTAGCGACGGATCGCTACTCATAGCGACGGATAAGGACGAACTGCGCTCTAAGCTCAGTTCGTCCTTTGGAACACCTAATCCGGCTTGCAATTAGCGACGGATCGGTTTTATTCGTCGCTAAATTGGCGACGGATAAAACTATCCGTCGCTATAAGAGTTGACCAATGTAAAAATAAAAGGAAAAGAAATTGGATAATCAACCTATAGCGACGGATATTTTCATCCGTCGTTAAATAGCGACGGATAACCTTATCCGTCACTAAGTGTTGTATACAAATCGCGGTCATCTTCTTCCTCCCCCATTTCTTCTCTGCTCCCAGTTTCTTCTCATACCTGCGAAAAAAAGTTTTTTCGAATCTTGAGCATTACTCATCCAAATCGAGCAATCTAGGAGTCTATTTGAAGCTACTGGAGCAAGGAACAAGATTGGGCATTCAATTTCATTACCCATGGACCATTCCAAAATTGAAGGTAATTTGCATAATCCCTAACTGTGAAATATTTGGGAATTCGTTGATTTTCGATGTGTTTGAGCAAATTCATGTTTATGTTTAGTTCCTACTAGGTTGTTTAACAAGTATTGAGTAGTATATTATCCTTGGACTTGATAATTTGATACATTTATGGTGAAATTGAATTTTTAGTGATATTGAGTATTGAGTGTGGATGTTAAATGTTGAAATTGAGTATTGACTATATGATGTATGGATGTTAGGTGTTGAATTTTATGTTTATGTTATCTTGTAATTAATATTATTTTGTTTAGATTGATATTTTTATATATAGGTAGTTTATCCAATGGATCGTTCTTGGATGTACAACCGTGTTGCTAATGGATTCATCCTTCCTAGTTTTGAGGAAGGCGTACGAGCCTTCATTGAATTTGCATTGGCACATCCCAATTGTGTGAGCAAAGGGTCTATAAAGTGCCTTTGCAATGCCAAAAAATGTAGGAATTTCAACTATTTGCCTCCTGCAACGGTAGTTGAACACTTGAGACGGAATGGGTTTGTTCCTGTATATGCTATATGGGATTGTCATGGTGAGAAACTACCACCACGTCCCTTTCCAATAGACCCACAGATGATGAAGAAGAGACAAAGGAGGGGAAGTGTCTCTGACCCCCGTCCAAGTTCTCAATTGTTTCCCCGACTTCGTCATGCTTCTGATGGTGAGCGGATGGAAGAGATGGTGCATAATCTAGCTGGTCCAGCTTTTGCTCCTAATGATGTAGAGGAGCCACCAAATGCAGAGGACCAGAAATTCTTTGACATGTTGGAAGCTGCGAAGAAACCCATATGGGAAGGATGCCCTACACACACGGAGATGTCTTTGTTGTCTAGGCTGATGGCTAACAAGGCATTGGGTGGAGGCCAATCTGAGGAGGCATTCAGTGCAAATGTTCAGTTGCTATCCGAGTGTTGTCCTCAACCCAATCTAGTGCCTAAGGAGAAGAGAGATTGTTGTGAGAAGAAGATGAGAGCTATGGGGTTGCCTATGGAGAAGAGAGATTGTTGTGAGAAGATGTGCATGATTTATTGAGGGGAGGACAAAGATCTACTTGAGTGCAAGTTCTGTGGCCATGCAAGATACAGTCGCTACAAAGAGGGGGCATCAAACAAACGACAGAAGAAGAATCTATCTTTCAAGAAGATGTGGTACTTACCCCTAGAACCTCGGTTGAAGAGGTTGTATGCATCCATCACAACAGCCGATAAGATGCGGTGGCACAGTGAAAGAGTGGCTCCAAAGGATCCTAAGCTAATGGAGCACCCAGCAGACACACCAGCATGGAAAGAGTTTGACAAGCTCTATGGAGATTTCACAGCCGAGCCTAGGAATGTACGACTCGGGCTTTGTACAGATGGGTTTAACCCGTTCGGTAGTGAACCGAGGTACTCGTGTTGGCCAGTGATGCTAACCCCGTACAATCTTCCCCCTGGTGACTGCATGAAGTCACCATTCATGTTCTTGACTGTGTTGGTGCCTGGGCTAGATTATCCTGGTGTGAAGTTGGATGTATTCTTGCAGCCCCTTATCAAGGAGTTGCTCGAGTTGTGGGAGAAGGGCATCCCTGCATATGATGTCTCGAAGAAGAAGAACTTCACCTTGAGAGCAACACTTCTATGGACAGTCTCTGATTTTCCAACATACTCTATGCTTTCTGGTTTGAAGACATCGGGGAGACTTGCTTGTCCCCATTGTTTAGATGATACTGATGCTTTTAGATTGACTATGAGTGCGAAAGAGAGTTGGTTTGATTGTCATCGGAGGTTTCTAGAGCCTGACCATCCTTTTGAAGGAACACTACTCAATTCAAGAAAGGGGAGGTTGTAGAGAAAGGGCCCCCGAAGCATCTAACTGGCAAAGAGATCCTAGCAATTATTGATGAGTTGGGTCTGAAGAAAGTGATTGAGTTAGGGTGAGAGAAGCATAACAATAAGATTAGTGAGACTTGTGGATGGAAGAAGAGAAGCATATTTTGGGACTTGCCGTATTGGAGCAGTCTTCTCATACGACACAACTTGGATTTCATGCATGTTGAGAAGAACGTGTTCGAGAACACCTTCAACACCATTTGCAACATCCTTGGTAAGACAAAGGATACGGAGAAGTCTAGGCAGAAATTAAATACATGGTGTAAAAGGCCGGAGATGGAAAAGAAGAGTGCTGATGGAAAGTGGCCAATGGCATGCTATGCCATTGACAAGGATACTAGGGCCCGACTCTTTGATTGGATGAAGACAATCAAGTTCCCCGATGGCTATGCATCTAAGTTGGGTACTCGTGTGGATACCAACAAGACGAAGATGTATGGGATGAAAAGCCATGACTGTCATGTGTTCATGGAGAGACTACTCCCGGTTGCAGTCCGAGAGTTGTTACCTAAGCCAGCTGTTCGGAGCGCTTTCACTGACTTGAGCTTATTCTTCAAGAATATAAGCACAAGGGTCGTGCACGAGGATGTGTTGCTTCGTCTTGAGAAGGACATACCCGTGATTCTGTGCAAGCTTGAGCGTTTCTTACCACCTAGCTGGTTTGATTCTATGGAGCACTTACCTATTCATCTCCCATTCGAGGCGAGGCTTGCTGGCCCAATACAGTATCGATGGATGTATCCATTTGAGAGGTCAGTAATGTACAAGATTTAAGTACACGTATTTGATACCTTATATAGATATGCATGCAAGTCTAACAATTACATGTGTCACAGGTACTTGGGTAAGCTGAAGAGATTTGTGAAGAACAAAGCGCAGCTTGAGGGATCGATTGCAAATGCTTACTTGCGAGAGGAAACTGCAACCTTCTGCTCCTACTACTTCCAGGTACGACATCCAGACAAAGGCTAATAAGCCTGCTCGCAATGCAAACACTTTGTGGTGCAAGAGGATCATGATGTTGCTCCTTCCATCTTTAGGGTGTCAGGGAGCCCTTTGGGTGAGGAAAAGAGTGAATGGTTGAGTGATAAAGAGCTTAAGGCAGCTCATCACTATGTCCTCCAGAACTGTAAAGAGGTCAGGCCATTCGACATAATATTCAATACGTAAGTACCTTTCTCCTTTCACTTTGTAAATACTATCTCCATTGGACACCCACTAAATGATACCTTCTGATCATTACTTAATTATCCGCAGTGCTTTCAAAGAGCGCTGTCTGCGAGAGGATCCACTCATGGCAGATGACACCATTGAGTATGACCGTACCATGAGGTTGGAAGCTGAATTTGCAGATTGGTTCAAGGCCTATGTCAGAAATGAAGAGAACATGGTTGATGATCCATATCTTCATGCCCTTGCCGCTGGGCCATATAGATTGGCACACACATATGAAGGTTACATAGTCAATGGCTTGAGATTCCACACTGGCCATTCTAACTCGGCCATGGCAACCACCAACTCAGGGGTTTCTGTCAATGCAGCAGATACAGGATCACCTGACATGTTTGATTTCTACAGGAAGTTGAAACGAGTCATCAGACTTGAATACCCCGGAATGCCTAAGAAAAGGGTCTTCCTCTTCGAAGTTAATTGGTATGATCCTACTCCAGAAGGTACAATGATGAATGAGCAGAGTGAATCGGTTGACATTAACTTGAAGAGGAAGTATAGGAAGTATGAACCTTTTATCTTGGCTACTCAAGCACGCCAGGTGATGTATCTTCCATATCCCACCTTGAAACGGTCCCAAAATGACTAGGTGGCTGCTATCCATATACGTGCACGCTCCAAGGTGGAGTATATTGAGGATGATTACTCAACAACTAACTCCTACCAAGAAGCGAGTGTGTACTTGGGTGCACTTGATAGGAACCCCGTTCATGTCATGGATGAAGGCATACATCTTCACGATGGCACATTTGTGGACTTAGCCACAGGCGATGAAGAGGGTACAAACTATACTTACATGTATTGTCTGTGTGGTTTATTTGTTTATGCACTAAGTACTGAAAGTTTTATTAATTACTAAATAAGTTGCAATTGATGTGTACATATGAACTTACATCTTTCATTTTGTATGGTTTCTTTGTCTTTGCAGATCCCCTCCTTGGTCCACTTCAGCCTCCCATGCCAGCTGTGTGATTCACAATGCCTTATTGCTATCATGGTACGTTTATAAACTGGTTCATTGGTGTGAGTGGTATGTTAGCCACTGTATGTGTTTGGGTGATATGTTAGTCACCATGTGTTAGTGAATTTAGGGCTATGTGAGTTGTATGTTGATTCAGGTTCAATCTTTTAACTTTCTCCTTTTCATTTTGTTTTTACAGGCATGTTCGTGTAGATTGGGATCCTTTGGACTTGGACTTGTTATTTTGCAATGTTGGATTATTAAAGTTAGCAATTGCATGCATTGTAACTAGTTTAGAATCTTCGACACCTTATATACATTCGTGTGGAATGAACTTCCAACATTTGTCTATTTATATTAATGATTTTTCACCATATTGAGTTTACTTTATGACTCGTTTCAATGAGGATTATGGACAATTGATGTATATACTGTATGTACAGGTTTTGGTATTATAAATTGGCTATCAAAATAGGGAAAAAAAAATATTTTTACCCTCCAGATTTAGCGACGGATGATGCTATCCGTATCTATGTATAGCGACGGATTATGTTATCCGTCTCTATATATAGAGACGGATGAAATTATCCGTCGCTAAAGAGCTTGAACCACATATAGACACTTGTCATTCCGTCTTATCCGTCGCTATATATGAAGACGGATAAGTATTCCGTCCCAACTTTGGTCAACGATGAAGTTTGCGATGGATCGTTTAATCCGTCACTGAAAACAGCAACGGATAATATAATCCGTCGCTTATTTCATTAGTGACGCCACTTTTCGCGACGTCCTATTTAGCGACGGAGTCTCCGTCGCTAATGCCTGTTAGCGACGGATCGGTTGATAGCGACGGATGGTGTCCGTCGCTAAATCCGATTTTTCTTGTAGTGTATCATCAAACTCATTACTGAAAAGTAATAAGTACTTGCTGAGAAAGTTTTAAACACGAAGAAAAGTTTGAAAAGACTATTCACCCCCCCTGTAGTCTTTTCTTGTTGTTTAAAGGGAGCCAACACCTTCACTTGTTCTTTCAAACATCCAAATCCTTCTCTATACTTGGTGCTTACTGATCCGTTCCAAAACTAAAAGTAGGCTTGTACGCGGGTGGTTATTTGCCAAAGTTTTAAGCGATCCGCGTATTGTTGTTGAGGCAAATCATTAACCGCGGTGGGTGAAACTTTCTCCCAACTGCCGCGGACGGTTGACTAATTAAGGCGAGCGAATTGGCTGTTTAAACAAAGACAATTTATTTTAATACAATACAACAGAACCAGTTTTACTTTTTCAATTTTTAATACAATACAACATAGCCAGTTAGACTAATAAGTATTTGACCAAAGTTTTACTTTTCCAGATTCTTTTTTTTTCTTCTTTACTATACTACAGACTACAGTATAGGCCTACTACAGTACTACTTATTAGATATTGCATAGTATTATTATATTAATACACTACTTAAGTATACTACTTAGTATATTAAAAATAAAAATTAAGATACTATAAATAGTTACAGCACAACAAGATAGTGACATCTCATGTTCCAAGTCCAAGAATTCAAATTCAAACGGAACAATTGAGACACTATAAATAGAGGACATTATGCACACGAGAAAAATGTGTCAAAATGATCAAACCTTCACTTGTTCTTTCAAACATCCAAATCGTTCTCTATACTAAGTGCTTACTGATCCGTTCCAAGACTAAGTCTAAAAGCTTGAGATATAGCTACTTGTGAAGAAGTAGAATACTAACCTTATATGGTTAAGTGTTCTTTCCTATAAACAAGGATTAGTCTTGACACCAGAAACACTATGCTTGCTTACTGAGAAGTATTTACAAGTTGAGTTTCTTAGGTTGCTTGACTTAACTGAAAAGTTAATTTCAGCAACCTCATTCCCAAACACCTAACTGATAAAACCACCTCTCAGCTAGCGTGTTTGTAAGGGAGAAATACATAACAAGTTGTGTTAAGGTAGTGTTCCAAGTTTGGTTGAGAACAAGATTAACGTTCTCTGGTTTAGTTGGAAACAAAGCGTGGTGCTAGACGGAGGAAGTAATTATTAGTGGAACGGATGAGAGTATCTAGTTATGACCAATTTTTTTGTTTCGGACTATTTTTACCTGTGACAAATTCAAAACTTCAAATACAATTTTTTTTACTCTAGTCATCCCGCTAATGAAGGCCCATTTAACTTCATGAGATCGATTTTGACCACAAATTTCTCAAATTTACAGTAATATATGTGGGTTTACCAAGAGGGGCATAGTACTCTAAAATTTAAAAGTTAAACTTTTTATAGGTAATATTTATGATTATTCAAGTTTATACCATTTAACTCTCACAATTTTGGTGTCTATGTAATTTTACCACCTTAACTTTAGGTCCTTAGTATACAGTCAAACTGGTACGAGACTTAAAATAAACTGGAGGAAAGAAGGAAAATATATAGGGGGGGAATTTTTGGCCTCCCGCGTCTCCACCAAAATAAAAATAAAGATTAAAGAGATATAGATTCAAAATACTTCTACAACCTTGTCATGTCTGCTATTTGGGAAAGTATAAGTCGTGTTCACAAGATTTGGCACTTTCTATTATTGCTTTGGCTTTTTACTATTTCAGTATTTATTTATTTACTGGGTCAAGTTAATAGTTTTACTGTTAGTTAATTCAACAGGTGAAAAGGCCGTTTGCTGACTGCTTCTATCGGTAGCCTTTACCTCCATATGCCGGTCATGAGTCACGCAATTTGTACAGATAAGTACGTTGCTGATGATTGTGAGAATTCAGTGAGGTTTTGTGAGGTAAATCTCATAACATCTCTAACTAATTTCTACCAACCCAAAATACATTGAATCGGTCCTCATCTTCCATTCTTGATCGGAATTTGCAGGCGGATCCGGTGAACTGTCCGGCTTTTCACCTTGGGTTGTAAGCGTATCTTTCTGTAATCGACTTTCTATGATATAATATGATCGATTATGCTTTGTTTATGGTTTATTACTTGAGCTCTATCTGTTTATTATTCATCTATTGCTAATCTGGGAAAAAGGGTCACTACAATTTGTATTCTTGAGCCAAGTTTCTGCAGCGTATTATTTGGTGACCATGACTAATGATACTAGACTTAAAGAGTTTTATGAATCCCAGAAAAAACTTGATGCTGAAATTTCGACCTGTAGTTCTGTTCTTGAGAGTTTGAAAACCAAATTTTCTTCTGAACTGAGTGCTTTGAATACAAAAGTTGATTTCAATGTCACCCATCTTTCGCAGCAGTTAGGAGAGGTCTTGTTGATGCAAAAAGCTCTCCTCGCACAAAACAAAGAACAAGAACCAGAAATTTTTCCAGATCCTGATTCTACATCTAAAAAAACTCCTGAACCATACACTATTCCTCCCTTGCGCAACCAACAAGTAATAAACCCACAAAACCAGCACATCATCCAGCCGCATACCCAACCCCCTTTGCAGCTGCCTACCTACCGTTTGGAATTTCCTGAGTTTTGTGGGGATAATCCTCGTTCTTGGATTCGCAAGGCGAATCGTTACTTTCAAGTCAATCAGATTGAGGATGAGCATAAGATGCTACACGCATCTTACTATTTGAATGGTCCGGCGGATCTTTGGTGGTGCGAGTACATTGAAGGAAAGCAGATTCCGTGGGAATTTTTTTGTACTTTACTACTGGAAAAATTCCTTATCCCAGGTCAAGAAGATATCGTAGTCAACTTCACTCAACTGGCACAAAAACATGATGTTGCTGAGTATATCGACCAGTTTGAAGAGATGAAGTCTCTGGTCAGGGCTAAGCATCCAGCAATATCGGAGGATTTTTATGTTTCCTGTTTCCTTAAGGGGTTGAAGGAGGAGCTACGGGTTTCAGTTCAATTGTTTCGACCCAAGAACCTAATGGCAGCCATGACGCAAGCTAAGCTCATGGAAAATACACTTGATGTTTGGGGTAAGAAGAACAAA
>CM051458.1:42639520-42914376 GCA_028274465.1 Plantago ovata
TACACTTGATTTTTGGGGTAAGAAGAACAAGTGGTTTCGAAATCCAGTCAATCTTACACTACTGGTTACAAGCAGCAGAACAATTGGCAACATTCAAATGCCAACTCTAGCAACAACAATGCAGGTCAAGGCACCCAATCCAAAAGCAATGCTAATCTTCCAGTTAAGCGACTCTCCAAAGCTGAGTATGATTCAAGGAAGGAGAAGGGATTGTGCTTCACTTGTAACGAACGTTATTTCTATGGGCACAAATGTGCAAAGGTGTTCCAGATTGTGATGTGTGAGACAGAAGAGGACAGTGAACCAGATGACTTACCTGACGTTATTTCCAACCCACGACAAGTAGCAGATGGAGAAATTACTCTCCATGCTTTGCATGGTAGTCGTACTCATAACTCCCTTAAGATATCCGGCCTGCACAAAAGGAAAAAGTTATCAATTCTCATTGATATCGGCGGAAGCACGCATAGTTACCTCAACCAATCAACTGCCGAAGAACTACAATGCATCATCGAACCAACTCCTCCATGGTTGATTACTGTAGCAAACGGGGACCGGACTGTTAGCAAAGAGAAGTGTGCTAAATTTCAGTGGGTATCACAAGGCACCAAGTTTGAAGCGGAGCTGCGAATTATTCCCTTGGGAGGTTGTGACATTATATTGGGGCATGATTGGATGTGGCAACACGATCCAATAACTTTCTCACTTAAGAAAAATTGTTTGGTTGTTACCAAACAAGGTAAGAAGGTGCAACTACATGGGGAGGGTGAGGATGCTATTATTAGCATGATGAGTGAAAGGGACTTAAGAAGTTGTGGCAAATCCTCTCATGGTCTTATGGCACATCTATTCCACATGCGAGTCGACCATGGCCAAGAATCAAAACCTGACGCTGTTATGTCAGATTGCGTGCGCACAATTGTACACCAGTTTGCTGATGTCTTTTCTGAACCCCACTGTTTGCCCCTTATTCGACATATTGAGCATGGCATTTCTGTCAAAGAAGGAGCCCAACCCATTCAATGTAGACCTTATCGAGTTTCTCACACTTTGAAGAATGAAATTGAGAAAGTGGTCAAGGATTTGTTAGAACAAGGTCTTATAAACCCAAGTTCCAGTCCATTCGCTTCTCCAGTCCTTTTAGTAAAAAAGAAGGATGCATCTTGGCGAATGTGTGTTGATTATAGACGGTTAAACGACATCACTATCAAGGACAAATTTCCTATGCCGGTCATCGAGGATCTCATATCAGAATTGCACGGGGCCGAAGTCTTTTCCAAGCTTGATTTGAGACAAGGATATTTTCAGATTCGACTAAAGGAAGGTGACAAGGCTAAGACGGCTTTTGTGACCCATCATGGTCAATATGAGTTCAACGTGATGCCTTTTGGCTTACCAATGCACCGGCTACGTTTCAAAAACTTATGAACGAGATCTTTGCTCCTTTCCTACGGAAGAGTGTTCTAGTTTTCTTCGACGACATCCTTGTTTATAGCCCTCCTTGGCAACCCATTGCCAGCATCTTACTCAGGTTTTTAAAGTTCTTAGGAACCATGAGTTATATGCCAAACGTTCCAAGTGCTCATTTGCGATTTCTCACGTTGATTACCTCGGTTATATACTTAGTGCAGCGGGCGTGGGGACAGACCCGGAGAAAATCAAGACAATTATGGATTGGCCTCTTCCTAAAACCTTAAAGGCATTAAGGGGTTTTCTAGGTTTCACCGGTTATTACCGGCGGTTCTTTCCTAGGTATGGTGTGGTAGCCAAACCCCTTACAGAAATGACTAAGAAAGGCAATTTCAAGTGGAACTTAGAGGCGGAGGAAGCATTTCAAAAGATTAAGCAACAACTCATGGAGGCTCCAATACAAGCTCTACCGGATTTCTCTCTTCCTTTTGAGATCGAAACTGATGCATGTCAAACGGGGATAGGAGCGATTCTTATGCAAAAAGGGAGACCTATAGCCTACTTTAGCCAAGCTCTTTGCCCACGGAACCAAGCCCTCTCAACATATGAAAAAGAGCTCCTTGCTATCATGACGGCGGTGGGTAAATGGTCAAGTTACTTGGTGGGATCTAAATTTTTTATTAGGACCGATCATGTTAGTCTCCGGTTTCTTAAGGATCAAAAGATTACCACTACTATCCAACAGAAATGGCTTTATAAGCTTATGGTCTATGACTTCACAATCGAATATAAACAAGGGAAGGCTAATCTCGTGGAGGATGCGCTTTCGAGAAAGTATGAGTATATGGCTGAGACGGAAGAGACAGATTCCAAATTGCTGACTCTTGCCACCCATGTTCGACCAATGTGGGTTGACGAAATTATTTACAGCTATTCTGGAGATGCGCACGCCACTGCCATACTTGCTGCCTGTGCCATTACTCCAAATTCACAACCAGAATTTACAGTTTTAGATGGTGTGATCAGATTCAAAGGCCGCATTCTGGTTGGGATTTCTGGTGACATACGGGTTAAAATCCTTCAAGCTATTCATGAATCTGCTACAGGTGGTCACTCGGGGGTCCATACTAGTTATCTTCGAGCCAAGTCTCTCTTTATTGGAAGGGGTTAAAGAAAGATGTTGAAGATTTTGTACTAGCTTGCGATATATGTTGACAATGCAAAGAAGAGACAGTAGCCTATCCCGGGTTACTACAGCCCTTGCCTATACCTTTTGCTCCATGGACACACATTTCCATGGATTTCGTCGAAGGTTTACCAAAGGCTAATGGCAAAGACGTCATATGGGTCATAATTGATCGGTTAACTAAATATGGGCACTTCATTTCTCTTTCCCACCCGTATACGGCAGAATCCTTGGCTGCTCTATATTTACTATACATTCACAAGCTCCATGGTACTCCCGAAGTCATTGTTAGTGATCGTGATGTAGTGTTCCAAAGTGGTTTTTGGAAAGAGTTTTTTAAATTGTTGGGCACTAAACTACACATGAGCACGGCTCATCACCCTCAAAGCGATGGCCAAACTGAACGACTTAACAAATGCCTTGAGTCCTATCTACGTTGCATGATTCATACTACTATGAAAAGGTGGGTTGAATGGTTACCGTTGGCTGTATGGTGGTACAATTCTAGCTATCATCACTCCATCAAGATGTCGCCATTTGAAGCTCTGTATGGCTACAAGCCACCTCAACTATCTTTGGGCCCATACCTACAGACTTCGAATACAGCAGCCCAGGAACTAATCCAAGACAGACAGAAAATGTTGCAACTTCTAAAAGAAAACATGACTCTGGCACAAGAAGGATGAAATTGTATGTCGACACTCACCGTTTCAGAACGTGAATTTGCTGTAGGTGACTGGGTTTTCCTCAAAATTCAACCTTTCAAAGTTGGTAATACTCTCCTCAAAAGACAGACCAAGCTGTCAATCAAGTACTTTGGCCCATTCCAGATTACAACCCGAATTGGAGCAGTAGCTTACCAGCTGGACCTTCCTCCTCATACCAAGATGCATAATGTGTTCCATGTTTCCCTGTTGAAGAAAAAAACAAGACTCGATTTACTCCAATTTCTACTTTACCAGATCTTAACAGTGATGGTGTTCCAGTTGCTTACCCGCTGTCCATTCTGCGAACTCGAACTGTTCAAGTCCGCAATCGAACTGCTACTGAACATCTTGTGCACTGGTCTGGATTACCGGTTGAAGCTGCAACCTGGGAGCGAGCAGAGAGTTTGAAGAGGCAGTATCCTCAATTTTCTTTTGCCTTGAGAAACTGTGGAGGGAAAATTGTCATGTCTGCTATTTGGGAAAGTATAAGTCGTGTTCACAAGATTTGGCACTTTCTATTATTGCTTTGGCTTTTTACTATTTCAGTATTTATTTATTTACTGGGTCAAGTTAATAGTTTTACTGTTAGTTAATTCAACAGGTGAAAAGGCCGTTTGCTGACTGCTTCTATCAGTAGCCTTTACCTCCATATGCCGGTCATGAGTCACGCAATTTGTACAGATAAGTACGTTGCTGATGATTGTGAGAATTCAGTGAGGTTTTGTGAGGTAAATCTCATAACATCTCTAACTAATTTCTACCAACCCAAAATACATTGAATCGGTCCTCATCTCCCATTCTTGATCGGAATTTGCAGGCGGCTCCGGTGAACTGTCCGGCTTTTCACCTTGGGTTGTAAGCGTATCTTTCTGTAATCGACTTTCTATGATATAATATGATCGATTATGCTTTGTTTATGGTTTATTACTTGAGCTCTATCTGTTTATTATTCATCTATTGCTAATTTGGGAAAGAGGGTCACTACAAACCTAAACCTTTATTTTATTCACATTCAAGTCTCTCACGCTCAACCGCCTATCTTCCTCTGCTAGTAGCGGTCAATCAAGACTGATACAACACCGATAATCGAAATCTCTCACAGGTTAGCTCCAAATTTAGAAGAAGAGTGATTTGTTTCGTTTATGTGCTTTTTGTTTTCTTTCTTTGGGTTTGAATTTGGGATTATTCCGACTACTGTACCAAATACCATTCAATATAGATGCAACAATCGATCATGTTTCATTCTTGTATTAGCTAATTGAATGTGTTTATGGTAGATGGTGTTTGGAGGTGGACCAAAAGTTGCTAGTACTAAATTTCACATTCGTTTGATCTTTTCACTTTTTTTTTGTTTTTCTTTTTCGTTTTATTTTTTTCGTTTTTAAATCAATGTTAGGATTCAAAGTTGTGTTGATAGTGAACTGTAAGTTAACTCGTTGAATTGTTAGTTGCTAGTACTAAATTTCACATTCGTTTGATCTTTTCACTTTATTTTTGTTTTTTTGTTTATCTTTCGTTGTATTTTTATCGTTTTTAAATGAATGTTAGAATTCGAAGTTGTGTTGATAGTGAACTGTAAGTTAACTCGTTGAATTGCTTGATTGAGTATTCCCCCGTGGGCCGTGAAATGTTTTCACATCAACTTGATGGAGACGCAACATGCTCAAGAGTTGAGCTCAAGCTCAATTTTTTTTTTTTATTATTATTATTTTTTTTTACTTTTTGTTTTTCTTTTTCTTCCATTACATATACTACTACTACTAGTTTGTTTATGTGTTGCTAGTACTATATTATTTTTTTTAAATCAAATTGCATTAATATAATTAAACTTACATACTATTCTTACTACGAATAAAAGTATTACTATGATGATCTATTACAATCTTCATGCATTCTGGGCAAGAGTCCTACACAAAATAGAAGCATCGGGCGGTGTTATTATTCGCAAGTCGTTGTGGATCGCCAAAGGTTAGCTTGCTTGCTTTTTTAGCGATTGTGTTAGCTACTTGATTGCACTCTCTATATACAAACTGGATTTTGACTTCATCCATTTCTTTCATTCTTTTGACCGCTTCTTTTAGCAATATTTTTTGGATTGGTGTTGCTAATTCCGGACTGCAAAGACAATTTATAAGGACTTGTGAATCAGTTTGTATGATCACCTTTTTTAGACTTAAGTTTGTGCACAAGTTTATGCCAATCTTTAGGCCATAAAACTCCGCAGTGTTGTCATCAGTTCTTCCCGCAAATAATGCTGCGGCAGTAACAAAATTTTCATGCTCATTTCTTATGATGCAGCCAGCTCCGGCTTGTCCAGGTTCTTGTAAGACTGATCCATCTATATTGACACAGTGAAAGCCTGTAGGTGGTGGGTTCCATTTACAGGGGATTTCACTTATGTTTTGTACTACTTTTGTGTTGATAACACTTTTTGTAGGATTTATCATTTCTAAGAGTTGCCTCTTGCATTTATAATCATTCAAGCTTTTCCCCTGAAAATTTTCTCATTTCTAGTGTTTTCTTCAATTTCTTCAGAAACCAATTACAATCTCAGTATACAAATCTCGCTCCTTTTACAGATCTGGCAACACCAACCTTAGATCAAGATGATTGGAATGCTCTAGTCAAAATACCAACCTTAGATCAAGATGATGGATTAAACAGTAAATTTTATCAGGCTCACTGGGATATGTTAAAACCTCAGGTCACAGAAATGGTGATAAATTTTTTTTCATCAGGTGTTCTGGAGGAAGGTTTGAATAATACAACTATTGTTCTTATACAAAAAAGGAACAGTCCCGAATCACCTGCAGAGTATAGGCCTATTAGTCTTTGCAATGTTCTTTATAAAATAATTTCAAAACTTTTAGGGCTAAGAATCAGGCCTCTACTCAAAAAACTTATTTCACCATTTCAAAATGCGTTTGTCCCAGGAAGGCAAATGACTGATAATGTTATGATTGCACATGAGCTTCTCCACACTATGAACAAAAAAAGAGCTGGAAAAGCAAATCATTATTTTGCTCTCAAACTGGATATTGAAAAAGCATATGACAAACTGGAGTGGGACTTTATTGAACTAGCACTCACAAAGTTCAATTTTCCAACAAGTTTTAAAATCTCATACTTACTTGCACAAAAACTGTATCTTTTACAGTGAAAATAAATAAATCACTATCAAATACGTGGACACCAACAAGAGGTATAAGACAAGGAGATCCCATATCTCCTTACATCTTTATACTCTGCCAAGAGTTACTTGTGTTAGTGCTCATGAAAAAATGTGAAGAAAAAGAGTTTACACCTCTTAAGTCCTCGCCACAGGGCCCTACTATTCCAATTCTTTGCTTTGCAGATGATTGCTTAATTTTCTGCAAAACGGCAAGGAAGTCCGTGAAGACCATAAAATCAGTTTTAAAAACTTATGCTTTGGCATCTCGACAGAAGGTTTGTTGGATAAAAAGTAGAATTTTGTTATCAAATAATACTCCAGTTCATACCAAACAAGAAATCACTCAATCATTGGGTGTTATTCACAATAAAAGGAAAGATAAATATCTTGGGTTACCATTTCTTATGGGACATAAAAAAAGAGATCTCTTTGATCAGATCATAAGCAGAGTTATGTCCAACATAAATAATTGGTACTCAAAATATTTATCTTATCCAGGAAGATTAACCCTCATTAAAGCTGTTACAAGTGCAGTACCTTCCTATTGCATGTCAATAGCTAAATACCAGCATCTTGTATAGCTAAGATTGAGGAGATCAATAGACTTTTTCTGTGGAATGGACAGAAAAATGGAAAGAAAAAAGGAAAAATAAAATGGTCAAAGGTTACAAACCTTATACTCAAGGAGGTCTTGGAATAAGGAATTTGTACTTACTCAATGATGCTTATACCCTAAAACATTTGTGGAGATTTTACAACAAGCAAAATTCACTTTGGTATTAAGTGTATAAGAGTAAGTACTTCCTTAATTCAACAATCCTTGAAGCATCTTCCAAACCGAACCATAGTTGGTTCTGGAGAAATATAATCAAACTCAAAGATACATTTGCAACTGGATTGCAAAGAAAGTATTATTGGAGATGGAAGCAACACATCATTTTGGAATGATAACTGGATTGGAAATAAAAGACTTTCTGAGTTTGTTCATAATATTCAGGAACCAGATATGGTTGTGTCGGACGTGATAGACAATAACTCTTGGAATATAAACAAGCTCTCTGAGACGCTACCAAAAGAGCTTATCTGGGAGATTGTTGGAATCCCACTTCTCCTCAAAATATGGAAGATAAGTTGGTTTGGAGTAACTCAAGAAATTGGTCGTTTACAATTAAAAGTGTTTATAATTTCCTGGTTAGTTGTTGGGAAAAAGAAAGTATAGTAGATTGGCCCTGGAAGAAACTCTGGAATTTAAAAATTATACCAAGGGTCAAATTTTTTCTTTGGCTCTGCATACATGGAAGATTACCAACAACTGACATATTACTTAAGCATAACATTGTGCAAAATGATATATGTCAAATGTGTGATACACAACAAGAAAACATGGAGCATCTTTTATTCAGATGTTCTGCTTTTCAGAATATACAATCGTGGATCATAAGTCCTGAAATTTGTAACTACATCAATCCCCTAGCCCACATAATTTTTCATACACAACCACTACAAGGAGGAAGGCCTTTAGCGACGGAACCATCCGTCGATAAAGAAGGTCGATCGGTCGCTAATATAAGCTAGCGACCGATCGGTATTTTTAGCGACGGATAAATTCGTCGTCGCTAAACCGTTGGTCGCTAGCGAATTAGCGACCGATGAGTGATCCGTCGCGAATTTGCGACGGATTAGCGACGGAAAATGAGGTTGACTTTTAGCAACCGATGACTAATCCGTCGCTAAAGTCACCGGAGTTTTAGCAACGGATGAGTCTCATCGGTTGTTAAATATTAGCAACGGATGAGCCTTATCCGTCGCTAAAAGTCTGGGACTTTTAGCGACGGATAAACTCATCCGTCGCTGGATATAGCGACGGATGAGTCCATCGGTTGCTAATTTTTTTATTTTATTTTTTTGATTTTTTAGATATAATAATGAGACCCAAAATCAAATGCAACCTGTTTAATTAAGCAACATGTTACAGAAATTCTATAGACCAAATAAACCAAAAAATAATCCCAAAAATCATAATAAATGTACCAAAACCCTTCATACATATAATAATAATCATTCGGCTGCAATACTAATCCAAAATAATATCATAGTGTACACAATATTCATGTAGAAAATAGTAAATAAAGTCGAAAAGGATAGGGGTATCATGGAAAGGGAGGTGGATCCATCCCCAGCTTCGCATACAGCTCAGCAAACATAGTACCATATTGTGCCTTCTGCGCAGCCTGCTCCGCAGCTAGCCTCTTCACCTCCTCATCCCTCTCCTGCAACTGAAGTAAGAGGGCCTGCTCTCGAGCGGAAGCTGCTGCTGCTGCTGAAGATGATGAAGATGTACTGGCACGGGAACGACGAGTCGGCCTCGAGTCCAATTCAGGGACGGCTGCTGCACTCCCAAGTCCCAAGCGACGACCCTTCTCGTCTGGAGGATTCACCTCGAGGAAAATGGCATTCATTTCCTCAACAGTGAGATCCTGATCACGAATCCTGTCCTCGTAGGCCGTCTGAAATTATAAATCAAGAGTATAAGGTGTTAGTTATGTTGTTAATTAGTTATGAAATCATCAGTATTTAATAAACACATGTATTGTTGATACTTACCGCAATTGCTGTGGCCTCGTCACACAACCACTGTCCGTTCTTGGCCTTCTGAGATCTCGAGAACAGGGTGAATAGGAGACTCTCCTTATCCTTCAACTGAATGACACATGAAAGCATCATATACTTAGTTTGAAAGTTCGAAATGCAAGTAAATAACAAGTATAAGAATGATGAATTCACAAAGTTAATATACTTACCTTCTGCCTCACATGTGCTGAAGCGATCGACTCAGAGCCAAAACGGTGTGTCACCAGGGTACGTGTCCCATCATTCGGCTGCTTCTTCCGGTTCTCAGTGTTCTGGTCAGCCTGCGCCTGGACTCTCCCGTCAGCCCAATACACCTTCCACGCCTCCCAAATTGCATCTCCGGGCCAATCACCGGTACGTGGACGGGTTTCTTTCCACATTTTCTTCAGGCTATGAACCATGCACTTGTAAAGGGCACTACCGTGAGAGTAGAAGCTCCACCAGAGATCCATAAGCAATGCTTTCGGAAGGAAGAATTCTTTCTACACAATTACAAATAAACATCGAAACACATACGTTGGTGAATACTTAAAAAACATTCAAGTATAACAAGGGGAGCTAACATGTATCAAATATATAACAAGGGAAAACAACATCTATTCAGGTATATCGGTGACTAACATATCACCCAAGTTCAGTGGCTAACATACCACTCACATTGTCCTATATTTCACTAAAACAATGGTG
Organism: Plantago ovata; assembly: GCA_028274465.1. NCBI lineage: Eukaryota > Viridiplantae > Streptophyta > Magnoliopsida > Lamiales > Plantaginaceae > Plantago > Plantago ovata. The sequence goes on from CM051458.1 coordinate 42,649,314, forward strand.
ACTAACATATCACCCAAGTACAGTGGCTAACATACCACTCACACAAAGTGGCTAACATACCACTCACAACACAAACAATTAGGTAATTAATGTACGATTATTAACTCACCCTCAGCTCCTCGAAGAGCTCTCCCTTAATTTGGTCCGGGATGCAATGCCACTAGCTGCCACCCTCTTGCGGTGGGACCATTTTGTTCCGTATTATCGAACTGAGTACTTTAGCAGCGTGCTCCCCATACAACCTGTGAAGAACAGGTAAGTCAATAGTGACAAGGTTAGTTCGGTATATATATATTAAAAGTTCGTAAATCAGTTAATGCCTAATACTTACTTCTCTCCATTGGGGTAAAGGACAGGGCGACCATTCCACATAAGACCATCTTCCGGCCTTTGAAAGGGACAACCGTCGTCTGGAACGTGGGCCCACGGGTCGTGGAGGGAGGAATGAGGAGTCGATCCCCTGCTCGACCCAGGTGGAGTCCCTAAAACAGTAGGGGAGCCCTGCCCGGTGTCCTCTCCGTCGGTATCATCCCTCTGGGACTGCGGGGTCATGTATCGTGGCCTCCTGGGTTGTGGCATCTGCAATACAAAGATCCGTGTTAGTACATACACAATTGAATATAAAACATGTACAATCAGAGATATAGAAAGGAACGACACTAGACATTCGGGTGGTCACGCCAGTAGGACTCCCAAACATCATGAAGGGGACTCGGCATCCACTCTTTGGGCGGAACTCCCAAAAGCCAGTTGGCTTTCCAAACCTCAAGTAAGGGAATCCTCAGTGTACGTTCTGACATATTTGAATGCTAAACCTGACCAATAGAAGTTTAGTACATTGCGGCGGCTAACGTATCTTTTCATCGAAGAGATAAAGTAATGAACATTTTTTTATTATATGCCTGATAGATAAGTCTAATCTAAGTCTAATCTAACTACCTAGTACTAATTCACGTACCCTCTATAATCTACTCTGGTTGTAAGTCAATGAAAACATCATCATGCAGCTGAATAACTTCTACTGTAGCCTGTACAGGTTTTCTAGCCTGACCATCGACATCTTCTTCTTGGTACGAGTTGTTAATTGACTCGTCCTTCTCCACATACTCAACTTTGGATCGAGCATTTATAGGTACAGCAGCTAACTATCCTTTTTCAAGGTAGGATACTGAAGAAATACAGTTTGAAGTGCTTGACTTGCCAAGATAAATGGTTCGTACACTTTGTACTTCTTCTTATAGTTTATCTCCACCATATCATACTCCTCAAGCCTCCTGGTGCCTACATCAGTGGGATCATACCAATCAACATCAACAACATTGTTCTTTTCAAAGGTACTCCGGGATATTCAAGGCGAATAATACGCCTAAGCTTCCCATAGTAATCGTAGACATCATCACCTATGTCTTTCCCCAAGACACGAACCCCACCATTAACTGTAGCATCTGTCGATCCACACTCACTACTGTTGAACCTAAGTCCATTTACAATGTAAGATGGGAAGGAGGAGTATCTTCTCCCAGGTCCACTTGCTAGTGCTCTTAAGTAAGGACATGTTATTTTGTTGGCCGGGTTCTGTACATGCTCTTTGAACCATGTTGGAAATTCGGAGACTAGGGCCTCCCTAAGCATGTCCTCAATTGTGTCATCCGCCACTATAGGATTTTGCTCTACACAACGGGCGCTGAAGAAACTGCACATGATGCGTATATTTGGTTTAATACTACCATTTTCTCTAAAATAATATTTTAATTCAATCGTAAAACGTAAGAAGGCAACTAACCTAGTAAACTTGAGATGGAATGGGTTGAGCTCAGCACAATTCTGAAGGACATACGAATGTGCAGCATTGTACTCTTTATCCGTCAGATATGCCACTTTTTCTTCACCATACGCCCTCCCCGAAACCTTAAAGATTGATAGAGAAACTTTATGGTCCTCTTGCACTTGAAATGTGTCGGCATTTCTAGCCGGCCTAGATGTCTTCGTAGGGACCCCAGTGTCAAAGAAATAGGAGCAAAAAGTTGCAGTCTCTGCTCGAATGTATGCATTGGCAATCGAACCCTCAGGCTGAGCTTTGTTCTTCACATAATGCTTCAGCTTGCCTAAGTATCTGTTATAATATGTCTGTCATAATTAGATATACTATACAATTATGTGTCATATATGTTTGTAAATATGATACTAAAATATTTACCTCTCAAAGGGATACATCCAACGATACTGAACAGGTCCGGCTAGCAACGCCTCATCTGGTAGGTGAATGGGCAAGTGTTCCATGGAATCAAAGAAGCTAGGTGGAAAGATACGCTCGAGCTTGCACATAATCACCGGTATGTTAGCCTTCATCGTCTTCAACACTTCAACCTCAACAACCCGTGTGCATAGATTCTTGAAGAACAAGCTCAACTCGGTCAAGGCACTCCATACCGATCTATCTAAGAGTTGGCGAAATGCAATCGGGATGAGCCTCTCCATGAACACATGACAATCGTGGCTCTTCATCCCATACATCTTTGTCTTACTCGTGTCCACACACCGAGCAAATTTAGAAGCATAATTGTCGGGGAACTTCAACAACTTCACCCAATCAAAAAGTTCCGCTCTAGCCTCTTTGGACAAAGTGTATTTAGCCTTCGGCCACTTGCCATCAGCATTCTTGTTTGACAGTCCGGGCCTCCTGTATAGAATATCCAACTCTTCCCTGGACCTAACCGTATCCTTTGTTTTGTTGGGAATTTCACAAATGGTGTTGAAGCAGTTCTGAAATACGTTCTTCTCAATATGCATGACATCCAAGATATGACGTATGCGAAGACTACTCCAATAAGGCAAATCCCATAGGATGCATCTCTTTTTCCATCCATACTCACTTTTGATATTCTCGTTATGCTGTTCCCACCCAACCTCATTTACTTTCTTGTACCCCAAGCGTTCTATAATAGCAAATTGTTGTGCACTTGTTAGTTCTTTAGGGGCCTTCTTCAACACCACTTTGTTCTTAAGAAACTGAGTCTTGTTCTTTCTGAACGGGTGTTCATCGTCTAGAAACCTGCGATGACAATCAAACCAAGATTCCTTTCGACTCTTTGGCAGATAGTGTGAATCAACATCATCCAGACAATGTGGACATGCCTTGTATCCGGATGTTTTCCTTCCAGACAACATGGAGTACGCAGGGAAATCACTGATGGTCCAGAGTAGTGCTGCTCTCAAGGTAAAGTTCGTCTTTGTTGAGACATCGTATGCCGGGATACCATCCTCCCACAACTCTATAAGCTCCTTGATTAGTGGCTGCAAGAAGACATCTATCTTCTGTCCTGGATCATCCGGCCCTGGCACCAGCACGGTCAAGAACATGAATGGTTCTTTCAAACAGTCACCCGGAGGCAAGTTGTAAGGTGTAAGCATCACTGGCCAGCACGAATACTTCCGTTCACTCCCAAACGGGTTGAAACCATCAGTACTAAGTCCCAATCTTACATTTCTAGACTGGGCTGCAAACTGTGGATATTTCACATCAAACTCTTTCCATGCCGGCGAGTCTGATGGGTGACCCATCTTACCCTCTTGGTCATCCGCGACTACTCTCTCCTTGTGCCAACGCATCTTATTTGCACATGCATCTGATGCATACAACCTCTTCAGACGAGGACCTATAGGAAAGTACCACATTTTCTTGTGGGAGAGATTCTTCTTCTGTCGTTTCATTGCAGCGCCCTCCTTGTAACGACTATACCGGTCCTTCCCACAATGTTTACATTTCAACAAACCTTCATCCTCCCCCCAATAGATCATACACATACCCGGGCAACAATCTATTTTCTCCATAGGCAATCCCATCGCCTTCATCTTCTTCTGCGCTTGGTAATAGTTTGTTGGAACTAGGCTTCCTTCAGGCATAGCATCCGTGATCAAACTCAACCAATCGTTGCAGCTGCTTTCTGAATTCCCACCACCCTCCTTGTTGCTCATAATTCGAGACAACATAGTCAAGTCATTCATCTTGCACCCCGGGTAGAGTGGCATCTTTGACGCTTCCAACAAGTCAAAGAACTGTTGTGACTCAGCATTCGGAGGCTCCACATTAACAACACCCTCCGTGAACTCTTGACCCGCAGCGTTACGAACCATCTCTTCCATCTGGTCCCCTGTGGCATCATCATGAGTATAGGCACCTGGTGTAGCACTACTCTCCTGCCTTTTCCTACGCTTCCCCGACAACATGGAATAATCCCCCAACAAACGAACTGCCTCACCATGATGATTCCACACCTCATATTTAGGGACAAAACCATTACGCTTCAAATGGTCTACAACCACCGTAGAGGGTAAGTACTGACGGTTCCTACATTTCTTATGGTTGCAAGGACACTTCATCATCCCAGTACTCAAACACTCGGGTTTTGACAATGCGAATTCGACAAATGCATTGACCCCTTGTACAAACGTAGGCAAAAGTATTCCATCTGCAATCCTACTGTACATCCAAGTACGATCGGGATTCATAATTGAATGCTAAACCTGGCCAATGGAAGTTTAGTACATTGCGGCTAACGTTGTTTTTCACCAAGTACTCATTTTAATTATCAATTTTTTACATTGCATTATATATACTCCCAATATTTCTACATTAGAAATAAAAATACTCATATTATCTTCTAACTTTAATTTATCAATGAGTTATTTCCTTCATACTTACACTTTTTTAAACAATAATTACCTATATTTATCTATATTTCCATTATACTTGTACAATTTTCATTATAATAACTACTTACAATACACTATAATTACATATATTTTTCATTATAATTATGCAATTTGCATTATAGTAACAACTACCAATACACTATAATTACCTATATTTATCTATATATCTCCATTATACTTATGTAATTTTCATTATAATAAAAACTTGCAATACACTATAATTACCTATATTTATCTATATTTTCATTATATTTATACAATTTCCATTATAATAACTAATTACAATACACTATAATTACTCATATTTCCATTATAATTATACTTATGCAATTTTCAAATCTAATTAGTATATCCCAAACAAACTACACTAATTGAACAAAACTAACTACGTAGATAATCCCAAACATAATCGAACCAAATTCAAATCCCAAACATAATCGAACCCAATTCAAATCCCAAACATAATCTAACCCGATTGAAATCCTAAAGATAATAAAACCCAATTCAAATCTCAAACATAATCGAACCCACTACATCCCAATTGAACAATACTAACATCAAAACTAGCTAATAAACCATAAAACACTTCAAAATTGAAAAAATACCAAATTTACAAAAGTTAGGTTTCGAGATTAGTACCTTTAATTGCGGAATAAATAGAACAACCCACTTCAAATTGAATGTCTCACTACGTTCCTTGTTGAATTGGCTTCGATTTGACACCAAGATTGGAAGAAATGATGGAGTATAATGGAAGATTGGAATTTGAGAGAAGAAGGGACAAGAAGAGGAGAAGAGGAGAAGAAAACGATAATGGAGTCTCAGCCGTGTTCTGCCCGTGTTATTGACTCTCTGCGACGGATGGCCCTCCGTCGCTAATCAGCTATTAAAAAAGCCGGATTTTTTTTCTTTCTTGGTCAACGTTTAGCGACCGATGACTCATCGGTCGCTAAATAGCGACGGATAAAGTCCATCGGTAGCTAAGTGCTGCGACCGATGATTCATCCGTCGCTATTTAGCGACCGATGAGTCATCGGTCGCAAAAACCTCACGCCCTATTACGAATTTAGTCCATCGGTCGCTAGTGGCAATTTATCCGTCGCAAATTGACCGATCGGTCGCTAATATTAGCGACGGATCAATCGATCGCTGACAGTGGTTGCTGATTTCTGTTTTTCTTGTAGTGAACAAAATTCAGAAGAACAGATTAAGTACTATATTATTTGTTACTACTAGTCTATTACTAGTTTGTTTATTTTTCTTCCGTTACTACTACTACTAGCTTGTTTATTTGTTGCTACTATATTACACTAGTTTGTTTCTTTTTCTTTTTTCTTTTTTTAATTAAAAAAATCTACAAAACAAAAACTCTTCATACATAATGATAGAATCAAAAGTCTTATAAAATATTTTATAATTTATTGTAATATTTTTTATTTTATAATTTCTTGTAATATTCATTCTGTTCTAAGTATTTCATAATTCATATGATGTTTTAAAATATATTGAGTAATGAATTTTTGAAAAAACAAATGTGAAAAAAAGGATGAAAGAAAATAATAATAATAAAATAAATGAAAAAGATGGAATGAATGGGGATCAACTGTTGGAGTATGTTGGAGTAGGTGGGGATTAAGTTATTGGAATGCTGACGTAATGCAGTTGAACTCCACTTTTAAGCTCAACTGTTGGAGAAGGCCTTATAATTGTTAAGTCATGTACTATGCCATCTATTGTTGAATGGATTATTGATTGTATAACTATATCGTAGAATAAAATGTCGTGTTGAAAGAAGCGTCATTGTTGATATACCAAATTCTGGAGGTTCTTGGTTCTAATAAAGGCATGGGGTATGGGGTAAAGAGAGTGTAGAGCTAAAATACAGTAAATCGTACGAACCACAAAACAAACTCTAAATTCGTTACATTGCACTCATACACAAAGGAACCTTACGTCACCATAGTCCCAAAACAACACTAAGTCAAAAGCTTCTTGAGGTGCACTTTGAATCCTCTGTACCACCAAATGTAATTCTTCCATACCTGGGATTGGCAAATGCACATGTGGAAGTGTTGTTATGCCGGTTTGCCTTAGGTCAAACCGGAATGAGACTTTACTTGAAGGAAGCTGAAGACTCTCCTTGTCAGAATGCAATTAATGTAAATAAATGAGATTGCTTACTGTAGATCTTGAGTTTGGTTCCCTTTTATAGGGATTGGCCACTCTTAAGTCGGTCCTATCCTCCTTCGACATCTGTCGTCTTCTCTTTTAGCCATGTGGGTAGGGTTGGCCCAACCAGTGATCTTCATGGGCTTGGCCAGACCCACTTAAATGTACATTCTTGAATCTTCTAGTCTTTCGTCAACCTCAACTCTTGCTCCTCGATTTGTTTCCTTGGTCGTGATCCCTGCTATATCTTTCAAATAGATAAGTAAAGCAAAATCAGTGGTATGGATCATTACAACGTAAAGACAATTTAACCTGATTAATCTCGCCCTACGCCTTCTACTCTTTTCCATACTTTATTCCGTACCACCAAATCTTCCGTATGATCTTCGAAGCTTGACCAACTTTCAATAGTCTCATGGTTCGGAATATCTTATGATGCGGAAGATACATAGCTGAAGTACAAACGCTGATTCGTACATTTCAACGTGATTGGACCGCCTCCACTGACGCTCTATGTTCCCTGGATCGTGTAAGAGCGTGGTATACGAACTGGACATATTTTCATTATCAACATATGTCCCTATTGTTTTGAGGTATCTTAGTAGAAGATAGTTCGAAACTATAGAAATTCCGATAGTAGCACTTTACACGAACTGGACATATTCTCAATATCAACATATGTCCCCGTAGTTTTGAAGTATCTCAGTAGGAGATAGTTCGGAACTATAATCTAGGTCTTCCATACTTGAGTTTTCTCGGTTTGTATTTTTTCCGTGAGAACAAACCTGGCGTGCCATACCAACATCATCTTGTACTAGAGCTTGATGTACGTAACTATGATGGACTTTTTATGGGCTTTCTTTTCCTTTCCGCTTGGAGCAATTCCGTGGGTAAGGGTCTTCCGTGCCATGCCACGATCATCTTGTACTAGAGCTTGATGTCCGTAACTATGATGGGCTTTTTATGGGATTTCTTTTCCTTTCCGCTTGGAGAAATTCCGTGGGTAAGGGTCTTCCGTGCCATGATTCTCAATTCGATTCTCATACTAGATCCATGGTTTGAGTCATCCATTTACTTTTTGAATGTTAGTGATGTATGTATGCAATTCTTTACTGTGCCTATATGTAAATATCTTAGGCGCGCGAACATTTTCCGTGTCTAAGTGTATGCATATGCATGGACTTTTACCAAAAAAAATCCTGGAGCTTTTCCCATAGATTAAGTAAAAAAAAAAATTTCGTTATTCCGCTCTTTTCCGACTCATGAGATTTACCTCTCGTTGCTCTGTTATGTAGTTCCATTTCTCCTTCAAGTATCATTTTGAGGACAACACAGTAATTTTGCGCGTTGTCATCATATTGTCCGTCCATCTTGGATTAATCAATGACTCAGATCTAAAGTCAACCCATGCGTCGATTGGCCTTCCCATTTTTGCCCCCCTCTATAAATAGTTGACTGTCGCTTTCTCTCATTTACTTCATTCTAGAGAGAGAAAGTTAGAGATAAAGTGAAAAGTTGTATATCACTTGCGACGGAAACAAGCTTGCTTCTGATCTTCTGCTTCCTGAAGGTATGATACGGAAGGTTACTCGCTTTGCTTCCTCCTTTCCTTCTTATTTTTAACTTTTTCTTCTTTGCTCCTTCTTTATCTCATTTGTTTTGAATTCTTTTGCAGTGCTAATTTGCATCAAATCAGTGTTCTTGTTTGTTGTTATCTCTTCCCGGTCGGCGATTTCATAAGCGGAGCTCCTCACTTCTTTATTTCCAGGTTCGTCATCTCCCAATTTTGTTACTATCTTGTCAATTTTCAATTTTTTCCGTTTTTCGCTTCTTTTCTTGTCAAATTGTTGCTCAGTAACCCTAGATCCGTACCGAAATATACCTAAATTGACCCTCGGACTATCACCTTAAATTTTTTCTTTCACTGTCATTTTTAGGATGTCCGAGTTTAGACATAACGATGCTGAAGCGCGTGAATACCGTCAAAAGATCACAACCATCGTCTCTTCCGAGTCTGGAAGTGATGGCTCCTCCGACAGCGATTCTACTTCATCATCTTCATCCGATGATATTTCCGGGTCTGATGTGGATGTTGGGGGAAACGTCCCTCCATCCCATCCTTCCCTCCAAATGAATGAAGCTGGTCCGTGTTCCTCTAGACATCGTTCTTCCGTTGCTGGATTACACTCCGATGATGTTGCTACCGTTGGAGTGGTTCATCAAGTTGTTCCCCTCCGAGAAGTTCATGCGATAGTCCCAAGTGGTGGAGGTGGAGATGATGCAGCTCAAGGGAATGGTGCCAACGATGCTGATGGCGGGAATTTAAAGGGTGAAATTCGTCAGTTCCGTGGCGCTTTATTTCCCGTTCCGGACCATCTAAAGCCTGCTATTAAAGCACGCTACCCTCGACTTAGGGATGATATCCATTTGTACGATGAGACACTTGAAGTTAACGAGGACGGATGGATCCCTACCATAGCTTCCAAGATCGAGGACTATACTACAGACTACAGTATAGGCCTACTACAATACTACTTATTAGATATTTCATAGTATTATTATATTAATACACTACTTAAGTATACTACTTAGTATATTAAAAATAAAAATTAAGATACTATAAATAGTTACAGCACAACAAGATAGTGACATCTCATGTTCCAAGTCCAAGAATTCAAATTCAAACGGAACAATTGAGACACTATAAATAGAGGACATTATGCACACGAGAAAAATGTGTCAACAACATGATCAAACCTTCACTTGTTCTTTCAAACATCCAAATCGTTCTCTATACTAAGTGCTTACTGATCCGTTCCAAGACTAAGTCTAAAAGCTTGAGATATAGCTACTTGTGAAGAAGTAGAATACTAACCTTATATGGTTAAGTGTTCTTTCCTATAAACAAGGATTAGTCTTGACACCAGAAACAATATACTTGCTTACTGAGAAGTATTTACAAGTTGAGTTTCTTAGGTTGCTTGACTTAACTGAAAAGTTAATTTCAGCAATCTCATTCCCAAACACCTAACTGATAAAACCACCTCTCAGCTGGCGTGTTTGTAAGGGAGAAATACATAACAAGTTGTGTTAAGGTAGTGTTCCAAGTTTGGTTGAGAACAAGATTAACGTTCTCTGGTTTAGTTGGAAACAAATCGTGGTGCTAGACGGAGGAAGTAATTATTAGTGGAACGGATGAGAGTATCTAGTTATGACCAATTTTTTTGTTTCGGACTATTTTTACCTGTGACAAATTAAAAACTTCAAATACAATTTTTTTTTACTCTAGTCATCCCGCTAATGAAGGCCCATTTAACTTCTTGAGATCGATTTTGACCACAAATTTCTCAAATTTACCGTAATATATGTGGGTTTACCAAGAGGGGCATAATACTCTAAAATTTAAAAGTTAAACTTTTTATAGGTAATATTTATGATTATTCAAGTTTATACCATTTAACTCTCACAATTTTGGTGTCTATATAATTTTACCAACTTAACTTTAGGTCCTTAGTATACAGTCAAACTGGTACGAGACTTAAAATAAACTGGAGGAAAGAAGGAAAATATATAGGGGGGAATTTTTGGCCTCCCGCGTCTCCACCAAAATAAAAATAAAGATTAAAGAGATATAGATTCAAAATACTTCTACAACCTTGTCATGTCTGCTATTTGGGAAATTTGGGAAAGTATAAGTCGTGTTCACAAGATTTGGCACTTTCTATTATTGCTTTGGCTTTTTACTATTTCAGTATTTATTTATTTACTGGGTCAAGTTAATAGTTTTACTGTTAGTTAATTCAACAGGTGAAAAGGCCGTTTGCTGACTGCTTCTATCGGTAGCCTTTACCTCCATATGCCGGTCATGAGTCACGCAATTTGTACAGATAAGTACGTTGCTTATGGTTGTGAGAATTCAGTGAGGTTTTGTGAGGTAAATCTCATAACATCTCTAACTAATTTCTACCAACCCAAAATACATTGAATCGGTCCTCATCTCCCATTCTTGATCAGAATTTGCAGGCGGCTCCGGTGAACTGTCCGGCTTTTCACCTTGGGTTGTAAGCGTATCTTTCTGTAATCGACTTTCTATGATATAATATGTAACGGTACCGGTTTTTGAAAACAAAATATTTTCTTGAAAAAGGAAAATCGAAAAATACTTTAATAACAACGGTCGGCAATAAATGCCCAAAATAATCTTTGACGCTAACAATAATAAATAATATCCAATGACAACTCAAGTTCGAATGCATAACGAATGAAGACAATAAAAGTGTATCTTCTTATTTTGAAAAGAAACCCGTGACCCCCAGACCCTTCTCTCAGTCGCTGGCATCCTAGTCACGCACATCCTCAGCAACATCTGGAAGGAAGGAATTTTGGAAAACAAAAGAGTGTGAGATAAAGGATCTCAGTGAGGTTCTAAGTTAAAACAGTAAGTAAACAGTTTTAAAAACAAAGTCTTTTCGGAAAAACGAGCAAACAGAACATAACACATAAAACAGATTAACAGAACAGATACGTTGTAGACCGTTGGTGCAGCCCCCCTTATTGCTCCTACTCCCAAAATGCCCTTATAACTCCCTCCAGAGGATGCATAACTCCGGACAGAAACAGAAACCCCCGTGTACTTTGGGGAAACAGATCCTACGACCCTAATAGACCTCAACGACTTCTGCCTCGCGCCTAAAAGGGAATAGACTAGGCCACGATCAAGCAAACCCGATAGTCCTCTACTACCCAAGCCTACCTAACCATAACCTAATCGACCGGTCACAAAGAAACAGAACAGATACAGAACAACAGATACAAATAATTAACACCGAGAGGTGTTCCTGCAGAAAGGTCAGTACAGAACAGAGTAGCAATAACAGAAATGCAAAAAGTCATACTTAGGACTTATACTTTTACGCGGAAGCATACAGTAAACAGTAGATAGTAATAGGCACAAACAGTCACATAGCCTTCCAGTTTTTCGCAAATAATAGGTTTAGGGGTGAACACTCACCTTAGCTTGCGAGTAAAAGACCTTCAACGAGAAATGAGCTTTACGGGTTTACGGACACGTAGAACCTAACAAGAAAGTACTAAACACAATTTAGAAGTCGAACGGACGGAAGGAAAAAGGTTGAAAAAGGAATGGTAAAGTCGGGGTTCGAACTCGGGACCTCTAAGTTAGTCAAGCAAGGACCTAACCAACTAGGCTAGCAAGTCAAGTCAATACTAACTTACAAAAACAGAAACCAAGTTTAAAACATTTTCAGAAATTCTTTCGGTTTTCAGACTCTAGAAATTACCAAAATACCCTATGTGGTAAATTGCAAAACAACCCTTTTTCGTAAACAAACAGTACAAACAATCCAGAAGTTTTCCAACACTTAACAGTCTTCTCAAAGCAAAAAGGTTTACGATAAAAGCCTACTATCAGTCAACTACGGTCAAAGGTAAAACTGCAAAAAGGTCCTTTAGGTTTTAAGGTTTCCCAAATCAGTCCACAAAGTTCAAAACAATATCAACAGAGTCCAATTCAATCCTTTTCATACTCAACAACAAACTAGGGTCAACAAACGAGGTCAAACAAGTCACAAGTCCAACAACAGTAACAACAACTAACAAATCCTAAGTCCCGGTTCTCAGTTCGAATCAAACAACAAGGCCAGACAGTACAAGGGTAAAATGGTCCAAGGGTAAAAAGTCCAAAACAGAATACGAGGCTCGGCGGCGATCAGACAGACGGACAGACAGACAGACAGACGGCGACCGAGATCACGGCGCGGCAAGGCGAATGCGGCGGCGACGGAGCAGCAAGGCGCGGCGAGGACGGCGCGGTGCAGGGAAGGACGGAGCGGGACGGCGAACAGGCGACAGCCGAACGGATCGATCGAATTGATCGATCGGCGGACAGAGCAGGAGGCGGTGACGACGGAGAAGACGGCGGCGGCGGAGGCCTGCGGTGACCGGAACGGAAGGCAGCAGCAACAGGGTTCTTCTTTCTCTTCCTCTCCTCTCTTTCTTTCTTTCTTTTCTCTTTTCTCTCTACTTTCTTTCTTTCTTACTAAATGCGTTTCACGGCTGAAGAATGAGAGAAGGGAGGAAGCTGACTAAGGTTAGGGTTAAGCTATTAATGGGCCGGTCAATGGGCCTTTGACTGGCTCAAGAATGGGCCAAAAAGCTAGCAGATCAGATAGTCCAGCTTGATCCAAACGAAACGAAACGAACTAACTTACGCGAAATTAATTAACTAATTATCGAATAAATAATTTACTCTGATAATTAATTGACTAAATTAAATAATTAATAATAAAATAATAATTAAATAAATAATTAAATAATTAAAAAAACGGGGTGTTACACTCTTTCCCCATTAAAAGAATTTGGTCCCCAAATTCGCACCTGAAAAGTTGAAGAGCTCGGGATACTGCCGGCGCATGTCATCCTCGCTTTCCCAGGTTGCCTCCTCATACTGATGATTTCTCCACAGAACCTTTACTTGCTTGATTTGCCGATTACGGAGCTGTTGTACCTTCTGGTCAAGGATACGAACCGGTTGCTCCACATAGGACAAATCCTCCTCAATGGTCACTTCCTCGGGTTGAATCACATGCGACGGATCCGGATAATACTTCTTCAGTTGAGATACATGGAATACATTATGAATTCCAGTAATAGTAGTGGGCAGTTGCAACCGATAAGCTACAATGCCAACTCTCTCAATGATCTCGTATGGACCCACATATCGCGGGTTCAGCTTAGCTCTACGACCCATACGAACAATTCCCTTTCTCGGAGATAGCTTGAGAAAGACAAAATCACCTACTTCAAATTCCAAATCTCGCCTACGGTTATCGGCGTAACTCTTCTGTCGACTCTGAGCAGTTCTCAATCGGTCTCGGATAAGCCTAACCTTTTCCAAGGTTTCCTGTATCATCTCATTGAGAGACCTCTCTCCAGCTACTGGTGTAGAATTTCGGTCCTCCAAATCCCAATACAGTGGTGATCTACATTTCCGACCGTACATCGCCTCGAACGGTGCCATACCAATCGATGCCTGATAACTGTTGTTATAAGCATACTCCACCAATGGCAAATGTTGTGCCCAGCTTCCTTGGTGATCTAGCACACACAATCTCAGAAGATCTTCTAAAGTTTGAATGGTCCTTTCGGATTGACCATCCTTCTGCGGATGTGCTGCGGTACTAAAATTCAACTTAGTACCTAAGCCTTCATGTACTTGCTTCCAAAATCTCGAGACAAACTTTGGATCTCTATTCGAGACAATGCTCACTGGAGTGCCATGAAGCCTGATTATCTCATCGCGGTAGACTTCAGCTAATTTCTCGGATGTGTAGGTGGTTTTAACGGGTAGAAAATGTGCCGATTTTGTCAATCTATCGACAATAACCCAAACACTATCAAAACCACCCCTAGCTACCGGTAAACCCGTCACAAAATACATAGTGATCATCTCCCATTTCCACTGTGGAATCTCGAGTGGTTGTAGTAAACCTCCCGGTTTTTGGTGCTCGGCCTTCACTTGCTGGCAGACCAAACAACTTTGCACAAACTGTGCAACATCACGTTTCATATAGGTCCACCAGTAAACCTTCTTCAAATCCTCGTACATCTTGTTTCCTCCAGGATGCATCGAATACTTAGACTTATGAGCTTCCTCCAAAATTAATCGTCTAAGCTCTTCATCAGAAGGCACACACAATCTACCCTGAAACCTTAGAGCTCCATTCTCATCAATAGAGAATTTCGCATTTCGAGGCTCAGTAATATGTGCCTTGATATCCTGAAGCTCTTCGTCATGCTCTTGAGCCTCAAGAATCTTTCCTGCCAACTCATATCTCAAAGTGATATTGGCGAACATACACGACAGTTTGGATACTTCGAGATTTGACACGTGTACCCTACGACTTAAAGCATCAGCGACCACATTGGCCTTACCAGGATGGTATCGAATGGTACAGGTGTAATCGCCCAGAAATTCCATCCATCGTCGTTGTCTCATGTTCAACTCCTTTTGAGTAAACACATACTTCAAGCTCTTATGATCCGTGAGGATAGTGAACTCAGGACCATAAAGATAGTGTCTCCACTTTCCCAACGCAAAGACTATAGCAGCTAGCTCAAGGTCATGGGTTGGGTAATTTCTTTCATATGGCTTCAGTTTTCTCGAAGCATATGCGATCACCTTTTCTCGTTGCATCAGTACACAACCCAAACCTTCCTTTGAAGCATCAGTGTAGACTATAAAGTCGTTGGTTCCCTCGGGAAGGGCTAGTATAGGGGCAGTGGTCAGTCTCTTTTTCAGCTCCTCGAAGCTTTCCTAACATTTGTCACTCCATACGAACTTAGGATTTTTCCCTGTTAAAGATGACAAGGGTCCAGCTATCTTCGAATAATCCTTCACAAAACAGCGATAGTAACCAGCCAAACCAAGAAAACTCCTCACTTCAGTGACAGATTCGGGTCTCTTCCAATTGACTATCGACTCAATCTTCGACGGGTCAACCTCCAAACCTTCTCCAGAGATAATGTGCCCTAAGAAGGCTACTTTATCTAGCCAAAATTCACACTTGCTGAATTTGGCATACAATTTGTTGTTCTGAAGAGTTTCCAAGACAATTCGAAGATGTTTCTCATGATCCTGTTCAGATTTTGAGTAAACGAGAATGTCATCGATGAAAACAACAACAAACTGATCTAGATACGGCTGAAAAACTCGGTGCATCAAATCCATGAACACAGCCGGGGCATTCGTAAGGCCAAAAGGCATCACTACGAACTCGTAATGACCATACCTCGAGTTTAGGGCAGTCTTAGGTATGTCTTCTTCCCTTACCCTAACTCGATAATAGCCTTGTCGCAGATCAAGCTTTGAGTAAACCTTCGAACCTTCCAACTGATCGAAAAGTTCCTCAATACGGGGCAGGGGGTACTTGTTCTTGACCGTGACTTGATTCAAGCCTCGATAGTCGATGCACATCCTCATAGTACCATCCTTCTTCTTCACGAACAGAACCGGTGATCCCCAAGGTGACGAACTAGGTCTCACAAAACCGTTATCCACCAGATCTTGCAGTTGAGTCTTCAGCTCCTTAAGCTCAGCAGGTGCCATCCTATACGGTGACTTCGATATTGGTGCAGTGCCAGGTACCAGATCAATGCTAAACTCCACTTCTCGTTCAGGGGGTACGGAATCCAGCTTCTCAGGGAAAACACCCTTGAACTCCTTAACCACCCTGACTTCCTCGATTTTTGGCTGATCTTTGGGTTTATTGATCAGATACGCCAAAAAGCAGGTAGCACCCAGACAGTAAAAACTTCTCATCCTTTCTCTTATCTCCTTTCCATACGACTTTCTCCTCTCCTGGTTTTCCCAGGGATATAGCCTTGGTTCGACAATCCAGTTGCGCGTAATGCTCGGACAGCCAATCCATACCCAGAATAACATCGTAGGTTGATAGAGGTAGAAATATTAGGTCAGCAGGGAAAGTTCTTCCTAGGATGGAAATCTCACATCGCTCGACGAACTTCTTAGTGATTAGGCTAGCTCCCAAAGGCGTACATACTTCTAAAGCGTAGGGTAATACTTTGTATGGTAAAGCGAGTGATTCAGCAAATACTTCAGCAATAAATGAATGGGTAGCACCAGGATCAAATAAAGCTTTAGAAGAAGTTTGAGCGATCAGTAGCGTACCTTCAACCACATTTGCGGTGTCAGGAACTTCATGACCGCCTATGCTGAAAACTCGGGGCTTCGCCATAGTACCCTTTCCATCATTTCTCGGAGCATAGTCCCCTGATCTTCCTCCCTTAACAATGGCATGACGGTTCGGACAGTGGCTAATCTTGTGATCTTTACTCCCACAAGCCAAGCAAAAGCCATGTCTTTTCCAGCAGTTGTGCTCATCGTGGTTGACTCCTCCACAGTAGTTGCAGTTCTTCCTTGCCTGGGATGACTGCCCAGACCCTCCAGCAGTGTTGCGAGAACGGTTGTCATGCTGAGTACGGGAATACTTCTCCGGTGGCGCCTGATATCCAGATTGATATCCTCCTCGGTTCTCCCTCTTATATCCAGATTGACTTCCTCCTCCATGGCTCCCAGAAGAACTAGAGTAGTTCCTCTTGCTCGAGTATGGCTTATCAGCCATCTTGATCTCCTCGAGACCACTCTCTACCTCGGAGGCGAGTTCGACAGCCTTGAGATAGGTAGGCATATTGGTCCCAAATAGACTGTACCGGATCTCGGAGTTGAGTCCCTTCACAAAGTGACGGACCTTCTCTCGTTCATCATCCTGGAAATGCGGCACGTACTTCAGTAACCGGGTAAACTCCGAGTCATAGTCGGCAACATCCATGTTCCCTTGCACCAAAGCTTGAAATTCATCTCTCCGGTTCTCGCGAACCAGGCGAGGCACGTACTTGTCCATGAAGTCCTTGGTGAAATTCTCCCAGGTACGAGCAACTCCCTCTTGCCTCCATCTCGCATTCACGGTTCTCCACCAGTTCCTGGCGGCTCCCACGAACTGGAAAGCAGCAAGCTCGATCTTCCTCTCGTCCGGATAGTGCAGGATCGAGAATAAGTTCTCCATGCCTTCGATCCAGAGCTCAGCCTTACGGGCATCTGGTGTTCCCTCGAACCTCTCAGGATGGAATCGAGTGAATCGTTCCGCAGCTTGATCGATGGTCTGGATCGGTGGTGGTGGCGGAGGCTGAACAGGTGGTGTTGGTGCTCCAGCGCGGCGAATGGTTTCGCTGAAATTCCCCAGAGCAGCGATGATACGGTCCACTTGATCTCCATTTTCAGCGTGCTGATCGTCTCCACTTCCATTGCTGCTGGCACCACGAGTGTTTCTGCGACTCATTCTAACAAAGGGGACTACTTAGCAGTTGATTTAACAACCTCGAATCTCTAACTTAGAAAAGAGCAGAAACACAAAGAACTAAGGCCAGTACTTAATCTTCTACAACAGGTATAACTGAGCAGTGAAGAAGAAAACATGCCTTGAACTTTAAAACAAAAAGCAAAAACAAGAAAACAACGAAGTCTCAAAACAGCCAAGCATGCAATAAAACAAAAGAAAAACGGTCTCTACTCGTCTTAGCGAGGAAAACAGAAAACCACAAAGTCAAATAAACGGAAAAGCATAAGCAGTCTCAGTCGGCTGAACTAAAAGAAAAACTCGCTTGGCAGAAACAAAGAAGTTCGGTACGAGTTCGAAAAGGCAACTATCCTAATAAGCGTCCTCGCTATCATCCTCGGAACGTCCCTCAGGCACGTGAGCATCTCCCCCTTCTCCCTCAGAGGAGTCCTCCTCGGGATCCCCTTCGGATTCTTCTTCGTCTTCACTCTTTCCTCTACGGGATGGTCCGCAACCCTTGGGGAACATCCTCCGAGCCTTCCTCCTGCGACTCCGGTTGCCAACATTGGACGCGGTTAACGTAACAAAGCCAGAGTGCTCCTTTGCGGCGCGTAAGGCCGTCTTCAGAAATCCGATCTCTGCTTCCTTCGTTGCTATCACATCTCGAAGCTTAAAGTTCTCCAGCCAGTAGTGATCACGTTCATGCACGACCCTATCCAACACGAATCTAGGGTAAACGCCAACAACAGGAACGGAGGTATACGGGTTAAATTCTCCTTCGACTAGGCGATAACGAATAACCTTCTTCTCAGAACTCATACCTATCTGTAAGCACACGCGTAGTTAACTAGTTAATATCTACGTCAGAATCAAACAACCACGGAAGGTCAACGGTTTCAGAACGGGTCAAAGGTAGTCAGAAACAGAACAGAGAAGATGAGGAAGCGGTTCAAGGTTAGTACGTAAGACTCGAATTAGAAAAGTAACAGAAAATACAAGACCTAACCAGCGACTCGGACCCTCACACAAACCCCAAAGGTCAAAAGATCCTATCCTAGCAAGCTCGAGTTTGAACCTGGCTCTGATACCAACTGTAACGGTACCGGTTTTTGAAAACAAAATATTTTCTTGAAAAAGGAAAATCGAAAAATACTTTAATAACAACGGTCGGCAATAAATGCCCAAAATAATCTTTGACGCTAACAATAATAAATAATATCCAATGACAACTCAAGTTCGAATGCATAACGAATGAAGACAGTAAAAGTGTATCTTCTTATTTTGAAAAGAAACCCGTGACCCCCAGACCCTTCTCTCAGTCGCTGGCATCCTAGTCACGCACATCCTCAGCAACATCTGGAAGGAAGGAATTTTGGAAAACAAAAGAGTGTGAGATAAAGGATCTCAGTGAGGTTCTAAGTTAAAACAGTAAGTAAACAGTTTTAAAAACAAAGTCTTTTCGGAAAAACGAGCAAACAGAACATAACACATAAAACAGATTAACAGAACAGATACGTTGTAGACCGTTGGTGCAGCCCGCCTTATTGCTCCTACTCCCAGAATGCCCTTATAACTCCCTCCAGAGGATGCATAACTCCGGACAGAAACAAAAACCCCCGTGTACTTTGGGGAAACAGATCCTACGACCCTAATAGACCTCAGCGACTTCTGCCTCGCGCCTAAAAGGGAATAGACTAGGCCACGATCAAGCAAACCCGATAGTCCTCTACTACCCAAGCCTACCTAACCATAACCTAATCGACCGGTCACACAGAAACAGAACAGATACAGAACAACAGATACAAATAATTAACACCGAGAGGTGTTCCTGCAGAAAGGTCAGTACAGAACAGAGTAGCAATAACAGAAATGCAAAAAGTCATACTTAGGACTTATACTTTTACGCGGAAGCATACAGTAAACAGTAGATAGTAATAGGCACAAACAGTCACATAGCCTTCCAGTTTTTCGCAAATAATAGGTTTAGGGGTGAACACTCACCTTAGCTTGCGAGTAAAAGACCTTCAACGAGAAATGAGCTTTACGGGTTTACGGACACGGAGAACCTAACAAGAAAGTACTAAACACAATTTAGAAGTCGAACGGACGGAAGGAAAAAGGTTGAAAAAGGAATGGTAAAGTCGGGGTTCGAACTCGGGACCTCTAAGTTAGTTAAGCAAGGACCTAACCAACTAGGCTAGTAAGTCAAGTCAATACTAACTTACAAAAACAGAAACCAAGTTTAAAACATTTTCAGAAATTCTTTCGGTTTTCAGACTCTGGAAATTACCAAAATACCCTCTGTGGTAAATTGCAAAACAACCCTTTTCCGTAAACAAACAGTACAAAAATTCCAGAAGTTTTCCAACACTTAACAGTCTTCTCAAAGCAAAAAGGTTTACGATAAAAGCCTACTATCAGTCAACTACGGTCAAAGGTAAAACTGCAAAAAGGTCCTTTAGGTTTTAAGGTTTCCCAAATCAGTCCACAAAGTTCAAAACAATATCAACAGAGTCCAATTCAATCCTTTTCATACTCAACAACAAACTAGGGTCAACAAACGAGGTCAAACAAGTCACAAGTCCAACAACAGTAACAACAACTAACAAATCCTAAGTCCCGGTTCTCAGTTCGAATCAAACAACAAGGCCAGACAGTACAAGGGTAAAATGGTCCAAGGGTAAAAAGTCCAAAACAGAATACGAGTTTCGAATCGAAAGAACAGTAAAGGAAATTAAGATTTACCTTCGAAAGAGAATAAAGTTAATCTGCAAATCGAAGGAATAAGAAAAGAAATCAATCAGATTCGAATCGAACCAAAATCGGAATTGAATCTGAACGGAAGGGTCGAACCAACTTACCGATCGGACCGGAACAAACAGATCGGACGAATCAAATCGGCGGCGAGTGGATCAGAGCGGCGGCGTAAGGATTGGAGCGTGCGGCAATTGAGACGGACAGACAGAACGGAACGGCGGCGGCGTACGGTCAGGCGGCGCGGCTCGGCGGTGATCAGATAGACGGACAGACAGACAGACAGACGGCGACCGAGATTGCGGCGCGGCAAGGCGAATGCGGCGGCGACGGAGCAACAAGGCGCGGCGAGGACGGAGCGGGACGGCGAACAGGCGACAGCCGAACGGATCGATCGAATTGATCGATCGAGAAATCGATCGGCGACAGAGTAGGCGGCGGTGACGACAGAGAAGACGGCGGCGGCGGAGGTCTGCGGTGACCGGAACGGAAGGCAGCAGCAACAGGGTTCTTCTTTCTCTTCCTCTCCTCTCTTTCTTTCTTTCTTTTCTCTTTTCTCTCTACTTTCTTTCTTTCTTACTAAATGCATTTGACGGCTGAAGAATGAGAGAAGGGAGAAAGCTGACTAGGGTTAGGGTTAAGCTATTAATGGGCCGGTCAATGGGCCTTTGACTGGCTCAAGAATGGGCCAAAAAGCTAGCAGATCAGATAGTCCAGCTTGATCCAAACGAAACGAAACGAACTAACTTACGCGAAATTAATTAATTAATTATCGAATAAATAATTTACTCTGATAATTAATTAACTAAATTAAATAATTAAATAATAAAATAATAATTAAATAAATAATTAAATAAATAATTAATCACCTGCAAAGTATAGGCCTATTAGTCTTTGCAATGTTCTTTATAAAATAATTTCAAAACTTTTAGGGCTAAGAATCAGGCCTCTACTCAAAAAACTTATTTCACCATTTCAAAATGCGTTTGTCCCAGGAAGGCAAATGACTGATAATGTTATGATTGCACATGAGCTTCTCCAAACTATGAACAAAAAAAAAGCTGGAAAAGCAAATCATTATTTTGCTCTCAAACTGGATATTGAAAAAGCATATGACAAACTGGAGTGGGACTTTATTGAACTCGCACTCACAAAGTTCAATTTTCCAACAAGTTTTAAAAATCTCATACTTACATGCATAAAGACTGTATCTTTTACAGTGAAAATAAATAAATCACTATCAAATACGTGGACACCAACAAGAGGTATAAGACAAGGAGATCCCATATCTCCTTACATCTTTATACTCTGCCAAGAGTTACTTGTGTTAGTGCTCATGAAAAAATGTGAAGAAAAAGAGTTTACACCTCTTAAGTCCTCGCCACAGGGCCTTACTATTCCAATTCTTTGCTTTGCAGATGATTGCTTAATTTTCTGCAAAACGGCAAGGAAGTCCGTGAAGACCATAAAATCAGTTTTAAAAACTTATGCTTTGGCATCTCGACAGAAGGTTTGTTGGATAAAAAGTAGAATTTTGTTCTCAAATAATACTCCAGTTCATACCAAACAAGAAATCACTCAATCAATCATTGGGTGTTATTCACAATAAAAGGAAAGATAAATATCTTGGGTTGCCATTTCTTATGGGACATAAAAAAAGAGATCTCTTTGATCAGATCATAAGCAGAGTTATGTCCAACATAAATAATTGGTACTCAAAATATTTATCTTATCCAGGAAGATTAACCCTCATTAAAGCTGTTACAAGTGCAGTACCTTCCTATTGCATGTCAATAGCTAAAATACCAGCATCTTGTATAGCTAAGATTGAGGAGATCAATAGACTTTTTCTATGGAATGGACAGAAAAATGGGAAGAGAAAAGGAAAAATAAAATGGTCAAAGGTTACCAAACCTTATACTCAAGGAGGTCTTGGAATAAGGAATTTGTACTTACTCAATGATGCTTATACCCTAAAACATTTGTGGAGATTTTACAACAAGCAAAATTCACTTTGGTATCAAGTGTATAAGAGTAAGTACTTCCTTAATTGAACAATCCTTGAAGCATCTTCCAAACCGAACCATAGTTGGTTCTGGAGAAATATAATCAAACTCAAAGATACATTTGCAACTGGATTGCAAAGGAAGTATTATTGGAGATGGAAGCAACACATCATTTTGGAATGATAACTGGATTGGAAATAAAAGACTTTCTGAGTTTGTTCATAATATTCAGGAACCAGATATGGTTGTGTCGGACGTGATAGACAATAACTCTTGGAATATAAACAAGCTCTCTGAGACGCTACCAAAAGAGCTTATCTGGGAGATTGTTGGAATCCCACTTTCTCCTCAAAATATGGAAGATAAGTTGGTCTGGAGTAACTCAAGAAATTGGTCGTTTACAATTAAAAGTGTTTATAATTTCCTGGTTAGTTGTTGGGAAAAAGAAAGTATAGTAGATTGGCCCTGGAAGAAACTCTGGAATTTAAAAATTATACCAAGGGTCAAATTTTTTCTTTGGCTCTGCATACATGGAAGATTACCAACAACTGACATATTACTTAAGCATAACATTGTGCAAAATGATATATGTCAAATGTGTGATACACAACAAGAAAACATGGAGCATCTTTTATTAAGATGTTCTGCTTTTCAGAATATACAATCATGGATCATAAGTCCTGAAATTTGTAACTACATCAATCCCCTAGCCCACATAATTTTTCATACACAACAAAATTAGAAGAACAGATTAAGTACTATATTATTTGTTACTACTAGTTTGTTTATTTTTCTTCCGACTACTGCTACTAGCTTGTTTTTTTTTTTGATGAAGTGCTACTAGCTTGTTTATTTGTTGCTACTATATTACACTAGTTTGTTTCTTTTTCTTTTTTTTTTTAATTAAAAAAATCTAGAAAACAAAAACTCTTCATACATAATGATAGAACCACAAGTCTTATAAAATATTTTATAATTTATTGTAATATTTTTTATTTTATAATTTCTTGTAATATTCATTCTGTTCCAAGTATTTCATAATTCATATGATGTTTTAAAATATATTGAGTAATGAATTTTTGAAAAAAACTAATGTGAAAAAAAAGGATGAAAGAAAATAATAATAATAAAATAAATGAAAAAGATGGAATGAATGGGCATCAACTGTTGGAGTATGTTGGAGTAGATGGGGATTAAGTTATTGGAATGCTGATGTAGCGCAGTTGAACTCCACTTTTAAGCTCAACTGTTGGAGAAGGCCTTATAATTGTTAAGTCATGTACTATGCCATCTATTGTTGAATGGATTATTGATTGTATAACTATATCGTAGAATAAAATGCCGCGTTGAAAGAAGCGTCATTGTTGACATACCAAATTCTGGAGGTTCTTGGTTCTAATAAAGGCATGGAGTATGGGGTAAAGAGAGTGTAGAGGTAAAATACAGTAAATCGTACGAACCACAAAACAAACTCTAAATTCGTTACATTACACTCATACACAAAGTAACCTTACGTTACCATAGTCCCAAAACAACACTAAGTCAAAAGCTTCTTGAGGTGCACTTTGAATCCTCTGTACCACCAAATGTAATTCTTCCGTACCTGGGATTGGCAAATGCACGTGTGGAAGTGTTGTTATGCCGGTTTGCATTAGGTCAAACCGGAATGAGACTTTACTTGAAGGGAGCTGAAGACTCTCCTTGTCAGAATGCAATTAATGTGAATAAATGAGATTGCTTACTGTAGATCTTGAGATTGGTGCCCTTTTATAGGTATTGGCCACTCTTAAGTCGGTCCTATCCTCCTTCGACATCTGTCGTCTTCTCTTTTAGCCATGTGGGTAGGGTTGGCCCAACCAGTGATCTTCATGGGCTTGGCCAGACCCACTTAAATGTACATTCTTGAATCTTCTAGTCTTTCGTCAACCTCAACTCTTGCTCCTCGATTTGTTTCCTTGGTCGTGATCCCTGCTATATCTTTCAAATAGACAAGTAAAGCAAAATCAGTGGTATGGATCATTACAACGTAAAGACAATCTAACATGATTAATCTCGCCCTACGCCTTCTACTCTTTTCCATACTTTATTCCGTACCACCAAATCTTCCGTATGATCTTCGAAGCTTGACCAACTTTCAATAGTCTCATGGTTCGGAATATCTTATGATGCGGAAGATACATAGCTGAAGTACAAACGCTGATTCGTGCATTTCAACGTGATTGGACCGCCTCCACTGACGCTCTATGTTCCCTGGCTCGTGTAAGAGCGTGGTATACGAACTGGACATATTTTCATTATCAACATATGTCCCTGTAGTTTTGAGGTATCTTAGTAGAAGATAGTTCGAAACTATAGAAATTCCGATAGTAGCACTTTACACGAACTGGACATATTCTCAATATCAACATATGTCCCCGTAGTTTTGAAGTATCTCAGTAGGAGATAGTTCGGAGCTATAATCTAGGTATTCCATACTTGAGTTTTCTCGGTTTGTATTTTTTCCGTGAGAACAAACCTGGCGTGCCATACCAACATCATCTTGTACTAGAGCTTGATGTCCGTAACTATGATGGGCTTTTTATGGGCTTTCTTTTCCTTTCCGCTTGGAGCAATTCCGTGGGTAAGGGTCTTCCGTGCCATGCCACGATCATCTTGTACTAGAGCTTGATGTCCGTAACTATGATGGGCTTTTTATGGGATTTCTTTTCCTTTCCGCTTGGAGAAATTCCGTGGGTAAGGGACTTCCGTGCCATGATTCTCAATTCGATTCTCATACTAGATCCATGGTTTGAGTCATCCATTTACTTTTTGAATGTTAGTGATGTATGTATGCAATTCCTTACTGTGCCTATATGTAAATATCTTAGGCGCGCGAACATTTTCCGTGTCTAAGTGTATGCATATGCATGGACTTTTACCAAAAAAAATTCTAAAGCTTTTCCCATAGATTAATTAAAAACAAATTTCATTATTCTTCTCTTTTCCGACTCATGAGATTTACCTCTCGTTGCTCTGTTATGTAGTTCCATTTCTCCTTCAAGTATCACTTTGAGGACTGCGCAGTAATTTTGCGCGTTGTCATCATATTGTCCGTCCATCTTGGATCAATCAACGACTCAGATCTAAAGTCAACCCATGCGTCGATTGGCCTTCCCATTTTTGCCCCCCTCTATAAATAGTAGACTGTCGCTTTCTCTCATTTACTTCATTCTAGAGAGAGAAAGTTAGAGATAAATTGAAAAGTTGTATATCACTTGCGACGGAAACAAGCTTGCTTCTGATCATCTGCTTCCTCAAGGTATGATACGGAAGGTTACTCGCTTTGGTTCCTCCTTTCCTTCTTATTTTAACTTTTTCTTCTTTGCTCCTTCTTTATCTCATTTGTTTTGAATTCTTTTGCAGTGCTAATTTGCATCAAATCGGTGTTCTGGTTTGTTGTTATCTCTTCCCGGTCGGCGATTTCATAAGCGGAGCTCCTCACTTCTTTATTTCCAGGTTCGTCATCTCCCAATTTTGTTACTATCTTGTCAATTTTCATTTTTTTCCGTTTTTCGCTTCTTTTCTTGTCAAATTGTTGCTCAGTAACCCTAGATCCGTACCGAAATATACCTAAATTGACCCTCGGACTATCACCTTAAATTTTTTCTTTCACTGTCATTTTTAGGATGTCCGAGTTTAGACATAACGATGCTGAAGCGCGTGAATACCGTCAAAAGATCACAACCATCGTCTCTTCCAAGTCTGGAAGTGATGGCTCCTCCGACAGCGATTCTACTTCATCATCTTCATCCGATGATATTTCCGGGTCTGATGTGGATGTTGGGGGAAACATCCCTCCATCCCATCCTTCCCTCCAAATGAATGAAGCTAGTCCGAGTTCCTCTAGACATCGTTGTTCCGTGGCTGGATTACACTCCGATGATGTTGCTACCGTTGGAGTGGTTCATCAAGTTGTTCCCCTCCGAGAAGTTCATGCGATAGTCCCAAGTGGTGGAGGTGGATATGATGCAGCTCAAGGGAATGGTGCCAACGATGCTGATGGCGGGAATTTACAGGGTGAAATTCGTCAGTTCCGTGGCGCTTTATTTCCCGTTCCGGACCATCTAAAGCCTGCTATTAAAGCACGCTACCCTCAACTTAGGGATGATATCCATTTGTACGATGAGACACTTGAAGTTAACGAGGACGGATGAATCCCTACCATAGCTTCCAAGATCGAGGAAAAATATCTCCCTGAGATTCAGAGAAAATTTACGATACCAGATGATATCGAATTACTTGCTCCTGGTCCCAAAGACTCTCTTTACAATTGCCCAGCTGGAGCTCTTTCATGCTTTACCGTTGCTCTGGAGCTTGGATGGCGTTTACCTATGTGCAAACCTTTTGAATCCATCTTCCGTGAATTAGATATTACTCCTATGCAAGTAATTCCTAATTCTCTTACTAACTTGTGTGCTTCGGATGCGCTACTTGAAGGAAGAAATCTCTCGCTAACTTTCGGCAAGCTTTTCACGTTGCCATGTCTGATACCGCAAAAAAACCTTTACTTTATCTATCAGAATGTAAATTCCTTGGGTGTTGCCTGGTGGGGGAATTACTTTTATTATCGGTACAAGCTAAAAATTGGTCAATCTATCCATACTAGGAAACTTTTCAATGTACGTTATACTTTCAACAAAGAACAACCTGTTGATTATCGTGTCGTCCGTGGCAACTGGTCAGATTGGGCTACGAATATGAAGGAGAAGAGCAAGCAGAAAACCCCTGATAAGTTCTTTTTTTGTGTCCTTACCATGCAACCTCTTCCAGCTCTTTCTGGTTTGACTGCTCCCGTAGATTTGGGTCCTTATAAGGATGAATCTTTTGGTATTCTCTTGAAAATGATGTTTGTGAAAGTATATATGTCCCAGAGACAACCTACGATAGGAACGATATGTACTTGATCACATTCAGTTATTGTTATTTATTTATGTTCATTTATTTATACATTATTAAATGCAATTGGCATTACATTTTTATGAATACATTATTTGGTTGTTTGAATTATTCGATAAAATGTTCCCAAGGACTTAAGGTAATCACCAAGTTAGTGGGATCTTGTGTGTCAATAATTAAGTCCTAAAATAAGCCACTAGCTGAAGGTCATTGAGATACGGGATATCAATGATGCGATTGAAGCTAGCATATGTTGCATTAGATCCTTCGAGGATGTAGTAGGTCTCACTGCTACGAATGAACTTGGTTATTCATGATGAACATATGGACACTTTGGAGAATGTTGGCATACCCAACCGAGAAACCATTTGGTAAAGCTATTTAAGTGTCTATGGTAGTATCGGTGTGTAGGGTGATGTTAGTAGTCCTTAGACTTGAGGCCAATACTACATCATATGTGGAATAATGTACTTTGACCATGCGCAATGCTTGCACTCTTAAAGAAGGATAGATACGGCATGTGTTGGGTACATTAGGAAGCATATGGTGTGAGTGATTGTGCCAAGATAGGATTCATTCCTCCGTAATAGATACTAGGATAGAATACCCACTTCTCATAGTTAGTGCGATCACAAAACCGGTGGCCACCGTATGTGAATATGTCAAAATGGTATTTGGACATAATTCATAGATCGACTAATAAGATTGAGAGACAACGAATGAAGTTATTAGAATAGACACATAACCATATTCTAGACTCATTCGAGTATTCGTGAATGAAGGGACCGTATCATCAAAGTACCTTACGCTACAGGTGGTTTGTTTTCCTCACAAACGTTCCTTGCATATTAATATTGTCTGATAAATATAAATAGTCTAGGAATTTATTATGACCTTAATTGGATTGTTGCTTAATATGCAAGGCCCTATGGGTCACACTTCAAGGTGGTATTTCTACAAACGAGCTATGTATATTGGATTAAATATTAATTAGATTAATATTAAATCATTATACAAAATATATAATGGAATTATTATTAATTAGATTAATATTAATTTATTATATGTGAAATATATTTTAGAAATATAATTAATTGAATTGAAATGGATTTGATTAATTAATTGAAGACTTATGCACTTGGGCGGGATTTAAAAGATGGTCCAATTAAGGCCCAAGAAGAAAGAAGAAAGAAGAAGGCCAGCTGGGCCGTTGGCCCAGCATGGCTGCGAGGCGAGTGAGAAATGGCGCGTGCATTGTAATCCGAAATGGGGACAGCTTTCAGCTGTCCCCACGTGATCTCTCTCTCTCTTATCTCTTTCTCTCTTCCCTTTTGAGTGACTTATTCTTTTGTTTTGACTGAGATAATTAATTATTATCTCTTTGTTGGTTAGTTGATGACTTTTGAAGTCTCCTAGTCAATAAGATTTACTTGGTAAAAATGTTACGTGATTTTCTGAACCAACTTACTCTAAATCAGAAAGAAAGAATAATAGTCTTCATTCACAACTCACGTAAAATATTCTCTGATAGTCAGAAAATATTAACTCTCCCAATTAGCTCAAACAGAAGAACCTCCTATCGTTCTTGATAGAAATCACTGCCCGTGGATACCAAGGTCGAAGGAAGTAATCAACCTGTTGATGAGCCATCTTGGATATTTTGTTGACGAAGATTTCATCTCTGACGAAGAAGAAATCAACCAACCGGACGAGGAGATTGCAAGGCTCTGTCTGGAGATTGAGGAACAGCTACCCGGTGAATTTGCTTATCTACTGGGACACGTAAGTGATATCTTCTAGTATAATAAATGAATATAGTCATATCAGTTTGGTGAGATTAAAATTTTTAAGCTTCCGCTGCTTAGCCTTAGAGACAATTTTTCTCACTTTTTCAAACATTGGTATCGGAGCTGGGCTGATTCATGACCATATTCGTTTATGATTTATAATTAATGTTGTTGTGGATTATTGTATGTATGTAAATGTATAAAACTTTCAGATTTTTAATTGGATTTAAAGAAAAGAAAGATGGGTTTTTATTACTATATGTATTTTATTTTCAGATTCTTCATATTAGATTTAAAGAAAGGAAATAAATCACATTCTATTTTATTTTTCAGATTCATTTATTAGATAAATAGAAAAGGGAAAATCAAAATCAAAAAGAAAAAAAATAATATGAAGAAGAACGAACTGGGTTTTGAACCCAGCTCGTCCTCCCTTTTTCAGCCATGGCGTGGAGCCGGAGCTTGGCTCCATCCCCACCGCGACACCACCACCATCTTCCTCTGTTCATGTGCTCTTCTCCTCTGTCCCTTAAGATTTGAAAGTGATTAGAAGGTCTAAAGGTCATGGAGCTTGAACTTCCATTAATGGAGATTTCAAGCTTTGTGAATTTAAACTGCGAATCAAACCATTAATATGAGGATTGGAGTCGTATGAACATTGGAAGGATAATACAAGCAAGAATCGGGCCGAACGAAATCGACTTGGTCGGTTCCGATCGACCCGATCGGATTTCAAAAAAAAAAAAAAAAAAAATTCGATCTCAGTTTTGGAGTGAATCGAATGCTTGCTAATTCATCTTGGATGATATATTGTGTTTAGAACATGATTTGGACCTTCAATTCGAAGTTGAGATGATGATTAAAGTTTTGGAAAACTTTCTTAAGTTGCAGGGACTTGATTGAATATTTTCAGAAAATTCGGTGGTGTCTAATAGGCAAGAAAGAAAACTTCAGGGACTTGTGTTCCAATTTGGCAGATTCTGTCTTATTGGGGCTCAAGCCCCTGAACTTCTGTGCTTTGCGGATTTGCCCCAGAATTTACTAAATACTTTCAAATTGACCCCAAAAACTTAATTTCAGCTTTATGTGAATTGTAAAGAGGTCCCTAGAGTTTTATAAACTTGTTATTTAATTTATAAATGGTTTATAAATTATATTTAAACCCTATTAATACTTTTGGAAAGTGATTAAAATGTTTAGAGACATAAATATAAGTTTATAATATTTAGTAACATGTTTGTTAGTTTATAAATAGTTTATAAACTACATTTTAATAGTAATGTAATGCTTTAGAAGATTATATTATTATTAGAAAAACTTGTTTTAAATGTTTTGAAAATTCTTAGAGAATTTATAAATTAGATTTTGACTTACATATAATGATAATAATCCACAACAACTACTTATATGCTCCAACTTGGTTGTATCACATGTATTGAATGTCTACATGAGCAATTTATTATTTAAATATTGTATTTAAATATCGTAGTCCACTTTTATTGTATGGGTAGGCGGCACCCATTAGTTTCCGGACCGCATCTGTCATATGCATGAGTAGGCGACACCCATTACTTGCTAGTTCGCAATTGATATGTATGAGTAGGCGGCACCCATTACTTGTTAGACCGCATTGCATAAGCCTTGGGTAGGCGGCACCCATTATGTGATGCATGTTAGGGATCTTGGTCAAGCGATTAAATATCCCATTTAAATGTCCCCCAATCAATTTAAGTCTCGATTAAATCGCATGATGTCACCCATCATAATTGAAGGTTAAATGGACTTACTAATCTCATGGGTAATATGCACCATAGTGCTGACTCAGTTTGCCGTAAGAAAGTTGCCTTCATAGGACCATTGTTTGTGTCGTGTGATGGTTATGACTTACTTGAATTATGTCGAGTCGCCATAGCGTCAGGCATAATTTAAGGACATCGATCAAAATGGTTTTGATCAACCAAGAGTTGTATTGTATAATTGGTTTGGAGACCTACCTGTTTGACTATTATAGTGATCAGCCATACCTGGGGCTATAATAGTGCAAGCATGGATCTTGGCTCACTACAACTATTATAAGATATTGGTTCGTACTCTCTATAGGGGTCAAGAGTATGTGAAAATAGTGAGAACTGAAATAAAGCTAAAGTTCTAGTTTATTTAGTCGCTGATTGTGATCATAGAAATTATTTTGGAGTATTAATTTCAGTTTTATTTATTTACTTCTCAAGGTCTGAAAAGATGGCCAATTTATCCATATGAATGATCTTGGAGAAATGCACTCTTACTGGTCCAAACTTTATGGATTGGATCCGTAACATTCGTTTGGTGCTTAGGCAAGAGAAAATTGAGTACGTCTTGGACGAACCAATCCCCACTCCTCCTACTGTTGTTGCTGAGCTTGTTAAGTTTGACAAAGTTGCTCACCAGAAGCACAAAGATGATGCGCTGCTAATGCACAGTGTGTTATGCTAGCTGCAATGACTATGGAGCTGCAAAGGCAACATGAAAACATGATGCTATATGAAATGCTCGAGCACCTCAAAAGCCTCTTTGGAACTGTTTCTAAGAGTGTTGAATTTGATCTTCTTAGAGAAATCTTCAAAATGAGGATGTCTGAATGAGGTAATGTATCTGAACACGTGCTCAAGATGATTGGACTCATTGAGAAACTGGCAACTGCTGGAATCAAATTTGAGAACCGTGTTTCAGTCATCATCATCCTTCAATCATTGTCGGATTCATATTCCAGATTCATCATGAATTACAATATGAATGCCAAAGATGCTACACTTCCTGAAGTCCATAATATGCTTAAGACCTATGAACAGGCTCAACCTAAGAGAAAGTCTGTTATGTTGGTTGGATCATCTGCGAAGGCTCACCCTAAGGGCTATGGCTCAATGGGTAAGCTAAGCAAACCAAGAAGCCAAATGTTGGACCTAAGGCTAAGGTTTTTAAGCGTAAGGCTGAAAATCAGAAGAAGGTGGTGAACATGGAGAAGGAGACATGTCTTTACTGCAAGCAGAAAGGACACTAGAAGAGAGACTGTCCGAAGGCAATTGCTGATGCAGTTGTGACCACGCATGGTGCATCTGGCTCCCATCAAGGTATGTTTGTCATTGAGATAAATATGTCTACACAAAACTCAAATTGTTGGGTATTACATACTGCTTGTGGCTCACACATTTGTAACAATTTGCAGGGGCTCATTGATAGCTGACAGGTTAGACCAAGGGAAATTGATCTACGCGTAGGAAATGGATCGTCCGTTGCTGCCCTACGTGTTGAAACTTATAGATTAAATTTACCCTCGGGTTTTGTTTTAGAATTGAATAATTTTTATTTCGTTCCTTCTATTGTAAGAAACATTATTTCCATTCCTATGTTAGACATGAAGGGTTTTCCTTCCGTTTTTCCAATAATAATTGTTATTTTTCGCATATTGGTATTGATATTGGAAATGCTCCTCTTATGAATGGTTTGTACTTACTTGAATGTAGACATAATTTATTTCATATACAAAACAAACGACCAAAGCTTGATAATTCAAGAAATATCACTTACTTGTGGCATTGTAGACTTGGTCACATTAATGAGACAAGAATTGCAAGGTTAATAAAGTTAGACTATTTAGCACCATTTGATTTTGAATCATATGGGAATTGTGAATCATGTCTTAAAGGAAAAATGATCAAGAAACCTTTTTCCGGAAAAGGTACTCCTGCTAAACAAGTACTTGAGTTAGTTCACTCTGATGTGTGTGGACCTTTTAAAACTCAAGCTAGGGGTGGGTATTCTTACTTCATAACCTTTACCGATGATTTCTCTAGGTTTGGCTATGTGTATCTTATGAAACACAATCTGAAGCTTTTGAGAAATTCAAAGAGTATAAGGTTGAAGTAGAGAAACAACTTGAAAAGAAGTATTAAGACTCTTCGATCAGATCGAGGAGGAGAATACTTAAGTAAGGAATTTTCGGATTACTTAAAGCTTAATGGAATTCAATCACAATGGACTCCACCAGGAACACCACAAATGAATGGTGTTTCTGAGAGGAGAAATCGAACTTTGTTAGACATGGTAAGATCCATGATGAATTTCACTACTCTTCCAATCTTCTTATGGGGATACGCGTTACTAGACTCAATCTATACTCTGAATAGGGTTCCATCCAAATCAGTCGAGAAAACACCGTATGAGTTATGGTATGGCAAGAAGCCAAGTCTTTCACATATGCATGCCTGGGGTTGTCCAGCATATGTGAAAATAATGCTCGCAGGGAAACTAGAACCCAAAAGTGAGAAATGTTATTTTATTGGATATCCTAAGGAAACCAAGGGTTACTATTTCTACCTGTCTGGGGAACATAACATCATTGTTTCCAGACAGGCTGCCTTTCTGGAAAATGATTATGTCTTCAAGCAACATAGTAGAAATGAGATAGAACTCGAGGAAATCCAAGAACAAGAAAATAACATTGAGGTTAATAAATTGTCAAATAGTTATGACAATGATTTAGTGGGAGCTCAAGGAGGATCTTATGGCTCGAGCACATCTCTGGGAAGATATCTGCCAGCCAGTGGGAGCATTTTAGGAAATTTGACTAATTCCCAAAATGTCCCTACCAAGCCGACATTGACTGAACCGACTGGAACGGTTCAACAGGTCATGTCGGAACCAACTCCCCAGGATACAGTTGCAACCGTTGCACCTGAACCACGTGCAACTGTTGCATCTGACCGGCCTTCAACTGTTCAACAGATTGAACAAGTTGAACCATCTCACAATCAGAATATACAACCAGTACAACCAAACAAACCCGCACTCCGTCGGTCTAAAAGGTTAGAAGTGAGAGCTTCCAAGAAGATAAGTTTACTCTTGGAGGATGACAAGTTTGAACTTGACTTATCTCACAAAGATAACCCTAAGACTTACAAAGAAGCAATGTTGGACATTGATTCAAGAAGGTGGCAAGAAGCCATGAAATTCGAAATAGACTCACTGTATGAGAATCAAGTATCGGACTTGGTTGATGCACCAAAAGGGGTTAGACCTATCGGTTGCAAATGGGTTTTCAAGAGGAAAACAGATGCTGATGGCAACATACAGACATACAAGGCTAGGCTGGTGGCGAAAGGTTATAGTCAACGATATGGTATTGATTATGACGAAACCTTTTCACCAGTAGCCAATCTTAAGTCTATTCGAATTTTACTTGCTATAGAAGCATACTATGATTATGAGATTTGGCAAATGGATATGAAAACTGCTTTCCTTAACGGAAATCTCGAGGAAGAGGTGTATATGATACAACCTGAAGGTTTTACATCTGAGTCAAATCCCAAATTAGTTTGCAAGCTAAAGAGATCCATTTATGGACTAAAGCAAGCCTCAAGGAGTTGGAATATTCGCTTTGATGAAGCAGTCAAATCGTTTGACTACATCAGATGTGCGGAAGATCCATGCGTTTATGTTAAACGCAGCGATGCTGGAATTGTTTTCATGGTTATATATGTTGATGACATATTAATCATGGGAAACAATGTCCAAATGTTACGATCCACAAAGGAGTGGTTATCTAAGACTTTCTCGATGAAAGACTTAGGTGAAGCCTGTTACATTCTTGGAATCAAAATCCATAGGGATAGATCCCGAAGATTGTTAGGGTTGTCACAGTCCACATATGTCGACAAAATAGTGAAACGCTTTAATATGGATGGATCCAATAAAGGTTTCTTACCAGCTAGACATGGCGTCGCTCTCACTACGAAGGATAGTCCTTCTACAGATGAGGAGATCGAACACATGAAAAGAATCCCATATGCATCAGCTATTGGATCTATCATGTATGCCATGAATTGTACAAGGCCAGATGTGGCATATGCGCTTAGCTGTACTTGTCGACACCAACAGAATCCAGGTACGAAACACTGGACAGCTGTGAAAGCAATTCTTAAGTATCTTAGAAGAACTAAAGATTCCTTTCTGGTATATGGTGGACAACAAGAGTTGCAAATGAGTGGTTATGTCGATGCTGGTTTCCAATCGGATCCAGACGACTACAAATCACAAACTGGGTATGTGTTTACACTCAATGGTGGAGCCGTCACTTGGACAAGCAAAGGAACCAAGATCCACTAACAAGAATAAGCATGTACCTAGGAAGTATCATCTAATTAGAGAGATGATAGCTAGAGGAGAAGTATCTATAGAACAAGTTTCCACTGAGGAAAATGTGGCAGATCCTTTCACCAAAGTGTAGAACATTGACAAACATGTTAGACATTTCAACAACATAGGTGTTAGACACGTAGGTGATTGGCTCTAGGCCAAGTGGAAGATTGTAAGTATATATGTCCTAGAGACAACCTACGATAGGGACGATATGTACTTGATCACATTCAGTTATTTTTATTTATTTATGTTCATTTATTTATACATTATTAAATACAATTGGCATTACATTTTTATGAATATATTATTTGGTTGTTTAAATTATTCGATAAAATGTTCCCAAGGACTTAAGGTAATCACCAAGTTAGTGGGAGCTTGTGTGTCAATAATTAAGTCCTAAAATAAGTCACTAGTTGAAGGTCATTGAGATACGGGATATGAATGATGCGATTGAAGCTAGCATATGTTGCATTAGATCCTTCGAGGATGTAGTAGGTCTCACTGCTACGAATGAACTTGGTTATTCATGATGAACATATGAACACTTTGGAGAGTGTTGGCATACCCAACCGAGAAACCATTTGGTAAAGATATTTAAGTGTGTATGGTAGTATCGGTGTGTAGCGTGATGTTAGTGGTCCTTAGACTTGAGGCCGATATTACATCATATGTGGAATAATATACTTTGACCATGCGCAAAGCTTGCACTCTTAAAGTATGGTAGATACGGCATGTGTTGGGTACATTAGGAAGCATATGGTGTGAGTGATTGGGCCAAGATAAGATTCATTCCTCCGTAATAGATACTAGGAGAGAATACTCACTTCTCATATTTAGTTCGATCACAAAATCGGTGGCCACCGTATGTGAATATGTCAAAATGGTATTTGGACATAATTCATAGATCGACTAATAAGATTGAGAGACAATGAATGAAGTTATTAGAATAGACACATAACCATATTCTAGACTCATTCGAGTATTCGTGAATGAAGGGACCGTATCATCAAAGTACCTTACGCTACAAGTGGTTTGTTTTCCTCACAAACGTTCCTTGCATATTAATATTGTCTGATAAATAGTCTAGGAATTTATTATGACCTTAATTGGATTGTTTCTTAATATGCAAGGCCCTATGGGTCACACTTCAAGGTGGTATTTCTACAAACGAGCTATGTATATTGGATTAAATATTAATTAGATTAATATTAAATCACTATACAAAATATATAATGGAATTATTATTAATTAGATTAATATTAATTTATTATATGTGAAATATATTTTAAAAATATAATTAATTGAATTGAATTGGATTTGATTAATTAATTGAAGACTCATGCACTTGGGCGGGATTTAAAAGATGGTCCAATTAAGGCCCAAGAAGAAAGAAGAAAGAAGAAGGCCAGCTGGGTCGTTGGCCCAGCATGGCTGCCAGGCCTGGTGGCACGCGCCAGGCGAGTGAGAAATGGCGCGTGCAATGCACGCGCCATGTAATCCGAAATGGGGACAGCTTTCAGCTGTCCCCACGTGATCTCTCTCTCTTATCTCTTTCTCTCTTCCCTTTTGACTGACTTATTCTTTTGTTTTGACTGAGATAATTAATTATTATCTCTTTGTTGGTAAGTTGATGACTTTTGAAGTCTCATAGTCAATAAGATTTACTTGGTAAAAATATTACGTGATTTTCTGAACCAACTTACTGACTAAATCACAAAGAAAGAATAATAGTCTTCATTCACAACTCACATAAAATATTCTCTGATAGTCAGAAAATATTAACTCTCCCAATTAGCTCAAATAGAAGAACCTCCTAGCGTTCTTGATAGAAATCACTGCCCGTGGATACCAAGGTCGAAGGAAGTAATCAACCTGTTGATGAGCCATCTTGGAGATTTTGTTGACGAAGATTTCATCTCTGACGAAGAAGAAATCAACCAGCCGGACGAGGAGATTGCAAGGCTCTGTCTGGAGATTGAGGAACAGCTACCCGGTGAATTTGCTTATCTACTGGAGGACACGTAAGTGATATTTTCTAGTATAATAAACGAATATAGTCATATCAGTTTGGTGAGATTAAAATTTTTAAACTTCCGCTGCTTAGCTTTAGAGGCAATTTTTCTCACTTTTCCTAACAATTTGTTTGCTAAATGTTTCTCTTATTTGTCTTTTTCTCACTTTGTTTGCTACTTATCATGCAGAATCTTGGGTTGATTATCTCATGGCTGAAGCAAGAAGGTTGAAACAGGTTGTTGAAGCTCGAAGAGCTCAAGAGAGGCGTGCCGAACTGCGTAATGGTGATACGGAACAACGCATTGTCTTTCCCCAAGAATTTCCAAAAAGTGGCGTTGCTTGGAGGCA
The DNA here is from genome assembly GCA_028274465.1 of Plantago ovata. Classification (NCBI taxonomy): domain Eukaryota; kingdom Viridiplantae; phylum Streptophyta; class Magnoliopsida; order Lamiales; family Plantaginaceae; genus Plantago; species Plantago ovata. The sequence goes on from CM051458.1 coordinate 42,687,087, forward strand.
AGAATAAGAGCGTAGGGCGTTGTTAAAGTTGCCCGCTCAAGAGATGGAAACCACCCATAAGAATCTCGATCCTGATGAGGTACGTAGGCGCTCTGATGCGAAGAGAACATTGGAGAAGCAAAAGAAGAGAGAGCAAAGACTCCAAGAAAAGTTGTTTAAGAATCCTAAGGCTCAAACCTCCAAAACTTCCAAAGCTTCCGTCCCCTCCAGTTCTGGCAATAATCCTTCTGAACCTGATCATGCTGAGGTTGAAAAAGATGATCTGGACCTCATGGAGGTAGAACAATTTGTGCCTACTCAAAGTGCTGATGATCCTGGAGTATCGCTCACAACTACTGCACAAAAAGATAAGTTTTCTGGCAAATTCATGGGTGACTCATTTAAGGCTACTAAAGCTGTTAGCAAGCAAACGTCGATCGCAACTCCTCTTGATCCGACAGGGAAGAATAAACAAGTTGTGGTTGAAGTTCCACAAAAACTTAAGAAGCGTAGAGCTGACTCTCATCAACTCTTTGATGGTGAGGCTCAGTTTGACTATGACACGGAAGTTTCCCGACTTGTCACTCTTGATGAGTCTGCTTGTGTTACTATGCTTGGAGATTCTCTTTCCAAAGTCCAAATCCTCCCTTATCTCTTTATTTCTCGATTTTTTCTTTGTTTTTTTACTTATCCAAATTTTCTTGTTTCGCAACTTTCCATTGTTGTAAGAGCATTGAGCTTGCGTCTAAAGGCCAGAAATCTTCCCTAGAGAGTGAGCTTCATGAGTCTGAGCTTGCGAGAATTTCACTTATGGATAAGTGATGAATGTGTATTTTACACTTTCATTTGAGTCTTTTTCACCTATTTTAGCTATCCTCTATGTTAATTTAGCTATATTTTAGTGCATTTTATTAGAATAGTGTCACGTTTCCCTTTAGTTTTTATTTTACAGGTTTTGGTTGAAAAATGAGGATTTCCGGGCAATTATATTGAAGTTGACAAGGAATTGGTGTTCCAGAAGCCTATTTGGAGTATCTGAAGGTTTCCGGATAGGATTTGGAGTCTAGGGGTCGAATCTGGAGGTTAGAAGGCCACTAGAAGTCAGAAACCGAGTCCGAAAAGGGGAAGAAATCCAAAAACGCGTCGAAATCGTGGAATTCCACGAATTTTACTCCCGGGCGAATCGCCCGGGACATGGGGCGAATCGCCCCACACCCGGCGAATCACCCGGTGTGTGGGTTCGTAGCTTAGGAGATACTTTTTCATAGCAGTTTGGAGCTTGTAAGATCGCGATTCTTCGGAGACTGACAACCTTCGGTAACATTGTATCTTACGGTTTATTCTACTTATTTTTATATATCTTTCAACATGTTTTCTTCTATGATTTATGTTGATTGCATGACAACAATGAGTAGCTAAACTTATCGTTGGTGGTAGTATGTGAATTCTTAGCGAAGGGTTGATAATCATGCTAATGGCTATATCGCGCATTATACTCCGTGTTATTGCTTTATTTCGTTGATCAGGCGCAGCCTATATCTTCGTATGTTGATTAATTATTATGCACAATTGGACCCTCGTCGACCTATGCATATCTATATCTTCGTAGTGTTGAATAATTACGGAACACAATTGGACAATAGTGTTGACCTGTCAGTATCTATATCTTCGTAGTGTTTAATGATTGCAACAGGACAATTGATTGATCAAAGATCTCCATGCAAAACCGAGGAATTTACGCATGATTATTAACCCGTTATGCTTTGAAGGACCATACTATCACCAATCTCCATTATCTGTTAGAAAAACCTTTGATGTATCGTCTGCTGTTTTATATTCTTTAATTAAATTAGATAAAGCTAGTTATAGTCCTTAGAGAACGACACTCGAGGTCATTCAACTACTACACTACGGTTTCCGTTGTAATCGTGAATTGCCTTTGGCTAAATAACAAATTTATTTGATTAATCGGGACCGACAATCCTGCGTTGCATCAAATTGGCGCCGTTGCCGGGGACTATACTCCTTTTTTCTATTTAATTTGTTTATATTTTCAGCATTCAATTCCTAATTCTATTAGTTTTAGTTTTCCTTTTTAATCTCTCTCTGATACTGCTTTCCTAGTCTGATACAGATAGTGTATGCCACATACACGATCTAGAGGAACACCGCTTGCTGATTCAATTGCTGAGATCGACAGAGTCTACCACCAGAGAAGGCGACTACTTCAAAGGCGTGCACTAGAGGAAATAGAGGATACCGATTTCTCTGAATCTCTACACAGTCTTTTCAAGGAAATCGACGGAATGGCATAAGCTAAACCACTGAAAGCATGGGTTCAACCCACTAAGGATCGTATGAGGGGACCAACGATTGTTCTTTCGTCTGCAACTCGAGATCTAGAAATCAAGAACCACGCATTCCAACAACTTCCGAGGTTCTATGGCTTAGCAAGGGAAGATGTGATGGGGTACTTGCACGATATCGATGATTTCGTCAACCAACTCCCACGACCCGGAGCTGAAATAACAACGAATGAGTTACGGATGAAGGTTTTTGCTATGGGGCTTGGCGACAGAGCCAAGTCATGGTTGAGTTCTCTACCAGCAGGCTCGCTGGACACTTGGGAGAAGGTTTTTTCAGTTTTCATGGAAAAATACTTCCCTCACACCCTGACTACCGCGCTCAAGGAGCAAATCACTGGATTCAAACAAGACTATGATGAGACCATCTACACCGCGTTTGAGAGGTTCCAAGATCTCACGAACAAGTTCCCTCACCATGGTTTTGAACTTTCTGACCTAGTCCAACACTTCTACAATGGACTAACCTTCGAGAACCAACAAGTGGTGGATTTCCAATGCCGAGGCAATATTTGGGAGGAAATCGCAAAAGCCGTTTGGGCAGGTTTCGAAAGGCTTGCTAAGGGTTCGCAGTTCAAGGACCCAAGGGCGATGGTTAGGAGACGTGGACCTGAAGCTCCACCGACTCAAGAAGCCCCTATGTATAGGGGAAATGGGGATCAATTCGAGTGCTTTACCAACGAATTGAAGCAAGTCCTCAAGAGTGCCACTGGAACAACTGTTTCAAACGAAGTTTGCCGAATATGCAAGAACTATGGGCATGGGGCTCATATGTGTAGATCGGAGCTTGCATATGATGATGGCAACTGGGCTCGAGGAGGCGAAGAGGAAGCCTTTGCTACGGAGTTTGGTACTCAAGAAGCTAGCTACGGACAAGACAGTAGGAATCCTCGAGGTGGATTTTGGAGAAGAGGGTTCCGAAACAATCAAGGATATACACCATCTAACCAAACTTATGGCCCTAACCAAGACCGTAGTAGGCTAAACTATGGTAATGACCACTGCGAAAACCCCGCTCCGAAAGAGCCACCGAAGTCGAAGTCGTCTCAACTGATGGAGAACTTGCAAAAGATGGTTGATCACACCCAAAGTTTTCTCAAACGTTATGAAGAAGATTTTGAGAAGACTAGATCGAGACTTGATAGGTTGGAAGAGAGCACTAGGCTTGCCCACCAAAAGATGCAAGAGTTGATCGACCGAGGAGAAAGTAGGGAGCAAGGCAAGCTGCCTAGCAACACTGAGAAGTCGAACTCCATTACATTGGCTGGTGATCTACCTGATGAAATCACCATCAAAAAAGTTACTATGTGCGAGTGTTGCAAGAGGGAAGTACTCCCACAGGCTAAGGAAGAAGAGAAGGACCTTGGTTCTAACGAGAGTGATGAGGAGCAAGAGGATCCCGAGCCACTTCCTAAAAGTTTCGATGTTAAGGTCGGATTGGGGAACTTAAAGATGTCCGTGCCACACTAGACACGGGATCCTACTCTAACGTGCTCCTTTTGAATGTGTTTGAGAAGAGTAGCCTTGGAAAACTATCTGAGCATAGGGCTATTGTGCAACTGGCGGATGGATCCTTTGTGAGACCCGAAGGCGTTGTAAAAAATGTGTTGGTCAAGATTGGTGAAGCTTCTGTATACACCAATTTTGTAGTTATGACGGCGTCTGCACCTGGGACGGGGGATGTCATTCTCTTGGGGCGAACGTTCTTGACTAAGCTACGCTCCGTGATGGACATCTACCAAAGAACTTGCACTATTAAAGTGGATGGCAAGCAACACGTGTTGCAAGCCATATCTGATCCACCTGATCCGCCTGATATTCCTTACACTACTCACTACTGTGGTCTTGCAGCCTATGTTCTTTCTTATTCACAGGTTCGTGGCATGAGGAGGAGATCCATGAAGGGGAAGTCTAGTACCCACAGAAAGAAGAGCTAGGCGCAGACAGGAGTCGAGTCAAAGACTTTAAACAATGGCGCTCACCGGGAGGCAACCTGGGAGTTTTTATCGCTTTCTTTACCGCTTTTTTGCATGCATTCATTCTTGAACAATTTGCTTCTTATATTTGAATTGGTTCATCTCTGTGTCGTATGTTCTTATTTTTGAGTGAGATTTTTCGAGTGGTTTTATGAAAAAATTGGTTTCGGGGATTAAAAACCGCACTTTTTTTCAAAATGACCATCTCCCCGCATCGGGGAGCGGGGGGCGAATCGCCCCCTATGCGGGGTGAATCGCCTCGTGTGGGGCGACTCGCCCCGCACCAGGGGAGACTCGCCCCACGGTCCCAGAAGATTAAAAACGCGAGATTCATCCCCTTCTCCTCATTTCTTCATATCTTCATCATTCCTCTCCAAAAACCGAAACTTGCGAAAATTACTTCAAAACTTCATAACTTCTTCATTACTTCACCAAATTTAGAGTTCTATAGCTTCAATCGAAGCCTATTACATGATCTATCTTTTCATCCGAACAGATTTCACCCTAGTGCATCAGTTTTTCAGATCTGAGGTATCTTCTTATGAACCCTAATTTTCAAAATTGGGGGTTTTCTAATTTGAGCTTCAGTTATGCTTATATGATGCATGGGTGGGTTGTTTGTGTGATTAGAGGCATTATTTACTATCAATTGCATGCTCAATTATGATTGGATTGTTGATTTGGGAATTTTGCTACCAGATGATATATCTTGTTATGCAATATATCTTTATCTTTGATTTCTTGCATATGATTGTGTTTATTGATGTAATGATGATGGATTTGCTGATAGAATGCTTAATTGTTGAGTATGAGGATTTATGATGCTAGAATTTTTCGTTACTATGGTATGAATTGAGCCTTGTTATCTAGGTTATTGGTTGTCTAGCAAGAGCATAATGTGATGTATTGCATGTAGTAGTTACATTGATATGTTGCACGTTGAAGAAGCTAGGCTAGACATTAGGGATTTGGGGAGCTCGATTGTTGATTTTATCACTTGTGTGTTTCGTTCTTACTCTAGCATATGCATGAGTCAGTTTTGTGTCATACGAGGTACTAACTGTTGTTTGCAGGAATCATGCCATGGGAAAGGAGCATTCCCGTATGATTACTATGAAGTATTGGAGAGGGATCAATTACAACCATGTCAAGAAGAGTGACCTCGTTAGATGTGCGTTCGAGCCACGGGCTCTTGCAGCAACGTCGTGGATTATCCAAGAGGAGGAGCTAGAGTACACCTGGAGTAAGGACTCCTATGCCTATTCATGCACCACCGAAGGGACAAAAACCATTATTACGTCAGCAATCCATCACAAGGACTGCAAAGTTCGTGTGAACAGGAAGGCACCGGGACGATCTTGCCGCGACGGATTCAATCTTGAGTTCGTAGTTGCTAGAAGGTTCCGAAGCACTAGCTTGGTTCCAAAACATAATGACATGGGTTCCCGACCCCTCTTAGGGGTACCCCTTGACTGCCTCTAAAGGGAGCATCATATAGACATCGGTCGGATCAACCGTAGAGAATGTGGTCGATATTGGAAAAAATGGTAGAAGACTTCTGAGTATCCGAGCAGCTTACTGTAGCCTCCTCGGAGTGTAAAACGCTGGAGGGAGAGGTCCTGATACCACTGCCCTTTCCCCTTCAACAGTTCACAACCTATTGGAGGGCTACAGGATGGAGGATTCCATAACAGCGGCAGCTAATCTTGAGGATTCTACTCGACACTGCAACTCTATTGGTGAGGATGTGCGTGACAGTAGTGACAATGAAGGCCATACGGGCAATGATGATACTAATGGAGGAGTTGTTCCTATCCGGCCTATAAATGAAACTACCGCGCATACCAGAAGACCTGATGACACCCTATAAGGCTCCCAGAGCAGTCCCAATAACTCACAAGCAGCATACTCAGCCGACCGAGGCCAAACCATGGGGTAACATCTAGTATCACATCTTATTTCCTCATTTTCTTACTGCTAGGGACTAGCGTAAATTTCATGAGGGGGATGGGATTTAAGTGACCTAGTGTTCTTAGTTTGGAGCTTGGTATTGGTAGGATGAGTATAGTACCTTGCATGTTTTATCCGTCTGTATTTGCATTTGCACGTTTACTGCTTTCTTAGATTTTATAGGTTGCATTCACTACATTCATCCTAGGATAGTCTTGCATGTTTTATATGGAGTTTATTGCCGAATTTTTTGAACTTTTTTATTGGGTAGATCAACTAACTATGCCATTAATCATATGCTTCATCTCTATGAATTTGTTTGAGGTTTTTCTCGCTTGGCTTGTCACATTTATGTATTGCACTTAGTTAAGCTTGGTAGTCTCGACATCACTTAGTGGTGTTTTCTCTACTGCGGTTCACGAAGGCCTTTATAATAGGATGATGCATGTTAGGGTCTTATGGTTGTTTTCCCGAGTAATTATGTACCTAAGAGGCAACAAGTCTTCACCATGCTTTGAGATTGCCAAATGCCTAGGAAGGAGGTAGTGTGAGGTTGTGTGATCCCTTGTTTATAACCTATTCTTCCGAATAGGTTTGGGGAGGGGGTTGCACCATCATTAGACTTGTTTTTCGTTTTTCATTTCCGTATTGTGAGTTTATTTTTCCTTTCTCGTAAATTTCGTACTCCAACCTATTCTTCCGAATAGGTTTGGGGAAGTCGTATGAGTCATTTTCTCTCTTTTTGTTATGCTACTGCTGGCTAAAAAAAAAAAATCAAAAAAAAAGAAAAAAAATTCCAGACAAAAAGAAGAAAGAAAAAAAGAAACTGGAAGGAAAAAAAAAGAAAAAAGAGAAAAGACCCCAAAAAATCAAGGATGGGTCCAAAAAAAGAAACCAAATAGCAGTTTAGCAAAGTGTTGTGTCTCATTTTCCAATTCTTGTAATGTTCGTAATCGTGTTGTAATTTTCTATTTTTTGTCTTTTGTTTTTGAGTGTCATCTGTTCTAGACCACCCTCGTCCTGCCATTCAGGAAGTGGTGAATAGCTTAAGACTTTACTTAAGAGATGGGTAGAATAGGGGAGTGTTATCTTTTATAGGGAACCCTCCTTCGTTTGATGAGAGCCAGTACTGGTTCGACCTCTTTGAGGAAAAGTCTTAACATGGTGGAACAGCAGTAAGTCCTCAGTTTCATAGGCACGGGACAACCATTCGTATCTTAGCATTCTTCATTACGTCGTCACTGACTAGGTCCAGGTAGAGAATGTTACGAGAGACTATCTTGCCTTGACATAAGTGCTTATGTGGATGTGTATAAGTCAATCGAGGTATTCATCAACATATATTCATGCTTTGATTTATATGGTTTTTGTTCATATGTTTTTTGATAGATTCAGTAGATTAGTTCATTTTATTTGGCATGAGACTCCATTTTATGTGTTGCATTGTTTTTTGCATTAGAGTCTAGCTTAGTTGCTTGAGGACAAGCAAAGGTTCGGTTTGGGGAGTTTGATGAATGTGTATTTTACACTTTCATTTGAGTCTTTTTCACCTATTTTAGCTATCCTCTATGTTAATTTTGCTATATTTTAGTGCATTTTATTAGAATAGTGTCACGTTTCCCTTTAGTTTTTATTTTACAGGTTTTGGTTGAAAAACGAGGATTTCCGGGCAATTATATTGAAGTTGACAAGGAATTGGTGTTCCAGAAGCCTATTTGGAGTATCTGAAGGTTTCCTGATAGGATTTGGAGTCTAGGGGTCGAAGCTGGAGGTTAGAAGGCCACTAGAAGTCAGAAACCGAGTCCGAAAAGGGGAAGAAATCCAAAAACGCGTCGAAAACGTGGAATTCCGCGAATTTTACTCCCGGGAGAATCGCCCGGTGTGTGGGGCCCTTCGCCCCACACAAATTCGAGGCCTATATATAGTTGCCCAGTTTTTCTCCGAAATTCATACTTTTCCAGACCTATTCTCTCACCTTTCTCTGTAGTTTTAGGTAGGAACTTCCCAGAGCCTGTTCTGGGGGTTCGTAGCTTAGGAGATACTTTTTCATAGCAGTTTGGAGCTTGTAAGATTGCGATTCTTCGGAGACTGAACACCTTCGGTAACATTGTATCTTACGGTTTATTCTACTTATTTTTATATATCTTTCAACATGTTTTCTTCTATGATTTCTATTGATTGCATGACAACTATGAGTAGCTAAACTTATCGTTGGTGGTAGTATGTGAATTCTTAGCGAAGGGTTGATAATCATGCTAATGGTTATATCGCGCATTATACTCCGTGTTATTGCTTTATTTCGTTGATCAGGCGCACCTATATCTTCGTATGTTGATTAATTATTATGCACAATTGGACCCTCGTCGACCTATGCATATCTATATCTTCGTAGTGTTGAATAATTACGGAACACAATTGGACAATAGTGTTGACCTGTCAGTATCTATATCTTCGTAGTGTTTAATGATTGCAACAGGACAATTGATTGATCAAAGATCTCCATACAAAATCGAGGAATTTACGCATGATTATTAACCCGTTATGCTTTGAAGGACCATACTATCATCAATCTCCATTATCTGTTAGAAAAACCTTTGCTGTACCGTCTGCTGTTTTATATTCTTTAATTAAATTAGATAAAGCTAGTTATAGTCCTTAGAGAACGACACTCGAGGTCATTCTACTACTACACTACGGTTTTCGTTGTAGTCGTGAATTGCCTTTGGCTAAATAACAAATTTATTTGATTAATCGGGACCGACAATCCTACGTTGCATCAATAAGTTGATGAAGGCCCAAGGGAGCCTAAAGGCTGCCGAAAAGAGATTAGAACAGATGGCGCGTCTTGAGACGGAAGTCTCCGAGCTCCGGAAACAAGTGCTAGAGACTAACAAGTTGCGAGAAGAACTGTCAACTCTCCAAGGCTTGTGTGATGCTCGCCAAGCTGAAGTTAACGGTTGTATGGAATTGATTAAAGATCAACAAGACAGCTTTGGCTGTATGACAAATATGCTCTCTCACTTCCATTCCGCTTTAATCTCTGGTTTCATTGGTTCCCGGATTGATTCGGTGCAAGACTTCATGAAGCGCATCTCTTTTAAATATGCCCAATCACTTGGGTATGATGCTGCTAGGATTCATGGTTTTAATGTTGCCATTGGTCAACTGGAGCTTAGTGGATTGATTCCAAAGGATCTTGACTGGGAGGCTAATGGGCTTGATATTTTCAAAGGTCCAGATGGTAAGGAAGACAGTATGATCCCTGTTTTTAATGATGAAGATCTCGGGAAGTGCGAGTTTATCCGCTGTGTCGCCAATGAGACGGAAACTTTGAAGTTTTCTCCACCTTATTATCGTCTTCTCGGCTTTGTTCCTGACGTTCTTCGCCACTGGTACATCATGCCTTTCAATAAGTATGAGAAGCAGAACAAAGAGTGGCTACATCTTCCTTTCCCAGTTATTGGCAAACCTAAAGGCTACAGCTTGTTCGAAGAAGTAAAGAGTCTCTGCGAATCCTTTGAAGAAACTCGTAAAGAAGAAGAGATTCGTAGACGTGCCGAAGACCCAGAAAATGGGATGCTGGAGAGGTTGAAAGCTCCTTTAAATATAACTTCTTTGTTCCTCCATTCCCAACGGTGGCCGAGCTCAACAAGGACCCCTTCACGCCTCTTCCTTGGTTTAGTTACAAGCTCCATTTAGAAGATAAGGCCCGTAGCGACGCGGATGCTGCTGCTGCGGAAGAAATGGAACAAGCCACTCGCGATGCCATGGATGCTGACAGCGTTGATGAACTCGATGAAAATGATGACTCGAACAAATTCTCCAAGTCTCGTACCAGAGATGAGTAAAGAACAATTCACGGGTATGCCCCGGTGTTTTTGTACCAACGGATAATATTTGATTCTGCTATTATTCTTACCCTTGTAATATCTTAAATTGTTGCTCTTGTTTAAACTTTTGATTATGAAGGAAAATGATTCCTTGAACAAAACCGAGATGATTTCTTGTTTAAACTTCTCATGCAACGGAAACAATATCTCCTACTCCACTTTCCTTGCAACGGAGAAATATCCTCTTCTAAGTTCAAGCATAGACTTCTTATGCAACGGGAAAAAAAATCCTTTTCCAAAGCTGGATGTTACGATGATAAAGAATAACTCCAAGCACTAGCTTTTCATGATACCGAAAAATGTCTTCTTCTCCGAAATTTTTTCTTCAAAACTGAATGTTACGATGATAAGGAAAAACTCCAAGCACTAGCTTTTCATGATACGGAAAAATGTCTTCTTCTCCAAAAAATTTTCTTCAAAGCTGAATGTTACAATGATAATGAATAACTCCAAGCACTAGCTTTTCATGATACGGAAAAATGTCTTCTTCTTCGAAATTTTTCTTCAAAGTTGGATGTTACCATGATAAGGAATAACTCCCCGCGCTAGCTTTTCATGCTACGGAAAATTGTCTTCTTCTCCGAAATTTTTTCTTCAAAGCTGGATGTTACAATGATTAGGAATAACTCCAAGCACTAGCTTTTCATGCTAGGAAAAATGACTTCTCCAAAAAATTTTCTTCAAAGCTGAATGTTACAATGATAAGGAATAACTCCCCACGCTAGCTTTTCATGCTACGGAAAATTGTCTTTTTCTTCGAAAATTTTTCTTCAAAGCTGGATGTTACAATGATAAGGAATAACTCCCAGCACTAGCTTTTCATGCTTTGGAAAAAGTGTCTCCTCAAAAAAGAATTTCTGTACGTTCTCGAGAAATTTTTCTTTAAAAAATGATTCCTTCCTTATCATAACTTTCTGGGATTCCTCTTCTGGGAATCCACTTCTATTAACTCTTCCTTATCACAACATTCACCGAAAAAGTGATTTCTTCCTTATCACAACTTTCTGGGAATCGAAGTCTTCTATCAGCCCTTCCTTATCACATCATTCACCAAAAAAGTGATTTCTTCCTTATCACAACTTTATGGGAATCGATGTCTTGTTTCACTCCTTCCTTATCACACAATTCAGAAAAAGTGATTTCTTCCTTATCACTGCTTTCTGGGAATCGAAGTCTTCTATCATTCCTTCCTTATCACAACATTCGCCGAAAAAGTGATTTCTTCCTCATCACAACTTTCTGGGGATCGAAGTCTTCTATCAGCCCTTCCTTATCACAACATTCACCAGAAAAGTGATTTCTTCCTTATCACTACTTTCTGTAAATCGATATCTTCTTTCAATCCTTCCTTATCACAACTTTTTGCCTTCTGGCCCTTTTCTTCAATTTTAATCTTTTCCGGATTTTTCTTGTCATAAATCCTATTTCCTTGTTTCTCCGTGATTTCCTTGCCTTGAAATTTTTCATATTTGGCCTTCTTGTTTGATTTATTACGTGTCTGACCTTTACGTTTTCTTGGACACAATTTCCCGTACCTTTGTTTCGAACTTTTCCATTTTTTCTTGTCAAGCATTGTTTTGCCTAGGTCATGCGAACTTTTCCATTTTTTCTTGTCAAGCAATGTTTTTCCTAGGGCATGTGTCAGTTGTGTTTTTTGTCAAGTTCTTATGAAAATAGATTTGTCGGAAATCATCATCATATACTGAAACTTTTCATAACTTAAATGTGTTCAAAAGCAGTCGAAAATAGATTTGTCGGAAATCATTACAACTTAATTTGTCAATCTAAAAGGTTCGAGAGTAAATAAACAAAATAAATATCCTAGGCAAACTTCTACTTCATCTCAAACAAGAAAATAATAAATAAGTTCTTCAGCATCCTGTTCTTCTTCCAATCACTATCTTCAAGTGTAGAACTTCCTCAAATTCTTGATATTCCACGGCCTTCTCCATTCTTTATTATCTTCATCAGCTAGCTCATAGCTTCCATTAGCTTTGACTTTGGTGATCTTATACGGGCCCACCCATTTTGGCTCCAGTTTTCCCACTCCATCTTGTTGTGTGGCTTTCCTTAGCACCAAATCACCTACTTGCAGCTCCCTAGTCTTCACATTTCTGTTGTAGCTTCTCGCCACTCGAGCTTGATAGTTTAAGATTCTAGCTAATGTTGTGCTTCTTTCCTCTTCTAACATCTCGAGGTCCATCATTCTTGCTTCATAATTGTCCCCTGGCTCATAACCCTGAATCTTTAGCGTTTCTATCACCATTTCTGTCGGGATCACTGCCTCTGAACCATAAACCAAGTGAAATGGTGTCTCTTTAGTTGAAGTTTTCAAAGTAGTCCTGTATGCCCATAGTACTCCATCTAGCTCGTCCACCCAATCCCCTTGGCAAGCTTTCAACCTCTTTTCAATCAACTCCATCAGGGTCCTATTGGTTCTTTCAACTTGTCCATTGGATGGTGGGTAGTACACGGACGTAAATCTTTGCTCTATCTTCATCTTTTGGCACCATGCTTTGAGCTTTCTTCCTGAAAATTGTGTCCCGTTGTCTGATAATATCACCCTTGGTAGCCCAAATCTACAGACTATATTTTTCCATACGAAATCAAGCACTTTATTTTCCAAAATTACTGAACCTGCTTCCGCCTCTGTCCATTTGGAGAAGTATTCTACTGCCACTATCAAAAATTTCTTTTGTCCCGTCCCTTTCGGAAATGGTCCTACTATATCAATGCCCCATTTGTCAAATGGGCATGTGATATTTGTGGGTCTCAACTCCATTGCGGGCTTGTTACTTTGCTTCGCGTACTTTTGACATTCTGTGCATGATTTTGCATAGCTAGTGGCATCTCCCACTACTCCAGGCCAGTAATATCCTTGTCTCAAGACTTTTTGTGCCAACGATCTCCCACTTGAGTGATTTCCACAACTTCCTTCATGAACTTCGGCTAATACATGTTTCGCTTCATTTGCTGTCAAGCATCTTAAATGCATCCCCGTGAAGGATCTTCTGTATAAGTCACCTCCTATCATCAAGTACCTTAGTGACCTACTTGCAACTCTTCTTGCTTGTGTCTTATCCTCAGGAAGTTTCCCTTCTACAAGATATTTCCTTATGCCCTTCATCCACCCCTCATCTTGCATGAGAGTCAAGATTTTTAATTCTTCTGCCGTGATGGACGCTTCACCTGCTCCATCAACACTATCCTTCGTGTGTCAATTTCCCCAGAAGTTGATGCGTATTTTGCTAACACATCGGCTCTATCATTCTCTTTTCTTGGATCAACTTTAGCTGGAATTCTTTAAACTCTTCGACTTCTTCTTTCATCAAATTCAAATAACTTCTCATGCTTGGGTGATTCGCTTCGAATTGTCCTCTGAATTGATACTCAACTAGCTGTGAATCTGTGTAAGCCTCCAAATATTCTACTCCCAAAGCCTTTGCTATTTTTATCCCGTTTAGAAGAGCTTCGTATTCTGCCTCATTGTTTGTAACTTTGAAAGGAAGTGTAATGGCAAACTCTAGCTCTGCCCCTCTTTGCCCAACTAGATATACCCCCGCTCCTCCAATAGTTTCTAAAGAAGATCCGCCTACCTTCATCTCCCAATATTCTCTATCTCTTTTCCTTGATCTCTCTTCCTCTTCTTTTGCAACTTCTTCTTCCACTTCCATATCTTCTCTAATGACTTCTCCTTCTATCATTCTTTTTTCCGTTCCTGGGTTACTTGCGTGTCCCACAGCTAAGGTCATGACGGATGCCTTTTTGCTTTCTTCTTCTTCTGTAACAATGTGTTGTGGTCTGCTTGGGAACTCTACTATAAAATCTGCAATGACTTGTGCTTTCTTAGCTGACGGAGCTTGGAAATCTATGTCATGCTCACTTAGTTCAATGGCCCATTTGGCTAGTCTTCCCGAATGTTCTGGTCTCCCTAACACTTGCTTTAATGGTTCATGAGTAAGCACGATGACCTTGTGAGCTCGAAAATACGGCTTCAGCTTCCTTGTGGTATGGAGTAAAGCATACGCTAACTTTTCCATATCCAAGTACCTTGTGTCTGCTGCTGCTAGTGCCTTACTCACGTAGTAAATGGGTAAACATTCACCACCTTGTATTCTTACTAAAACTGAGCTTATCGCTTCATATGTGTATGCCAAGTATAAATAAAGTGGCTCCCCTTCCAATGGCTTGGCCAATAATGGCGGTGACTTTAGGTAATTCTTAAGATCTTCCAATGCTTGCTTGCACTCGTCGTCCCATACAAAATTTTCATTATTCTTTTTCTCCTTCTCAGACTTCCTTAATATCTTGAAAAAAGGAAGATTCTTTTCTGCTGATCTTGAGATGAAACGACTTAGTGCAATAACTTTCCCTACCAACTGTTGTACCTCATTGTGTGTTATTGGATGAGGAAGGTCATGTATTGCCCTGATTTTCTCTGGATTTGCCTCTATCCCTCTCTCCGTAACCATGTACCCCGAAAACTTGCCTCCCTTTACACCAAAAGTGCATTTTGCTAGGATTCAACTTCATTCCGTATTTCGTCAATATAGAGAAGCACTTGCTAAGGTGAGCGATATGATCAATTTATGTCTTGCTCTTGACCAGCCTGTCATCAACATACACTTCTATTGTTTTCCCAAGTTCTTCTTTGAACATCAGGTTCACAAGTCTTTGGTAGGTAGCCCCTGCATTCTTCAGCCCAAAAGGCATTACTTTGAAACAGTACACTCCTCCAGCTGCAAAGAAAGCCGTCTTCAGTATATCTTCCTTGGCCATCTTTATCTGGTAAAATCCTTGGTATGCATCCATAAAGCTTAGCAGAGCACATCCAGCAGTTGAATCAACCAGTTGATCTATTCTTGGCAATGGATATGGATCCTTAGGAAAAAATTTATTGAGGCGTGTGAAGTTGTTGCACATTCTCCATTTCCCTGTACCAGGTTTCTCTACTAAGACCACATTACATACCACGTTGGAGTATCTTACCTCTTCAATATGTCCCGCCTTCAACAATCTTTCGACTTCAGCCGCAATTATTGCTTCTTGTTCCGGCCCAAAGTTCGTCCTCGTTTGCCTTATGTGAGTTATCTTTGGGTCCATATTCAGGTTATGAACGGCAATGGATGGATCAATCCCTATCAAGTCATTAGTGCTCCATGCAAACACATCTGCATTTTCTTTCATACATGATATCAATTTGCACTCACCTCCCATTCCATTTTAGTTCCAATCCTTGACACTTTTTCAAGATCCCCATCAACAATTTGTACCTCCCTCACTGTTTCTCTGGGTTGAATCTTGTTTTGCTGTAGGAACATCTTCTTTGGAGTTGGTGCAGTTGGTTCTTCCGGAATAACCTTATATTCTTCAGGTTGTATCTCCTTTTTTGGCATGTCTTCTTGAGCTTTCTGAGCTTTTGCTTTCCGTTGGCTTTTTGTAAGTGACGGACTTACTTTTCGCCTTTTTGTTGGAGACTCTTTGATGGAGTACATCTCTCTTTTGTCCGTCGACCTCCGGTTTCTCCACTCCTCCTAGGGCACTGAATTTCTTCTTACTGATAGAGTGTAGCACTCCCAAGCTTCTATTAAGTTTCCAACCTTTTGCCCCACTCCTGCGGGTGTTTGAAATTTTACCCTGTTGTGTAGAGTAGATGCAACCGCTTGAAAGACTCTCAATGCCGATCTTCCGAACTGATGAACGTTGTCAAGGTCAATCAAATAAATTTGTTATTTAGCCAAAGGAAATCCACAACTACAACGAAAACCGTAAGTGTAGTAGTAGAATGACTCGAGTGTCGTTCTCTCAGGACTATAACTAGCTTAATCTATTTAACAAGAGAATATGAAACAGCAGATAAATAGCAATAGGGGTTTTCTAGAAGATAATGGAGATTGGTGATAGTATGGTCCTTCTTAACATAATGGGTCGACAATCATGCATAAATTCCTCGGTCTTGCATAGAGATCTTTAAATCAATCTTGTGTCCTGTTGCAAGTATTAAGCACTACGAAGATAATTTGGTCTGACTAGTCAACAACGATTGTCCTAATGTGTTCCGTAATTATTCAACACTACGAAGATAATTGGTTTGATGGTCGACTAGTGTCCATGCGTGCATAATAATCAATACAACATACGAGAATTTTGGTTGCAACTGATCAACGAAATAAATCAATAACACGGAGTATAATGCGCGATATAGCCATTAGCATGATTATCTTCCCTCGCTAAGAATTCACATACTACCACCAATGATAAGTTTAGCTACTCATAATAGGCATGCAATCAATAGAAATCATAGAAGAAAATATAATGAAAGAAGAATAAAATAAGTAGATAAAAACTGTAAGATACAAAGTTACCGAAGGTTGTCAATCTCCGGATGATTGCGATCCTACGCGCTCAAATCTGCTATGAAAAAGTATCCCCTAAGCTATGGAACTCCCAGGACAGGCCCCGGGAAGTCCCTACCTAAAACTATAGAGAGAGGTGAGAAAGTAGGCTTGGAAAGATCTGATTTTCGGAGAAAAACTGAGCTCTATATATAGGCCCCGAGATTTCTCTGGGGCGGTTCGCCCGAGGCTGGGGCGGTTCGCCCCCCGCCTTTTTCGCGGAATTCCGCGTTTTTCGACGCGGATTTGGATTTCTTCACCTTTTCGGACTCGGTTTCAGACTTCTAATGGCCTTCTAACCTCCAGATTCGACCCTTAGACTCCAAATCCTATCCGGAAACCTTCAGATACTCCAAATAGGCTTCTGGAACACCAATTCCTTGTCAACTTTAATATATTTGCCCAGAAATCTCCGAATTTCAACCAAAGCCTGTAAAATAAAAACTAAAGGGAAACGTGACACTATTCTAATAAAATGTACTAAAATATAGCTAAATTAACATAGAGGATAGCTAAAATAGGTGAAAAAGACTCGAATGAAAGTGTAAAATACAGATTCATCAAACTCCCCAAACCGAACCTTTGCTTGTCCTCAAGCAACTAAGCTAGACTCTAATACAAAAAACATGCAAGACACAAAAATGGAGTTTCATGCCAAATAAAATGAACTATTCTACTGAATCTACCAAATAACATATGAACAAAAACCATATGAATCAAAGCATGAATATAGGTTGAAGAATAACTCGATTGACTTATACACATCTACATAAGCACTTATGTCAAGACAAGATAGTCTCTCGTAACATTCTCTACATGGACCTAGTCAGTGACGACATAATGATGCATGCTAAGATACGAATGGTTGCCCCGTGCCTATGAAACTGAGGACTTACTGCTGTTCCACCATGTTAAGACTTTTCCTCAAAAGAGGTCGAACCAGTACTGGCTCTCATCAAACGAAGGAGGGTTCCCTAAAAAAGATAACACCCCTATTCTACCCATCTCTCAAGTAAAGTCTTAAGCTATTCACCACTTCCTGAATGGCAGGACGAGGGTGGTCTAGAACAGATGACACTAAACACAAAAAAGATAAAAGATAAAAAACACGATTACGAACATTACAAAAAATGGAAAAGACTCAAACTTTGCTAAACTGCTATTTGGCTTTCTTTTTTGGACCCTTCTTTGCTTTTTTGGGGTCTTTTCTTTTTTCTTTCCAGATTCTTTTCTTTTTCCTCTTTTTTACTGGAATTTTTCTTTCTTTTTTTTTCGATTTTTTCTAGCCAGCAGTAGCATAACAAAGAGAGAAACAAAAAGACTCACACGACTTCCCCAAACCTATTCGAAAGAATAGGTTGGAGTACAAAATTTACGGAAAAAGGAAAAAATAAACTCACGATACGAAAATGAAAAACAGAAACAAGTCTACGATGGTGTAACCCCCTCCCCAAACCTATTCGGAAGAATAGGTTATAAACAAAGGATCACACAACCTCACACTACCTCCTTCCTAGGCATTTAGCAATCTCAAAGCGTGGTGAAGACTTGTTGCCTCTTAGGTACATAATTACTCGGGAAAACTACCATAAGACCCTAACATGCATCATCCTATAATAAAGGCCTTCGTGAACCGCAGTAGAGAAAACACCACTAAGTGATGTCGAGACTACCTAGCTCAACTAAGTGCAATACATAAATGTGACAAGCCAAGCGAGAAAAACCTCAAACAAATTCATAGAGATGAAGCATACGATTATTGGCATAGTTGGTTGATCTACCCAATAAAAAAGTTCAAAAAATTCGGCAATAAACTCCATATAAAACATGCAAGACTATCCTAGGAAAGCAGTAAACGTGCAAATGCAAAAATTTCACGAGTTTTTATAAGCAAGATAAGTATAAAGATAACCAGCGATAACCTCCTCCCCAAACCTGAACGTCGTCGCTCGTCCCGAACGTCGAAAGTGGGTCCAAGGTGAGAGCTAATGCTTTTATAAGTGACCTAAAATACTCAATCAAACTCGTGAGATAAAAATTAAAGCGGTAAAGAAAGTTATAAAATCTCCGGGTTGCCTCCCGGATAGCGCCATTGTTTAAAGTCTTTGACTCGACTCCTGTTTGCGCCTATCTCTTCTTTTTGCGGGTACTAGGCTTCCCTTTCATTGATCTCCTCTCCATGCCACGAACCTGTGAATAAGAAAGAATATAGGCTGCAAGACCACAGTAGTGAGTGGTGAAAGATATATCGGGCGGATCAGGTGGATCAGGTACGGCGTGCAACACGTGTTGCTTCTTGTCCACTTCGATGGTGCAAGTTCTTTGGTAGATGTCCATCACGGAGCGTAGTTTAGTCAAGAATGGTTGCCCTAAGAGTATGACATCCCCCGTTCCAGGTGCAGACGCCGGCATAACTACAAAATTGGTGTAAACAGATGCTTCACCAATCTTGACCAACACATTTTTCACAACTCCTTCGGGTCTCATAAATGATCCATCCGCCAGTCGCACAATAGCCCTTTCCTCAGAAAGTTTTCCAAGGTTACTCTTTTCAAACACATTCAAAGGAATTATGTTTGAGTAGGATCCCGTGTCTAGTGTGGCACAGACATCGTCAAGCTCACCAATCCCTACCTTAACATCGAAACTTTTAGGGAGTGGTTTGGGATCCTCTTGCTCCCCATCACTTGCGTCAGAACCAAGGTCCTCCTCTTCTTCCTCAGCCTGTAGAAATTCTTCCTTCATGCAACACTCGCACCTAACGACCTTTCTGATGGTGATTTCGTCAGGTACATCACCAGCCAATTTCGACTTCTCAGTGTTGCTAGGCAGTTTGCCTTGTTCTCTACTTTTTCCTCGGTCGATCAACTCTTGTAACTTTTGATGGGCTAGCCTAGTGCTCTCTTCCAACCTATCAAGCCTTGCCCTAGTTTTCTCGGAATCTTCTTCATAACGTTTGAGAAAACTCTGTGTGTGATCAACCATCTTCTGCAAGTTCTCCATCAGTTGAGCCGACTTCGACTTCGGTGGCTCTTTCGGAGCGGGGTTTTTACAGTGATCATTACCATAGTTCAGACTACTACGGTCTTGGTTAGGTCCATAAGTTTGGTTAGCCGATGCGTATCCTTGATTGTTGCGGTATCCTCTTCTCCAGAATCCACCTCGAGGATTCCTACCGTCTTGTC
Source organism: Plantago ovata (assembly GCA_028274465.1). NCBI lineage: Eukaryota > Viridiplantae > Streptophyta > Magnoliopsida > Lamiales > Plantaginaceae > Plantago > Plantago ovata. The sequence continues at coordinate 42,706,825 of CM051458.1, forward strand.
CGTAGCTAACTTCTTGAGTACCAAACTCCGTAGCACGGGCTTCTTCTTCGCCTCCTCGAGCCCAGTTGCCATCATCATATGCCAGCTCCGATCTACACATATGAGCCCCATGCCCATAGTTCTTGCATATTCGGCATACCTCGTTCGAAACAGTTGTTCCGGTGGCGCTCTTGAGGACTTGCTTCAATTCGTTGGTAAAGCACTCGAATTGATCCCCATTCCCCCTGTACATAGGGGCTTCTTGAGTTGGTGGAGCTTCAGGTCCACGTCTCCTAACCATTGCTCTTGGGTCCTTGAACTGTGACCCCTTAGCAAGCCTTTCAAAAATAGCCCAGACGGCTTCTGCGGTTTCCTCCCAAATATTGCCTCGGCATTGGAAATCCACCACTAGTTGGTTCTCAAAGGTTAGTCCATTGTAGAAGTGTTGGACTAAGTCGGAAAGTTCAAAACCATGGTGAGGGCACTTGTTCGTGAGATCTTGGAACCTCTCGAACGCGGTGTAGATGGTCTCATCATAGTCCTGCTTGAATCCAGTGATCTGCGCCTTAAGCGCGGTAGTCCAGGTGTGAGGGAAGTATTTCTCCATAAAAGCTGAAAAAACCTTTTCCCAAGTGTCCAACGAGCCGGCTGGTAGAGAACTCAGCCATGACTTGGCTCTGTCGCCAAGTCCCATAGCAAAAACCTTCATCCTCAACTCATCCGTTGTTATGTCAGCTCCGGGTCGTGGGAGTTGGTTGACGAAATCATCGATATCGTTCAAGTACCCCATCACATCTTCCCTTGATAAGCCATAGAACCTCGGAAGTTGTTGGAATGCGTGGTTCTTGATCTCCAGATCTCGGGTTGCAGGCGAAAGAACAATCGCCGGTCCCCTCATACGATCCTTGGTCGGTTGTACCCATGCCTTCAGTGGTCTAGCTTCTGCCATTCCGTCGATTTCCTTGAAAATGAGTCACCTTCTTTGGTGGTAGACTCTATCGATCTCAGCAATTGAATCAGCAAGCGGTATTCCGGCAGAACGTGTATGCGGCATACACAATCTGAAACAGACTAGGAAAGGTGATTAGAAATAAACTAGTAAAGCAGTATTAGAGAGAGATTAAAAAGAAAAACTAAATCTAATAGAGTTAGGAATCTAAAGTTGTAAATAAAAACAAATTAAACAGAAAAAATGAGTATAGTCCCCGGCAACGGCGCCAATTTGATGAACGTTGTCAAGGTCAATCAAATAAATTTGTTATTTAGCCAAAGGCAATCCACAACTACAACGAAAACCGTAGTGTAGTAGTAGAATGACTCGAGTGTCGTTCTCTCAGGACTATAACTAGCTTAATCTATTTAACAAGAGAATATGAAACAGCAGATAAATAGCAATAAAGGTTTTCTAGCAGATAATGGAGATTGGTGATAGTATAGTCCTTCTTAACATAATGGGTCGATAATCATGCATAAATTCCTCGGTCTTGCATAGAGATCTTTGAATCAATCTTGTGTCCTGTTGCAAGTATTAAGCACTACGAAGATAATTTGGTCTGACTAGTCAACAACGATTGTCCTAATGTGTTCCGTACTTATTCAACACTACGAAGATAATTGGTCTGATGGTCGACTAGTGTCCATGCATGCATAATAATCAATACAACATACGAGAATTTTGGTTGCAACTGATCAACGAAATAAAGCAATAACACGGAGTATAATGCGCGATATAGCCATTAGCATGATTATCTTCCCTCGCTAAGAATTCACATACTACCACCAATGATAAGTTTAGCTACTCATAATAGGCATGCAATCAATAGAAATCATAGAAGAAAACATATTGAAAGAAGAATAAAATAAGTAGATAAAAACTGTAAGATACAAAGTTACCGAAGGTTGTCAATCTCCGGATGATTGCGATCCTACGCGCTCCAATCTGCTATGAAAAAGTATCCCCTAAGCTATGGAACTCCCAGGACAGGCCCCGGGAAGTCCCTACCTAAAACTATAGAGAGAGGTGAGAAAGTAGGCTTGGAAAGATCTGATTTTCGGAGAAAAACTGAGCTCTATATATAGGCCCCGAGATTTCTCTGGGGCGGTTCGCCCCCCGCCTTTTTCGCGGAATTTCGCATTTTTCGACGCGGATTTGGATTTCTTCACCTTTTCGGACTCGGTTTCAGACTTCTAATGGCCTTCTAACCTCCAGATTCGACCCTTAGACTCCAAATCCTATCCGGAAACCTTCAGATACTCCAAATAGGCTTCTGGAACACCAATTCCTTGTCAACTTTAATATATTTGCCCAGAAATCTCCGAATTTCAACCAAAGTCTGTAAAATAAAAACTAAAGGGAAACGTGACACTATTCTAATAAAATGTACTTCCTCCGGAAACTTAATAGGTTTACACTTTGTTTTTGTTGACTTTTTTATGTCCGGTTTGACTTCAAATTAATCGTAATTGATTAGGAAAACATTAATTTTAGAAGTTATATTATAAAAATATAAGAAGTATACTTTTATAATATAATTTTTAAAATTATTTTTTTCTTAAAGAGTTATTGTTTATTTGAGGTCAAATCTAACATCGAAAAGTCAACAAAATAAAGTGTAAACCTATTAAGTTTCCGGAGGAAGTACTAAAATATAGCTAAATTAACATAGAGGATAGCTAAAATAGGTGAAAAAGACTCGAATGAAAGTGTAAAATACACATTTATCACTAACACCACTTGGTAGGAAAATTCAATATCCACTACTAAGAATGGAATGTGTTTGGTTACCCTTTGAGGTTTTTTTCCTAGGGAAACTTTCAGGTATACTATTCCCAAGGGGTAAATCTGATCCCCCCAAAGCCAACTAGCGAGCTTCCTACCTTCCCCATCTCTCTCAAATCAATCCTCATTCTCTTTAGTGCCGTCAGCATGATAACATTTACTGAGCTTCCTGTATCAGCAAGTACCTTCCTTACTGTGTACGAAGATATATCTGTCGATATCACTAAAGGTACATCTGGTTCTTCCGTACCTCCTCCACAAGGACTTTTTTCTTGGAATTTCACTATCATCAAAAGTTATAGGATCTCCCTTTGCTTCTCCTACACATGGATCCCCGTAGGCATCCGCTATTTATCTGAGGTATCCAGCGGTTGTTTCCCTTGCCTTCCTTGTATCTCCTCCAGCTGGTCCTCCAGAAATGGTTATTATCCCAAGGCGAGGTAGGTTATTGTCGTCTTCCTGTTCATCCCTTCGCCTGTCATTTGTTCGTCTCTGGCAACTCCTCTCCCGGCTTTTTCATCTCTCACTATGTTGTTGCCTTCCTCCTCTTTCCTCTTTCCTTTTGTCTCTCCTTTCGTTCCTTGATGGTTCTTCCTTGAGTTGACAATTTCTTAAGTATCCTCCTCTAATCAAGTCTTCTATCTCAGTCTTCAGTTGCATGCAATCATCAGTGTCATGTCCCCTTCCATGATGGAACTTGCAATATAATTTTGAGTCTTTGGTCCAGTCCGTTGTTGCCAGTGGTTTTGGCCACTTTACATTTGGCTTCTGTTCCACGATAGACGCCAAGATATCGGATTTTGGTCTATTTAACGCTGTGTAATTGGCATACCTTCTTGGAGGTGTTTTTTCTCTTCTAAAATACCCAGCATGGTTTTGCCCTCCTCTTTGTTCATGCTTTTGGCTTTTGTGTACAACGTTTTTCTTGTCGGACTCCTTATATCCTGCTCTAATTTGTGCATTATCACGGAAGTCTTCTGATCTTTTGAAGCTTGTGCACAATTCATCAAAATCCTCATCTGTCTCAAGGTTCTGACCATTCATGGCTATCATGTCTCGCAATCTTTGGTTGGTTGTGTTTTCATACATGTAAGTAGCTCTTTGCTTTACACTATGTGGTTCTACTTCCATAGCTATTTCATTAAATCTCACAATGAGGTGTTGTACATTCTCTTGTGGATCTTGTATAACTTTCTTGAGGTCGGTATATGATTTTTTCACTTTCCTCATTCTATCAAACTTATGGACAAACTCACTCTTAAGTTGCTCATAACTCTTGATGAACCCATGTGCCAAGCGTCCGCACCAGTCCATAGCATCGTTAAAGAGTGTTGTTGGAAAAGTCAAAGCGCACATGTTCTCATTGTGTCCATATGCCTCCATCCTACTCTCAAATCTGCTAATGAATCCATAGGGGCATGATTTACCATAATATTGTTCCAATGAAGGTATGGTCGTATCAGGTTTCTTTTGCTCCTTTCGAATATCCAAGCTTAGCGGGTTTTTGATTTGCACCCTGTCTTTCTCTTTAGTTGCAATCTGTTTGCTCAAGGTTGTCATCTTCTTCATGAGCTCCATGTGTTCCCTTGATAGCTCCTCTTGTGTTAACGGTCTATCCTCTCCTTGAGTTGACTTCTCGACCCTTGCCTGCCCATCTTGAGCTTGATCTCGGGGCCTTTGAGCCGAAGTTACTATTGCATCTTGCGCTTGCGTAGGCCTTACCACATTTATTCCCATTATATGTGGCATCCTTATTTCCCCATCCAAGGTCCCGGTCCTCCTTTGTAACACCTGTCTCAAGTCATTGATGAATGTGTATTTTGCACTTTCATTTAGGTCTTTTTTGATAGTGTATATGTCCTAGAGACAGTCCTTACTAAGGGCATGGTGCCCTTATAGAGGGCATATATGTACTATTACACAGGTCAACGTAATATAATATATGATTGTTGCATTTTACTATTGAGTATCGCTTTCATATTTATATTACACCGGGCATGCAGCATGTCATATCTCTATTACTGTCTGTATTGATATTAAACATGTCCCCTCGGATAGATGACCAATCACATAGATAGTGGGAGCTATGTGAGTTATCATCTATCCCAAACTCTCCCTAGTCGAGGTTCATCTCGGATGTAGGGGTCTGAATGAACCAGACAAGACTAGTATGCGTGGAGGTTATACTTGTTGGAGCAAGTGTGAGCCGATCCCACGACCACGGAACGAATTGTTGGACAATCGAGAAACGTTCCCATAACTGCGCATAGTTGTTCGAAGAAGCTTTATCGAACAATTGAAGAACCCACCGGACACTCCCATCGATGTATACTCTACACCGAAGTGTCTATGGGAACCGGTAAGTTGTCGAAGTGATGCCATTCGTCCTTTGTACTTACAGGACTTTATCATCACATTTGTTGCCCCATATCCTTGGTGGACCCGTCGATGTCAGCTCTGAATAAGCAGCTGACCTAAGACACGATCCAGGATTATGGCTACATACAAATGGGGATGATAAATGATTCTGTGAAGGATTCATCTCTCAAGTGTAGCACAGGAGAGCACTGCTCATAGTCGTTCATAGTTGTGATTGGTAAAACCGTTGGCCAGCGTATCAATATTATTATGATGGTCATAATAGATATTGGATTCACCATGCAACTCACTGAAGACGCCCGTGGATGTATTATTGGGATAGACACTTCATCGATCCTAGATACATTCGAGCAAGTCAGATGAAGGGATGTTACCATCGCCGCGTTGAGCGCAACAGGCTTCGCAACGAAAGGGTTAGCTTTGAGAAACCTCTCAAACGTCCTCATGTATTAATATTGCAAATGGAACCATCTAGGAATTCCATGTTGCCTAGTCTAGGACTTGCTTAATACGATGAGGCCCTATGGGTCACACTATGTGGTGATTCAGCTTATCAGAATATCCTTGAAGATGGAATCGCAATTAATTTGGAATTAATTGTGATTGATGGATTATAATTGATTTGATAGGGGAAGGAGTTCGACTCCTTCCTCTATTAGAAGTCCAAGGGATAAGTTAGATTTTCCTGATTGAATTTTAATTTGATTAGGAATGAATCTAGACTTGATATTGGTTTCCTTGTGCGATAAGAATTAGATTCTTATTCCTTTATGAAGTCTAATTGCTTATGCTTTAGGCTTCTATTGACTACTATATATAGTAGACTATTAGAGAGCTTTTGACATAGATTTCAACACAGTTGAAGAATCAAATTCTTAGAGAATTATTCTATCCAGTTTTCTTAGAGAAAATAAAAGATCTCCCCTACCTCTCCACCTAAGCCACGCGCGCGCCACCTGCCGGAGGAATCGCCGCCCCATCTTCTTGGTCACACAAAGAATATCCTAGCATTCTTCTGATAGGCTGTTCATCCGTGGATACCAAGGTTGAGGTTCTAGGAGCTGGAAACTAACTTTATTGTCTTGCAGATAATCAAAGTATTGCAGATGTCTTCGACTTCGACGAAGGAGAAGTTACACCGGATTATTACGAAGACTTGGAAGCTGCTTTGGAAGTAAGGTTAGTCTTCTAATTGACGTGTTTATATATATACGGCATATACATAATCAATTAACCTGTATATTAAGAAAATTTTTGAAATTCCGCTGCGTACCCTAGGGGTAACTCTGACCATATTTTCTTACAGTGGTATCAGAGCGAGGTTAATTGATTACGTATATACGTATATATAATGTATGATTTTGTAGATATGTGGATGCAATTGATTCTATGATTAATTCGATTTTCAAAAGTTTTGTTTTTTATATAAATTTAGAATTTATATTTTTCAAAAAGAAATTTTTTTTTTATAATATATATATTTGACCGGGCCGCCTGCGTGACGCAGGCGGCGGGCGCCCGGCGCACGGCGTCTGCGTGCCGCAGGCGCCCCGGGTGCCTGCGGGACGCAGGCGCAGGCACCCGGTGCCCGCGTGCCGCGGGCGCCCGACGCCCGCGGCCGCAGGAACGGTAGGGGACGGGACCCATATTTTAATATATATATATATATATATTTTTTCGGGTTGGACCCAAAATCGAATTTTTGAAAATTTTGAGGATTGAATTTTATATTTGGAATATAAATATGATTTAATTGTAATTGTTTTTAACTAGAGGGGTTAAATTTAAGGGCTTCTTACATATAGTACCCTTGCTAGTCCTTTTCATTACAAATAGACCATCGTTAGTCAAACAATTACATCCACCTCCCTCACTAGTCGATTTAATTACATGCAGACCCACGATCTTGACTTTTGGCGAACTAAATCAATGAAAATACATTTTTACCCTTGGTCAAATATTCAGCTTTGAGCGTGACCAAACAGCTCCAATTTTTTTTATTACACATTTGCCTCAAATCTTTTTAATTTCACCAATTTGACACTTATTAATTCAACATAAGGCATATAACTTTTTTAAATTTCAAAATTGCCTCAAATATTATTGCAAACTGAACCCTAATAATTTTAAATCTTAAAATTAACCCAAAAGGATTTTCAAAAAAATAAAAAAATAAAAATAAAAAAAGAGCTCGCCGGCCGGAGCTGTACAGCTCCGATCAAGTCGGAGCTGTAAAGCTCCGACTAGATCGGAGCTGTAAAGCTCCGATCTGAACGGAGCTGTAAAGCTCCGATCTGAACGGAGCTACACAGCTCCGTTCTGATCGGAGCTGTCAGCTCCGACTAGATCGGAGCTGTAAATTAGTTGCAAATTTATTTATAATTTATCAATTTATTGTTTATTGCAAATTAGTCCTTCTACTTTTGAATTTTAGATTTAACACCTCTAAGGTTTCAAAAATTACAATGAAGTCCTTCGGGTTTTCGAAAATTGCTACTTGGTTAATAGAATTTTCGATTTTTCAATCTAGTCCAAATTTTCAATTATTTCATAGAGATTATAAGTATGGGATTATAATTTTCATAATGAAATTATGAAGTCATTTGTCATCCACATAGGCTACTACTTGTTTCATATGCTCGATATGCTATTGTTTGACAATGCATGTTTAAATACCAAGTATTTTACTTTCCGTTCGACCGCTATGCATGCGAGGGTAGGCGGCGCCCTCTGATATGTCGGACCGCATATTTTATGTATGGGTAGGCGGCACCCATTATGTGCTTGACCGCGTTTAGAACTAGAATGGATAGGCGGCATCCATTACGTGTAGACCGCTCATGCATGATGGGTAGGCGGCGCCCTTATTTGTTTGTAGATGACTGATAACAACCCTCAAGCGACAAGCCCCAACCAATATAAGTACAGAAATATATACATGTATGTATTTCTGAGATGCTTTCCATAGGGTGCTTTAATTCTGAACTTTCATTGCGTTTTCTTGTATTGGCGACCTCGTCTTACAGACTCGCAGTGATCGTCAGATTAGAGTAAGCCCATGGTTATGACTTACTGCATATTGTATCTAGCGACCTCGATAGGTACAATATGTAGGGCATCGGGTTAAATTAGATTTAACAACCAAGAGTTGCGTGACGCAATTGGATAGTCCTACCGGTCATATTATGCTATGCGACCAGCCCCCGTTGGAGTATAGCATAGTATGAATTTGGATCTTGGCCACTACGGTAACTTGTTGGACATTACCCGTATGTTTGTTTTGGGGGCAAGCATATGTGAATATAGTGGGAGCTAAACAGCTAAAAGACCTTGTTGTTTAGTTATGTTGACTGTGTATTTAGAAATAATATTTCAATAGTTGATTTATTATTTTCGTTCTATATTATTTCTCCTGGAAGACCGAAATGGCGAGTATCTCGCTCCGTGCTGTCTTAGAGAAGCAAATTTTGACCGGACCAAACTTCCTAGATTGGATCAGGAATATATGTTTGGTGCTGAGGTACGAAAGGATTGAGTACGTCTTGGACGAGGCTTATCCCGTGTGTCCCAAGAATCAGACTGCCTATCAAGTTGTTGATTTGGAATCAAGCCAACAAGGCAAAATCTGATAAGCATCATGAGGATGCTAGATCCGCGCAGTGTATTATGCTGGCGGCAATGAGCAATGAGCTGCAGAGGCAACATGAAAGCATGTTGCCGCATGAGATGCTGAAACATCTTGAGTCGGTCTTTAAGACGACAACTAGAAGTGTTGAATTTGATTTGATCAAAGAGATACACAGATGCAAGCTTAATGAAGGAGGGAACATGTCTGAACATGTTCTCAAGATGAGAATAAGATCATGGTGATCTTTGTCCTTCAATCATTGCCGAGTTCGTATTAGCAGTTCATCGTTAACCACCATGAATGCGAAGGACGTAACACTGCCCGAACTCCATAATCTGCTGAAGACATATGATCAAACTCTTCCTAAGAAGGAAAATTCGATCATGTATGTTGGGCAACCGTCTAACCCAAACCCGAGAAACAAAGGTGCTAAGGGTAAGGGAAAGTCGGGAGCCAAGGCTAACACTTCGAGTGATAAGCCTAAGCGTCTGAACCAGAAAAGGAAGTTCAAGAGAAGCGGAACGGTACGCACAGATGAATGTCTTTTCTGTAAGCAGAAAGGACATTGGAAGAAAGATTGACCTAAGCTTAGGGCAGATCAAGCTAAGAAGCCACCGGCTTCTAGCACAAGTATGTATGTTATTGAAATGAACATGACTACTTTTGACTCCAATAGTTAGGTATTACATACAGCATGTGGCTCGCACATTTGTAATAATGTGCAGGGGCTCATTGAACACAGGTTAGTCAAGCAAGGTGAAATCGACTTGCATGTTGGGAACGACAATCCAGTCGAAGCCAAACGCGTTGGACGCTGCAAGATAGATTTACCATCAGGACAATGTTTGGAACTTGATAACGTTTATTTTGTTCCATCCATTGTCAGAAATATTATTTCCATTCCATTGTTGTACAATTGGGGTTTTTCCTTTGCTGATAATACTTGTTATTTTTCATTAAATGACCAGTATTATGGAAAGACTCGCTTAGTGAATGGTTTATATGTTTTACAAAGTAGTCTACCTTTATTTCAAATACATAACAAACAACCGTCTTCAAGTAGGAAGAATAATCCATCTTATCTATGGCATTGTCGGCTAGGCCATATCAATGAAACACGGATTCAAAGACTAAGGAAGTTGGACTACTTAGAACCATTTGATTTTGAATCATATGGTACATGTGAATCATGTGTTAAGGGTAAGATGACGAACAAAGCTTTTGTTGGACAAGGTGTTCGTGCCACTCGCTGCTTAGAGCTCATACATACCGATGTATGTGGACCTTTTAGAGTCCATGCGCGTGGGGGTTATCCTTACTTCGTTACCTTTACTGACGATTTCTCAAGGTATGGATATATTTATCTTATGAAGAATAAATCCGAGACCTTTGGGAAATTCAAGGAGTTTAGGAATGAGGTCGAGAATGAATTGAACCTAAGGATAGTCACTCTTCGATTAGATCGAGGAGGTGAATACCTTAGTGAAGAATTTATCGACTACTTGAAGGAAAATGGAATTCAATCGCAATGGACTCTTCTTGGAACACCACAGTTAAATAGTGTGTCTGAGAGAAGGAATCGAACCCTGTTAGACATGGTGAGATCAATGATTGGATTCTCGACTCTTCCAAAACATCTATGGGGATATGCACTGCAAACTGCAATCTACATTCTGAACCGTGTACCATCTAAATCAGTGGAGAAAACTCCTTGTGAGTTATGGAAGGGAAAGAAGCCCTCACTGGGCTATCTTAGACCTTGGGGCTGTCTTGCGATAGTCAAACTGATGCTCACTGATAAGTTAGATGCCAAGGGTGTCAAAGTATATTTCATAGGCTATCCTCGTTAGACGAGAGGCTATGAATTCTATCATGCTGAAGATCACTAGGTGATAGTATCTAGAAACGTTAAGTTTTTAGAAGCAGAATACCTCGAAGAAGAGAGGTTAGATGACATGATAGAACTTGAAGAAATTCAAGACTTTGACACGCGCGAACATGAGTTCTCTAAATCTTCTGATTTGGACTCAAGTTCAGTGGGAGCTTTCGAAGAAAACAAGGGTAATGATATGACACTTGCTAGGCATGTCATAGTCAGTGGGAATCCTGTGATTAGATCAACAGTTGAAACCACACCAATAGAACCCGTTGTCAATCAAACTATGCAACAAGTTGCACAAGAGCAGTCTCCCGCTAGGGAACAGGGTCGCGGGGCGCGACCAGCTGCATCAGTGGCCACTGATAATGTTCGTGTTACACGAAGCCAGAAAAGAAAAGCACCAGAACCAGTCGAGCTCCGTAGGTCGAAGAGGATCCTAAAAGGACCTCAGAAGCAAAGCCTTATGATAGAAGACATCAGTGAACTTGATGTCGGCTTATCAGATCGGGAAAATCCCGAGACCTACAAAGAGGAAATAATTGATATTGACTCAGACAAATGGCAAGAGGCCATGGAATTGGAAATGGACTCCATGTACCTGAACCAAGTTTGGAACTTGGTAGACTTGCCCCAAGAGGTTAGACCTATTGGGTGCAAATGGGTCTTTAAACGAAAGATAGATGCCGATGGCAAGGTACAAACGCACAAAGCTAGGCTTGTGGCGAAAGGCTGCACGCAAAGGTATGGCATCGATTACGACGAAACCTTTTCACCGGTAGCAAAATTGAAGTCCATTCGAATTCTACTTGCGATAGCTGCCTACTATGATTATGAAATCCGGCAGATGGATGTAAAGACTGCCTTCCTCAATGGTAACCTTGAGGAAGAGGTCTGTATGGTACAACAGGAAGGTTTTATTAGTAAAACTAGGCCAACTGCTGTATGCAAATTACAAAGATCCATCTATGGGCTAAAGCAAGCGTCTAGGAGCTGGAATATCCACTTTGATGAAGCTGTCAAATGGTTTGACTTCATCAGAAGCAAGGAAGATCCCTGTGTCTACACTAGGCACAGCGACAAGGTGATGAATGTGTATTTTACACTTTCATTCGAGTCTTTTTCACCTAATTTAGCTATCCTCTATGATAATTTAGCTATATTTTAGTATATTTTATTAGAATAGTGTCACATTTCCCTTTAGAATTTATTTTACAGGTTTTGGTTGAAATTCGGAGATTTACGGGCAATTATATTGAAGTCTACAAGGAATTGGTGTTCCAGAAGCATATTTGGAGTATCTGAAGGATTCCGGATACGATTTGGAGTCTAGGGGTCGAATCTGGAGGTTAGAAGGTCATTAGAAGTTTGAAACCGAGTCCGAAAAGGTGAAGAAATCCAAAACCGCGTCGAAAACGTGAAAATTCCGCGTTTACAGTGTGGGGCGAACCGCCCCATAAGAATTTCGGGCCTATATATAGTTGCGAGTTTTCACTCCGAAAATCATATCTTTCCAAGCCTACTTTCTCACCTCTCTCTATAGTTTTAGGGAGGAACTTCCCGGGGTCTATCCTGGGAGTCCCGTAGCTTAGGGGATACTTTTTCATAGCAGATTGAAGCGCGTAGGATCGCAATCATCCGGAGATTGACAACCTTCGGTAACTTTGTATCTTAAAACTTTTATCTACTTATTTTATATTCTTTCAATATGTTTTCTTCTATGATTGCTATTGATTGCATGCCTATGAGTAGTTAAATTTATCGTTGGTCGTAGTATGTGAATTCTTAGCGAGGGAAGATAATCATGCTAATGGCTATATCGCGCATTATACTCCGTGTCATTGCTTTATTTCGTTGATCAGTTGAACACCAAAATTCTCGTATGTTGTATTGATTATTATGCACACATGGACACTTGTCAACCAATCAGACCAATTATCTTCGTAGTGTTGAATAATTACGGAACACATTAGGACGTTAGTTGTTGATGAGTCAGACCCATATTATCTTCGTAGTGCTTAATACTTGCAACGGGACACAAGATTGATTCAAAGATCTCTATGCAAGACCGAGGAATTTATGCATGATTATCGACCCATTATGTTAAGAAGGACCATACTATCACCAATCTCCATTATCTGCTTGAAAACCCCTATTGCTTTCTATCTGCTGTTTTATATTCTCTTGTTAAATAGATAAAGCTAGTTATAGTCCTGAGAGAACGACACTCGAGTCATTCTACTACTACACTACAGTTTTCGTTGTAGTTGTGGATTGCCTTTGGATATTAAACAAATATTATTTGACTGAATCCGGAACTGACAAATCCGCGTTCATCAAATTGGCGCTGTTGTCGGGGACTATACTCCTTTTTTGTGTTTAATTTGTTTTTATTTACAGCTTTAGATTCCTAATTCTATTAGTTTTAGTTTTCCTTTTTAATTTCTCTCTGATACTGCTTTCCTAGTTTGTTTCTAATTACTTTACCTAGTCTGTCACAGATTGTGTATGCCGCATACACGTTCTGCAGGAATACCGCTTGCTGATTCAATTGCTGAGATCGATAGAGTCTACCACCAAAGAAGGCGACTCCTTTTCAAGGAAATCGACGGAATGGCAGAAGCTAGACCACTGAAGGCATGGGTACAACCCACCAAGGATCGTATGAGGGGACCGGCGATTGTTCTTTCGCCTGCAACCCGAGATCTGGAGATCAAGAACCACGCATTCCAACAACTTCCGAGGTTCTATGGCTTATCAAGGGAAGATGTGATGGGGTACTTGAACGATATCGATGATTTCGTCAACCAACTCCCACGACCCGGAGCTGACATAACAACGGATGAGTTGAGGATAAAGGTTTTTGCTATGGGACTTGGCGACAGAGCCAAGTCATGGCTGAGTTCTCTACCAGCCGTCTCACTAGACACCTGGGAAAAGGTTTTTTCAGCCTTCATGGAGAAATACTTCCCACACACACTGACTACCGCGCTAAAGGCGCAAATCACTGGATTCAAGCAGGACTATGATGAGACCATCTACACCGCATTCGAGAGGTTCCAAGATCTCACGAACAAGTTCCCTCACCATGGTTTTGAACTCTCCGACCTAGTCCAACACTTCTACAATGGACTAACCTTCGAGAACCAACAAGTGGTGGATTTCTTATGCCGAGGCAATATTTGAGAGGAAACTGCAGAAGCCGTCTGGGCTGTTTTCGAAAGGCTTGCCAAGGGTTCGCAGTTCAAGGACCCAAGAGCAATGGTTAGGAGACGTGGACCTGAAGCTCCACCGACTCAAGAAGCCCCTATGTACAGGGGGAATGGGGATCAATTCGAGTGCTTTACCAACGAATTGAAGCAAGTCCTCAAGAGCGCCACCGGAACAACTGTTTCGAACGAAGTATGCCGAATATGCAAGAACTATGGGCATGGGGCTCATATGTGTAGATCGGAACTGGCATACGATGATGGCAACACGGCTCGAGGAGGCGAAGAAGAAGCCTTTGCTACGGAGTTTGACACTCAAGAAGTTAGCTACGGACAAGACGGTCGGAATCCTCGAGGTGGATTTTGGAGAAGAGGATACCGTAACAATCAAGGATATGCACCGGCTAACCAAACTTATGGGCCTAACCAAGACCGTAGTAGGCTTAACTATGGTAATGATCACTGTGAAAACCCCGCTCCGAAAGAGCCACCGAAGTCGAAGTCGGCTCTACTGATGGAGAACTTGCAGAAGATGGTTGATCACACACAAAGTTTTCTCAAACGTTATGAGGAAGATTCTGAGAAGACTAGGGCAAGGCTTGATAAGTTGGAAGAGAGCACTAGGCTTGCCCATCAAAAGATGCAAGAGTTGATCGACCGAAGAACAAGTAAGGAACAAGGTAACACTGAGAAGGTCGTTAGGTGCGAGTGTTGCATGAAGGAAGAACTTCTACAGCTGAGGAAGAAGCGAAGGACCTTGGTTCTGACACAAGTGATGAGGAGCAAGAGGATCCCGAACCACTCCCTAAAAGTTTCGATGTTAAGGTAGGGATTGGTGAGCTTGAAGATGTCCGTGCCACACTAGACACGGGATCCTACTCAAACATAATTCCTTTGAATGTGTTTGAAAAGAGTAACCTTGGAAAACTATCTGATCAAAGGGCTATTGTGCGACTAGCGGATGGATCATTCATGAGACCCGAAGGCGTTGTGAAAAATGTGTTGGTCAAGATTGGTGAAGCATCTATATACACCAATTTCGTAGTTATGCCGGCGTCTGCACCTGGAACGGGGGATGTCATACTCTTAGGGCAAACATTCTTGACCAAGTTACGTTCAGGTGATGGATATCTACCAAAGAACTTGCACCATCGAAGTAAATGGCAAACAACACGTATTGCAAGCCATACCTGATCCACCTGAACCTGCCTGATATTACTACTCACTATTGTGGTCTTGCAGCCTATATCCTTTCTTATTCACAGGTTCATGGCATGGAGAGGAGATCAATGAAGGGGAAGCCTAGTACCCGCAAAAAGAGGAGATAGGCGCACACAGGAGTCGAGTCAAAGACTTTAAACAATGACGCTATCCGGGAGGCAACCCGGAATTTTTATCGCTTTCTTTACTGCTTTTCTGCATGCATTCATTCTTGAATTATTTGCTTCTCATATGCGAATTTTTTCATGTGTGTGTCGTATATGCTTTTGTTTGAGTGAGAGTTTTCGAATGGTTTTTTGAAAAAATTTAGTTTCGGGATTTAAACCGCATTTTCTGACATCGGGACCCGACTCCCCGCAGTGGGGAGCACGGGGCGAACCGCCCCGTGGTGGGGCGAACCGCCCCACAGTCCCAGATCTTAAAAAACGCGGATTTCAACCCCAAATCATTATTTTCTTCATTCTTCTTCATCCATACTCCCAAAAAACCCGAAAAGTGCGATTTTGCTTCTAAATCTTCATAACTTCTTCGTTTCTTGACCAAATTGAGTGTTCTTTAGCTTAATTCGAAGCCTATTACATGATCTATCATCCTAACCGATCAGATTTCATCCTAATTCGTTAGATTTGCAGATCTGAGGTATCATCTTTAAGAACCCTAATTTTCGAATTTGGGGATTTTCTAATTTGAGCTTCAATTATGCTTGTTTGATGCATGGGTATGATGTTTATATGATTAGACATGTTATTTACTATCAATTGCATGCTCAATTTTGCTTAAATTGATGATTTGGGTATTTTGCTATTAGATGATATATCTTGTTATGCATTATGCCTTTATCTTTGATTTCTAGCATATGAAAATGTTTATTGGTGTAATATTGGTAGATTTTACGATAGAATGCTTATTAGTTGAGAATGAGGATTTATGTTGGTCGAATTTTTGCGCTGCTATGGTATGAGTTGAGCCTTGTTATCAAGGATATTGGTTGTCTAGTAAGAGCATGATGTGATGTATTGCATGTAGTAGTTACGTTGATATGTTGCATGATGAAGTAGCTAGGCTAGACATTGCGGGTTGGGGAGTTCGATTGTTGATTTTATCACTTGTGTGTCTCACTTTTTCACTAGCATATATTTGAGTCTGTTTTGAGTCGTACGAGGTGCTAATCGCTGATTGTAGGTAACATACTAAGGGAAGGGAGCATTCCCGTATGATTGCTGTGAAGAACCATGTCAAGGAAGGTGATCTCGCTAGATGTGCGTTCGAGCCAAGGGGTTTGGCAACAACGTCGTGGATTATCCAAGAGGAGGAGCTAGAGTACACCTGGAGTAAGGACTCCTATGCCTATTCATGCACCACCGAAGGGTCAGAAACCACTATTACATCATCACTCCATCACAAGGACTGCAAAGTTCGTGTGAACTGGAAGGCACCGGGACATTCTCGCAGCGACGGATTTGATCTTGAGTTCGCAGTTGCTCGAAGGTTCCGAAGCGCTAGCTTGGTTCCAAAACGTAATGACATGGGTACCCAGCACCTTGTTGGGGTGCCCCTTGCCTGCCTCTAAAGGGAGAATAACATTGATATTGGGAGCATCAACTGTAGAGAATGTGGACAAAATTGGAGAAAAAGGTAGAAGACTTCTGAGTATCCGAACAGCTGACTGAAACCTTCTCGTGGAGTAAACCGTTGGAGGGGGAGGTCCTGATACCACTGCCCTTTCCCCTTCAACAGTTCACATCCTATTGGAGGGCTACAGGATGGAGAATTCCATAACAGCGGCGGGTAATCTTGAGAATTCAACCTGCCACTACAACTCTACTAGTGAGGATGTGCGTGACAGTAGTGACAATGAAGACAAGAGGGACGATGATGATACCGATGGTTGAATTTGTCCTATCAGAACTTTTGATGGAACTACTGCCACTACCACAAGTCCCGATGATCATATATGAAGCTCCCAAAAGAGGCCCAATAACTCAAGAGCAGCATACTCAGCCGACCGAGGCCAAACCATGGGTTAACATCTAGTATCACATCTTATTTCCTCATTTTCTTACTGCTAGGGACTAGCGTTAATTTCATGAGGGGGGATGGGATTTAAGTGATCTGATGTTGTTAGTTACAACTGTTATCTACTTATTTTATATTCTTTCAATATGTTTTCTTCTATGATTTCTATTGATTGCATGCCTATGAGTAGCTAAATTTAGCGTTGGTGGTAGTATGTGAATTCTTAGCGAGGGAAGATAATCATGCTAATGGCTATATCGCGCATTATACTCTGTGTCATTGCATTATTTCGTTGATCAGTTGAACACCAAAATTCTCGTACGTTGTATTGATAATTATGCACGCTTGGACACTTGTCGACCAATCAGACCAAATTATCTTCGTAGTGTTGAATGATTACGGAACACATTAGGACGTTAGTTGTTGATGAGTCAGACCCATATTATCTTCGTAGTGCTTAATACTTGCAACAAGGACACAAGATTGATTCAAAGATCTCTATGTAAGACCGAGGAATTTATGCATGATTATCGACCCATTATGTTAAGAAGGACCATACTATCACCAATCTCCATTATCTGCTTGAAAACCCCTATTGCTTTTTATTTGCTGTTTTATATTCTCTTGTTAAATAGATAAAGCTAGTTATAGTCCTGAGAGAACGACACTCGAGTCATTCTACTACTACACTACGGTTTTCGTTGTAGTTGTGGATTGCCTTTGGCTATTAAACAAATATTATTTGACTGAATTCGGAACTGACAAATCCGCGTTCATCAAATTGGCGCCGTTGCCGGGGACTATACTCCTTTTTTCTGTTTAATTTGTTTATATTTACAGCTTTCAATTCCTAATTCTATTAGTATTAGTTTTCCCTTTTAATCTCTCTCTAATACTGCTTTCCTAGTCTGTTTCTAATTTCCCTTTCCTAGCCTTAGTAGTATTCGATATCTAGATTTATTCTCGATTTTTTTTCGAAATTTCTAATGAGGCTAATTTTTAGTTTTGAGTTACTCTTACTACAGACATACAGGTATGATGTCCATGCGCGCTCGCATGACACCCCAATTCTCGCAGGTGAGGAGAGGATCTTCCATATACCTGGAAGACGAGTTAAGGAGGTTTGAGGTGATGGAGTCCATGGTGAGGTACTTAACGAGGTACGAAGATGGAGTAGGGATGGACCCATGGAGTTTCATTCGATCCTATGAGGAGGAAATAGAAAGAATTCCAGCAGAAGGGTTTACTAAGGACCAATTATGCAGGAAACTATTTTCTTTTGCTCTTGGGTATGAGCCGAGGCGTTGGATTGCAAGGTTTGAGCCAGGATCGCTGAAAACTTGGGGCCAAGTAGTAGAGGAGTTCTTGGCGCGGTTCATGCCTTATCATGAGACAATTGCCTTACGTGATAGGATCCAATATTTCGAGCAAGGAGAGTATGAGCAGTTTTGTGACGCCTACGAACGTTTTGAGATGTATAAACGTGAGTGCCCCCATCACTGTTTCGAAGATGGGGAGTTGATTTGGTGCTTCGTTGGTGGACTTCGTAAAGAGGAACGACTTAGAGTGGATCAGTTGAGCGGCGGTCTGGGAGAATGTACGGTCGACAAGGCAGAAGAAGTCCTCCGTAAGTACGCCAGAGGTTCAACACAATCCGATGAGGTCATACCAATTCCCATCACTGCAAAGGAAGTAGATCGAGGTGAAGCAGGAAGCTCATCCGATGAGTATTTTGAAACCGAAGAAATCAGTGAGGAAGATGCACATGCCGAGCAAGTTGAAGATGACCTTCGTATAGCAAAAGTTGTTGAAGAAGTTGAAGTAACTGAGCATCTTACGGAAGAATTCAGCTTGTTGAATTGTGTTGAAGTGGAGGGGGTTCGAGAACTTGAAGAGGAGAAAGGATTGGAAGGCGACGCCCCCCTGGAGGTGGGGGGTGAGTCGCCCAGCATGGGGGGAGAACCACCTCCCATGACCAGTGAGCTGGACGACCCCAGCTCCCCTGTTTCTTTACTCCGAGACATCCGCATCAACCCAAAACCACTTCCTTCCATTACTACTGAGGTTCTTAAGTACAAAGAGGTGAATCTACTTCTCCGAGGAGGAAAGCTTGACAAGCAAGATACACAGGAGCCACCACTAAACAAGCACCTCGATGAAGTCAAAGTGAATGTCCTCCTATTGATGAAGTCATTATTGGATATGCCTGCAAAGCAAACCAGTCCATTCACCATGGTGAGATCTTTGAGGCTTCCTAGGTCTCTTTGCTACATCGGACCAAGAGAATGGCGGCCACCGTGGGGAGGTACTCTTGAGTCCATTCTTGAATACTCAGCCGACCGAGGCCAAACCGTTCGGTAACATCTAGTATCACTTTTTATTTACTCATTCTCTTTTGCTAGGGACTAGCTTAAGTTTCATGAGGGGGATGGGATGTGAACCATGATGTTAAGTATTGTTTGGCTTTGTGATGTTGAGTAGGATAGTCTTTTTTTTTTTTTTCTTTTTTTTTTTAATTGCATTTGCACGTTTACTGCTTTCCTAGGATAGTCTTGCATGTTTTATATGGAGTTTATTGCCGAATTTTTTGAACTTTTTATTGGGTAGATCAACTAGCTATGCCATTAATCGTATGCTTCATCTCTATGAATTTGTTTGAGGTTTTTCTCGCTTGGCTTGTCACATTTATGTATTGCACTTAGTTAAGTTTGGTAGTCTCGACATCACTTAGTGGTGTTTTCTCTACTGCGGTTCACGAAGGCCTTTATAATAGGATGATGCATGTTAGGGTCTTATGGTTATTTTCCCGAGTAATTATGCACCTAAGAGG
This sequence comes from Plantago ovata, assembly GCA_028274465.1. Classification (NCBI taxonomy): domain Eukaryota; kingdom Viridiplantae; phylum Streptophyta; class Magnoliopsida; order Lamiales; family Plantaginaceae; genus Plantago; species Plantago ovata. Next base: position 42,726,742 of record CM051458.1, read on the forward strand.
CAACAAGTCTTCACCATGCTTTGAGATTGCTAAATGCCTAGGAAGGAGGTAGTGTGAGGTTGTGTGACCCTTTGTTTATAACCTATTCTTCCGAATAGGTTTGGGGAGAGGGTTACACCATCATAGACTTGTTTCTGTTTTTCATTTTTCGTATCGTGAGTTTATTTTTCCTTTTCCGTAAATTTTGTACTCCAACCTATTCTTTCGAATAGGTTTGGGGAAGTCGTGTGAGTCTTTTTGTTTCTCTCTTTGTTATGCTACTGCTGGCTAGAAAAAATCGAAAAAGAAAGAAAGAAAAATTCCAGGAAAAAAGAGAAAAAGAAAATGAAAAAAGAATCTGGAAAGAAAAAAAAAAGAAGAAAAAAAGAGAAGACCCCAAAAAAGCAAAGAAGGGTTCAAAAAGAAAAGCCAAATAGCAGTTTAGCAAAGTGTTGAGTCTTTTCCATTTTTCGTGTTGTTCGTGATCGTGTTTTTCTATTTCTTATCTTTTTTGTCTTGAGTGTCATCTGTTCTAGACCACCCTCGTCCTGCCATTCAGGAAGTGGTGAATAGTTTAAGACTTTACTTGAGAGATGGGTAGAATAGGGGAGTGTTATCTTTATAGGGAACCCTCCTTCGTTTGATAAGAGCCAGTACTGGTTCGACCTCTTTTGAGGGAAAGTCTTAACATGGTGGAACAGCAGTAAGTCCTCAGTTTCATAGGCACGGGGCAACCATTCGTATCTTAGCATGCATCATTACGTCGTCACTGACTAGGTCCAGGTAGAGAATGTTACGAGAGACTATCTTGTCTTGACATAAGTGCTTATGTGGATGTGTATAAGTCAATCGAGGTATTCTTCAACCTATATTCATGCTTTGATTTATATGGTTTTTGTTCATATGTTATTTGGTAGATTCAGTAGATTAGTTCATTTTATTTGGCATGAAACTCCATTTTTGAGTCTTGCATGTTTTTTGTATTAGAGTCTAGCTTAGTTGCTTGAGGACAAGCAAAGGTTCGGTTTGGGGAGTTTGATGAATGTGTATTTTACACTTTCATTCGAGTCCTTTTCACCTATTTTAGCTATCCTCTATGTTAATTTAGCTATATTTTAGTACATTTTATTAGAATAGTGTCACGTTTCCCTTTAGATTTTATTTTACAGGTTTTGGTTGAAATTCGGAGATTTACGGGCATTTATATTGAAGTCTACAAGGAAATGGTGTTCCAGAAGCATATTTGGAGTATCTGAAGGTTTCCGGATAGGATTTGGAGTCTAGGGGCCGAATCTGGAGGTTAGAAGGCTACTAGAAGTCATAAACCGAGTCCGAAAAGGTGAAGAAATCCAAAACCGTGTCGAAAATGTGAAAATTCCGCGTTTACACTATGGGGCGAACCGCCCCATCACCGGGCGAACCGCCCAGAGGAAATTCGGGCCTATATATAGTTGCAAGTTTTCTCTACGAAAATCATATCTTTCCAAGCCTACTTTCTCACCTCTCTCTATAGTTTTAGGTAGGGACTTCCCGGGGCCTGTCCTGGAGTTCCATAGCTTAGGGGATACTTTTTCATAGCAGATTGGAGCGCGTAGGATCACAATCATCCGGAGATTGACAACCTTCGGTAACTTTGTATCTTACAACTTTTATCTATTTATTTTATATTCTTTCAATATGTTTTCTTCTATGATTGCTATTGATTGCATGCCTATGAGTAGCTAAATTTATCGTTGGTGGTAGTATGTGAATTCTTAGCGAGGGAAGATAATCATGCTAATGGCTATATCGCGCATTATACTCCGTGTCATTGCTTTATTTCGTTGATCAGTTGAACACCAAAATTCTCGTATGTTGTATTGATAATTATGCACGCTTGGACACTTGTCGACCAATCAGACCAAATTATCTTCGTAGTGTTGAATGATTACGGAACACATTAGGACGTTAGTTGTTGATGAGTCAGACCCATATTATCTTCGTAGTGCTTAATACTTGCAACAAGGACACAAGATTGATTCAAAGATCTCTATGCAAGACCGAGGAATTTATGCATGATTATCGACCCATTATGTTAAGAAGGACCATACTATCACCAATCTCCATTATCTGCTTGAAAACCCCGATTGCTTTTTATTTGCTGTTTTATATTCTCTTGTTAAATAGATAAAGCTAGTTATAGTCCTGAGAGAACGACACTCGAGTCATTCTACTACTACACTACTGTTTTTCGTTGTAGTTGTGGATTGCCTTTGGCTAAATACAAATTTATTTAATGAATTAGAATCTGACAAATTCCCGTTCATCAAATTGGCGCCGTTGAATACACATTCTATGATTGCTTCATCAATTCGGTTTTTTTTTTTTTTAATTGCATTTGCACGTTTACTACTTTCCTAGGATAGAGGATAGCTAAAATACACATTCTATGATTGCTTCATCAATCTCCGGATGATTGCGATCCTACGCGCTCCAATCTGCTATGAAAAAGTATCCCCTAAGCTATGGAACTCCCAGGACAGGCCCCGGGAAGTTCCTACCTAAAACTATAGAGAGAGGTGAGAAAGTAGGCTTGGAAAGATATGATATTCGGAGAGAAAACTCGCAACTATATATAGGCCCGAAATTCTTCTGATGTTGTTAGTTTGAAGCTTGGAATTGGTAGGATGAGTATAGTACCTCGCATGCTTTATTTGTCTGCATTTGCATTTGCACGTTTACTGCTTTCTTAGTTTTTTAGGTTGCATTCACTACATTCATCCTAGGATAGTCTTGCATGTTTTATATGGAGTTTATTTCCGAATTTTTTGAACTTTTTATTGGGTAGATCAGCTAGCTATGCCATTAATCGTATGCTTCATCTCTATGAATCTGTTTGAGGTTTTTCTCGCTTGGCTTGTCTCATTTATGTATTGCACTTAGTTAAGCTAGGTAGTCTCGACATCACTTAGTGGTGTTTTCTCTACTGCGGTTCACGAAGGCCTTTATAATAGGATGATGCATGTTAGGGTCTTATGGTTGTTTCCCGAGTAATTATGTACCTAAGAGGCAACAAGTCTTCACCATGCTTTGAGATTGCTAAATGCCTAGGAAGGAGGTAGTGTGAGTTTGTGTGATCCTTTGTTTATAACCTATTCTTCCGAATAGGTTTGGGGAGGGGGTTACACCATCGTTAGACTTGTTTCTGTTTTTCATTCTCGTATCGTGAGTTTATTTTTCCCGTAAATTTTATACTCCAACCTATTCTTTCGAATAGGTTTGGGGAAGTCGAGTGAGTCTTTTTGTTTCCCTTTTTGTTATGCTACTGCTGGCTAGAGAAAAAAATCGAAAAAAAAGAAAGAAAAATTCCAGAAAAAAAGAGAAAAAAAAAAAAAGAATCTGGAAAGAAAAAAAGAAAAAAAGAGAAGACCCCAAAAAAGCAAAGAGGGGGTCCAAAAAAGAAAAGCCAAATAGCAGTTTAGCAAAGTTTTGAGTCTTTTCCATTTTTCGTATTGTTCGTAATCGTGTTTTTCTATTTTTTATCTTTTTTTGTCTTGAGTGTCATCTGTTCTAGACCGCCCTCGTCCTGCCATTCCGGAAGTGGTGAATAGCTTAAGACTTTACTTGAGAGATGGGTAGAATAGGGGACAGTTATCTTTTATAGGGAACCCTCCTTCGTTTGATGAGAGCCAGTACTGGTTCGACCTCTTTTGAGGGAAAGTCTTAACATGGTGGAACAGCAGTAAGTCCTCAGTTTCATAGGCACGGGGCAACCATTCGTATCATAGCATGCATCATTACGTCGTCAATGACTAGGTCCAAGTAGAGAATGTTACGAGAGACTATCTTGTCTTGACATAAGTGCTTATGTGGATGTGTATAAGTCAATCGAGGTATTCTTCAACCTATATCATGCTTTGATTTATATGGTTTTTGTTCATATGTTATTTGGTAGATTCAGTAGATTAGTTCATTTTATTTGGCATGAAACTCCATTTTGAGTCTTGCATGTTTTTTGTATTAGAGTCTAGCTTAGTTGCTTGAGGACAAGCAAAGGTTCGGTTTGCGGAGTTTGATGAATGTGTATTTTACACTTTCATTCGAGTCTTTTTCACCTAATTTAGCTATCCTCTATGAAATTTAGCTATATTTTAGTACATTTTATTAGAATAGTGTCACGTTTCCCTTTAGAATTTATTTTACAGGTTTTGGTTGAAATTCGGAGATTTACGGGCAATTATATTGAAGTCTACAAGGAATTGGTGTTCCAGAAGCATATTTGGAGTATCTGAAGTTTTCCGGATAGGATTTGGAGTCTAGGGGTCGAATCTGGAGGTTAGAAGGCCATTAGAAGTCTGAAACCGAGTCCGAAAAGGTGAAGAAATCCAAAACCGCGTCGAAAACGCGAAAATTCCGCGTTTACACTGTGGGGCGAACCGCCCCATCACCGGGCGAACCGCCCCAGAAGAATTTCGGGCCTATATATAGTTGCGAGTTTTCTCTCCGAAAATCATATTTTTCCAAGCCTACTTTCTCACCTCTCTCTATAGTTTTAGGGAGGAACTTCCCGGGGCCTGTCCTGGGAGTTCCGTAGCTTAGGGGATACTTTTTCATAGCAGATTGGAGCGCGTAGGATCGCAATCATCCGGAGATTGACAACCTTCGGTAACTTTGTATCTTACAACTTTTATCTACTTATTTTATATTCTTTCAATATGTTTTCTTCTATGATTGCTATTGATTGCATGCCTATGAGTAGCTAAATTTATCGTTGGTGGTAGTATGTGAATTCTTAGCGAGGGAAGATAATCATGCTAATGGATATATCGCGCATTATACTCCGTGTCATTGCTTTATTTCGTTGATCAGTTGAACACCAAAATTCTCGTATGTTGTATTGATTATTATGCACACATGGACACTTGTCAACCAATCAGACCAATTATCTTCGTAGTGTTGAATAATTACGGAACACATTAGGACGTTAGTTGTTGATGAGTCAGACCCATATTATCTTCGTAGTGCTTAATACTTGCAACAGGACACAAGATTGATTCAAAGATCTCTATGCAAGACCGAGGAATTTATGCATGATTATCGACCCATTATGTTAAGAAGGACCATACTATCACCAATCTCCATTATCTGCTCGAAAACCCCTATTGCTTTCTATCTGCTGTTTTATATTCTCTTGTTAAATAGATAAAGCTAGTTATAGTCCTGAGAGAACGACACTCGAGTCATTCTACTACTACACTACAGTTTTCGTTGTAGTTGTGGATTGCCTTTGGCTATTAAACAAATATTATTGGACTGAATCAGGAACTGACAAATCCGCGTTCATCACAAGGGAGTAGTTTTCATGATCATCTATGTTGATGACATTTTGATCATGGGAAACAATGTCTCTATGCTAGAAGAGACTAAAGTTTGGTTATCAAGTACCTTCTCAATGAAGGACTTGGGTGAACATCCTAGGGATCAAGATCTATAGAGATAGATCCAAGAGGATGTTAGGATTGACACAGTCCACCTACATCGACAAAATACTGAAACATTATAAGATGGACGACTCAAAGAGAGGCTTTCTCCCAGCTAGGCATGAGATTGTCTTATCAGTTAAGGATGGTCCTAAAACTGATGAAGAAAGAAAGGCAACGAGTCGTGTGCCCTATGCTTCGGAAGTAGGGTCTATAATGTATGCAATGAATTGCACAAGGCCCGATGTGGCATATGCGTTTAGTGTCACTTGTCGACACCAACAGAATCCAGGAGTACCTCACTGGACTGCTGTAAAGAACATTCTTAAGTACCTTCGACGGACTAAAGAGATGTTCTTGGTGTTTGGTGGAGAACCAGAATTAAAGATGTCTGGTTATGTCGTCGCTGGATTTGAATCAGATCCTGATGTAAGAAAATATGGTTAGAGTTACCCCTAGGGTACGCAGCGGAATTTAAAAAGTTTTCTTAACATACATGTTAATTGATTATGCATATGTCGTATATATATAAACACGTCAATTAGAAGACTAACCTTACTTCCAAAGCAGCTTCCAAGTCTTCGTAATAATCCGGTGTATCTTCTCCTTCGTCGAAGTCGAAGATATCTACAATGCTCCTTATATCTGAAAGACAATAAGAGTTAGTTTCCAGCTCCTAGAACCTCAACCTTGGTATCCACGGATGAACAGCCTATCGGAAGAATGCTAGGATATTCTTTATGTGACCAAGAAGACGGGGCGGCAATTCCCTCCGGTGGTGGTGCGCGCGCGTGAGGCTAAGAGGGGAGGGGAGAGTTTTTATTTTCTCTAAGAAAACTGGGTAGAATGACTGTCAAAGTCTATGTCTGAAACTGTGTGTAAAACTCTCTCTAATAGTCCACTATATATAGTAGTCTATAGAAGCCTAAAGCATAAGCAATTAGACTTCGTAAAGGAATAAGAATCTAATTCTTATCGCACAAGGAAACCAATATCAAGTCTAGATTCATTCCCAATCAAATCAAAACTCAATCAGGAAAATCTAACTTATCCCTTGGACTTCTAATAGAGGAAGGAGTCAAACTCCTTCCCCTACCCTGCCACGCGCGCGCGCGCGCCTGTCCTACGGGACGTGGGTCCCACTTTTGGGACCCACATATATTTCTCAGGCAATCCAAACTCCAAGTAGATTTGTCCAAGTGCATATGTTAATTCAAAATTAACATATCCTTTACAATCAAACCTCCATTATATTTCCAAAATATAATCTTTAATTGTATTTACATAAAATACAATTAATTAGCCAATTCAATTAATAATTCCAAATCATTAATTGAGCCATCAATTATTATAATTAATTCCAAATTAATTATAATCCATCAATCACAATTAATTCCAAATTAATTGCGATTTCATCTTCAAGGATATTCTGATAGGCTGAATCACCACATAGTGTGACCCATAGGGCCTCACCGTATTAAGCAAGTCCTAGACTAGGCAACATGGAATTCCTAGACGGTTCCATTTGCAATATTAATACGCGAGGACGTTTGAGAGGTTTCTCAAAGCTAACCCTTTCGTTGCGAAGCCTGTTGCGCTCAACGCGGCGATGGTAACGTCCCTTCATCTGACTTGCTCGGATGTATCTAGGATCGATGAAGTGTCTATCCCAATAATACATCCACGGGCGTCTCAGGGAGTTGTTTGGTTAAGATATACTTATGACCATCATAATATATCACTTGCACAGGCCAGTGACTTTACCAACACAACTATGCAGGCTACGAGCAGTGCTCTGCTGTGCTACACTTGAGAGATGAATCCTTCACAGAATCACTTATCACCCCCATTTGTATTTAGCCATAATCCTGGATCGTGTCTTAGGTCAACTGGTTATTCAGAGTTGACATCGACGGGTCCACCAAGGATATGGAGCAACAAATGTGATGATAAAGTCCTGTAAGTGCAAAGGATGAATGGCATCACTTCGACAACTCACCGGTTCCCATAGACACGTCGGTGTAGAGTATACATCGATGGGAGTGTCCGGTGGGTACTTCCATTGTTCGATAAAGCTTCTTCGAACAACTATGCGCAGTTATGGGAACGTTCCTTGATTGTCCAACAATCCGTTCCGTGGACGTGGGATCGGCTCACACTTGCTCCAACAAGTATAACCTCCACGCATACTAGTCTTGTCAGGTTCATTCAGACCCCCACATCCGAGATGTACCACGACTAGGGAGAGTTTGGGATAGATGATAACTCACATAGCTCCCACTAACTGTGTGATCAGTCATATATCCGAGGGGACATGTTCAGTATCAATACAGACAGCAATATAGATATGACATGTTGCAGCCTGGTGTAATATAAATATGAAAGAGATACTCAACAGTAAAATGAAACAAACATATATTATATTACGTTGACCTGTGTAATAGTACATATATGTCCTCTATAAGGGCACCATGCCCTTAGTAAGGACTGTCTCTAGGACATATACACTATCACCTGATGACTTTGAGTCACAGACAGGATACGTATTCAAATTGAACGTAGGAGCTATCTGTTGGAAGAGTTCTAAGCAAGCCACGATTGCTGACTCATCCATAGAAGCCGAGTACATTGCTGGATCAGAAGCTTCGAAAGAAGTTGTCTGGATTTCAGTGTTCTTGAAGGAATTGAGGGTTTTTCCTGCTCCTAGTCCAATAACGATTTATTGGGACAATACGGGCGTCGTCGCTCAAGCTAAGGAGCCTAGATCTACAAACAAGAACGTACATGTACTTAAGTATCACGTTATATGTGAGATTATAGATAGAGGAGAAGTTAGTATAGAACGTGTCTCTACCACGGACAACGTGGAAGATCCTTTCACCAAGGTCTTATCAGTGGAAGTCCACTTAAGACATTATGCTAATCTGGGTATTAGGCATAAAGGTGACTGGCTCTAGTCCAAGTGGAAGATTGATAGTGTATATGTCCTAGAGACAGTCTTTACTAAGGGAATGGTGCCCTTATAGAGGGCATATATGTACTATTACACAGGTCAACGTAATATAATATATGCTTGTTGCATTTTACTATTGAGTATCGCTTTCATATTTATATTACACCGGGCATGCAGCATGTCATATCTCTATTACTGTCTATATTGATATTAAACATGTCCCCTCGGATAGATGACCAATCACACAGATAGTGGGAGCTATGTGAGTTATCATCTATCCCAAACTCTCCCTAGTCGAGGTTCATCTCGGATGTAGAGGTCTGAATGAACCAGACAAGCTAGTATGCGTGGAGGTTATACTTGTTGGAGCAAGTGTGAGCCGATCCCACGGCCACAGAACGGATTGTTGAACAATCGAGAAACGTTCCCATAACTGTGCATAGTTGTTCGAAGAAGCTTTATCGAACAATGGAAGAACCCACCGGACACTCCCATCGATGTATACTCTACACCGAAATGTCTATGGGAACCGGTAAGTTGTCGAAGTGATTCCATTCGTCCTTTGTACTTACAGTACTTTATCATCACATTTGTTGCCCCATATCCTTGGTGGACCCGTCGATGTCAGCTCTGAATAAACAGCTGACCTAAGACACGATCCAGGATTATGGCTACATACAAATGGGATGATACGTGATTCTGTGAAGGATTCATCTCTCAAGTGTAGCACAGGAGAGCACTGCTCATAGTCGTTCATAGTTGTGATTGGTAAAACCGCTGACCAGCGTATCATTATTATTAGGGAAATTTTCAGAATGAACCCCTGTTAGTGCACCTCATTTCATTTTCCCCCCTACTAGTTCAACTATTACGTTTTACCCCAATCGAGTTGACCAAGTCTAAAATTTTCTGAAAATGTGGCTAGCCAAACACTCCCTTAACTTATTTTATTTTCTTTTTCCTTTTTCCTTTCATGTTTTAGTTTTATTTTCTTTTTACTTTTATTATTTTCTTTTTCTTTTTTTTAATTTTAACTCTTCTTCTCCAGCTCCGGCGCCGGAATTTTTCCGACGCCGGAGCTGCCGGAAAGTACAGCTCCGATCGGAGCTGTCTGTCAAAAGCTCCAATCGGAGCTTTCAAACAGCTCGATCGGAGCTGTCAAAAGCTCCGATCGGAGTTTTCAAACAGCTCGATCGGAGCTTTTGAAAGCTCCGATCGGAGCTTTCAAACAGCTCCGATCGGAGCTGTCAAAATCTCCGATCGGAGCTTTCAAACAGCTCCGATCGGAGCTTTTGAAAGCTCCGATCGAAGTTGTCAAAATCTCCGAGCGTAGCTTTCAAACAGCTCCGATCGGAGCTGTCAAAAGCTCGGATTGGAGCTGTTTAAAGCTCCAATCGGAGCTTCCCATTGGGCAGCTCCGATCGGAGCTTTAAACAGCTCCGATCGGAGCTTTAAACAGCTCCGATCGGAGCTGTCAAAACCTCCGATCGGAGCTTTCAAACACCTCATCGGAGCTGTATATTTAATTTTATTTTATTTTTTTATTTTTTTTTTCTTTTATAAAAAATATGGAGTGAAATATGAATCAATAATTGTGTATGGATCATTTTGTTATAATATTTAAGAACATTTTGAGATTTATATAACTAATGGGGTTAATTTAAATAATTTATAGTCAATTTTGTAAAATAGAAAAATTTAGAGTCAAATATGTAATAAAATAGAATTGAAGTTGTTTGGTTTTTTTTTGAAAACTAAAACTTCAATGAGGGCAAAGTGGTACATTCCAGGCCTTAATTCGCTAAAAGTCAAGGTCGTGGGTTAAAATGTAATTGATTTGCACTAACAGGCGGTAATGCGTAGTTGTTAAACTAATAGGGGTCAATGTGTAATTGATGAAACTAGCAGGGGATCTTGATGCAAATTACCCTTATTATTATGATGGTCATAATAGATATTGGATTCACCATGCAACTCACTGAAGACGCCCGTGGATGTATTATTGGGATAGACACTTCATCGATCCTAGATACATTCGAGCAAGTCAGATGAAGGGACGTTACCATCGCCGCGTTGAGCGCAACAGGCTTCGCAACGAAAGGGTTAGCTTTGAGAAACCTCTCAAACGTCCTCATGTATTAATATTGCAAATGGAACCGTCTAGGAATTCCATGTTGCCTAGTCTAGGACTTGCTTAATACGATGAGGCCCTATGGGTCACACTATGTGGTGATTCAGCCTATTAGAATATCCTTGAAGATGGAATCGCAATTAATTTGGAATTAATTGTGATTGATGGATTATAATTGATTTGAAATTAATTATAATATTTTGTGGCTCAATTAATGATTTGGAATTATTAATTGAATTGACTAATTAATTGTATTTTAAGTAAATACAATTAAATATTATATTTTAGAAATATAATAGAGGTTTGATTTGAAAGGATATGTTAATTTAGAATTAACATATGCACATGGCAAAATCTACTTGGAGTTTGAATTGCCTTAGAACTATAAGTGGGTCGCAAAATTGGGATCCACCTATCTCCCATAGGACTGGGTGCGCGCGCGCGCAAGCTAGATAGGGGAAGGAGTTCGACTCCTTCCTCTATTAGAAGTCCAAGGGATAAGTTAGATTTTCCTGATTGAGTTTTAATTTGATTAGGAATGAATCTAGACTTGATATTGGTTTCCTTGTGCGATAAGAATTAGATTCTTATTCCTTTATGAAGTCTAATTGCTTATGCTTTAGGCTTCTATTGACTACTATATATAGTAGACTATTAGAGAGCTTTTGACATAGATTTTCACACAGTTGAAGAATCAAATTCTTAGAGAATTATTCTACCCAGTTTTCTTAAAGAAAATAAAAAGCTCTCCCCTACCTCTCCACCTAAGCCACGCGCGCGCCACCTGCCGGAGGAATCGCCGCCCCATCTTCTTGGTCACACAAAGAATATCCTAGCATTCTTCCGATAGGTTGTTCATCCGTGGATACCAAGGTTGAGGTTCTAGGAGCTGAAAACTAACTTCATTGTCATGCATATAATCAAAGTATTGAAGATATCTTCGACTTCGACGAAGGAGAAGATACACCGGATTATTACGAAGACTTGGAAGCTTCTTTGGAAGTAAGGTTAGTCTTCTAATTGACGTGTTTATATATATACGGCATATACATAATCAATTAACCTGTATGTTAAGAAAATTTTTGAAATACCGCTGCGTACCCTAGGGGTATCTCTGACCATATTTTCTTACATTTTTCACCTATTTTAGCTATCCTCTATGTTAATTTAGCTATATTTTAGTGCATTTTATTATAATAGTGTCACGTTTCCCTTTAGGTTTTATGTTACAGGTTTTGGTTGAAAAACGAGGATTTCCGGGCAATTATATTCAAGTTGACAAGGAATTGGTGTTCCAGAAGCCTAATTGGAGTATCTGAAGGTTTCCGAATAGGATTTGAAATCTAGGGGTCGAATCTGGAGGTTAGAAGACCACTAGAAGTCAGAAACCGAGTCCGAAAAGGGGAAGAAATCCAAAAACGCGTCAAAAACGCGTAAATTCCCGAAAAAACTCTCGGGCGAATCGCTCCACACCAGGCGACTCGCCCGGTGTGTGGGGCCCTTCGCCCCATACTATTTCGAGGCCTATATATAGTTGCTCAGTTTTTCTCCGAATTTCATACTTTTACAGACCTTCTCTCTCACCTTTCTCTGTAGTTTTAGGTAGGAACTTCCCAGAGCCTGTTCTGGGGGTTCATAGCTTAGGAGATACTTTTTCATAGCAGTTTGGAGCTTGTAAGATCGCGATTCTTCGGAGACTGATAACCTTCGGTAACATTGTATCTTATAGTTTTTCTACTTATTTTTATATATCTTTCAACATGTTTTCTTCTATGATTTCTGTTGATTGCATGACAACTATGAGTAGCTAAACTTATCGTTGGTGGTAGTATGTGAATTCTTAGCGAAGGGTTGATAATTATGCTAATGGCTATATCGCGCATTAAACTCCGTGTTATTGCTTTATTTCTTTGATCTTTCAAAATCTCTATCTTCGTATTGTTGATTAATTATTGCACACAATTGGACAATTCTTTAGACTTTGACCTATCAGAATCTATATTTTCGTAGTGTTGAATAATTACGGAACACAATTGGACAATTCATTGGTCTTTGACCTATCAGAATCCATATCTTCGTAGTGCTTGATAATTACAACATGACAATTTATTGATCAAAGATCTCCATGCAAGACCGAGGAATTTACGCATGATTATTAACCCGTTATGCTTTGAAGGACCATACTATCACCAATCTCCATTATCTGTTAAGAAAAACCTTTGTTATATCGTCTGCTGTTTTATATTCTAAATTAGATTTGATAAAGCTAGTTCTTAGAGATCGACACTCGAGGTTATTCTACTGCTACACTACGGTTTTCGTTGTAGTTGTGAATTGCCTTTGGCTAAATAACAAATTTATTTGATTAATTGAGTTTGAAAAATTCGTGATCATCAAATTGGCACCGTTGCCGGGGACTATACTCCTTTTTTCTGTTTAATATGTTTATATTTTCAGCATTCAATTCCTAATTCTAGTAGTTTTAGTTTTCCTTTTTAATCTCTCTCTGATACTGCTTTCCTAGTCTGTTACAGATAGTGTATGCCACATACACGATCTAGAGGAACACTGCTTGCTGATTCAATTGCTGAGATCGACAAAGTCTACCACCAAAGAAGGCGACTACTTCAAAGGCGTGCACTAGAGGAAATAGAGGATACGATTTCTCTGAATCTCTACACAGTCTTTTCAAGGAAATCGACGGAATGGCAGAAGCTAGACCACTGAAAGCATGGGTTCAACCCTCCAAGGATCGTATGAGGGGACCGGCGATTGTTCTTTCGTCTGCAACTCGAGATCTGGAAATCAAGAACCACGCATTCCAACAACTTCCAAGGTTCTATGGCGTAGCAAGGGAAGATGTGATGGGGTACTTGCATGATATCGATGATTTCGTCAACCAGCTCCCACGACCCGGAGCTGAAATAACAACGGATGAGTTGAGGATGAAGGTTTTTGCTATGGGGCTTGGCGACAGAGCCAAGTCATGGTTGAGTTCTCTACCAGCAGGCTCGTTGGACACTTGGGAGAAGGTTTCTTCAGCTTTCATGGAAAAATACTTCCCTCACACCTTGACTACCGCGCTAAAGGCGCAAATCACTGGATTCAAGCAGGACTATGATGAGACCATCTACACCGTGTTTGAGAGAATCCAAGACCTCACGAACAAGTGCCCTCACCTATGGTTTTGAGCTTTCTGACCTAGTCCAACACTTCTACAATGGACTAACCTTCGAGAACCAACAAGTGGTGGATTTCCAATGCCGAGGCAATATTTGGGAGGAAACAGCAGAAGCCGTCTGCGTAGTTTTCGAAAGGCTTGCTAAGGTTCGCAGTTCAAGGACCCAAGGGCAATGGTTAGGAGACGTGGACGTGAAGCTCCACCGACTCAAGAAGCCCCTATGTATAGGGGGAATGGGGATCAATTCGAGTGCTTTACCAACGAATTGAAGCAAGTCCTCAAGAGCGCCACTGGAACAACTGTTTCGAACGAAGTTTGCCGAATATGCAAGAACTATGGACATGGAGCTCATATGTGTAGATCGGAGTTTGCGTATGATGATGGCAACTGGGCTCAAGGGGGGCGAAGAGGAAGATGGTAGGAATCCTCGAGGTGGATTTTGGAGAAGAGGGTTCCGAAACAATCAAGGATATGCACCAGCTAGCCAAACTTATGGCCCTAACCAAGACCGTAGTAGGCTTAACTATGGTAATGACCACTGCGAAAACCCCGCTCCGAAAGAGCAACCGAAGTCGAAGTCGGCTCAACTGATGGAGAACTTGCAAAAGATGGTTGATCACACCCAAAGTTTTCTCAAACGTTATGAAGAAGATTCTGAGAAGACTAGAGCGAGACTTGATAGGTTGGAAGAGAGCACTAGGCTTGCCCATCAAAATATGCAAGAGTTGATCGACCGAGGAGCAAGTAGGGAACAAGGAAAGCTGCCTAGCAACACTGAGAAGTCGATGTCCATTACCTTGGTGGGTGATCTACGTGTTGAAATCACCATCAAGAAGGTTGCTAAGTGCGAGAGTTGCAAGGGGGAAGTGCCCCCACAGGCTAAGGAAGAAGAGAAGGACCTTGGTGCTGACGAGAGTGAAGAGGAGCAAGAGGATCCTGAGCCACTCCCTCAAAGTTTCGATGTTAAGGTCGGGATTGGGGAACTTGAAGATGTCCGTGCCACACTAGACATGAGATCCTACTCTAATGTGCTCCCTTTGAATTTGTTCGAGAAGAGTAGCCTTGGAAAACTATCTGTGCATAAGGCTATTGTGCAACTGGCGGATGGATCCTTTGTGAGACCCGAAGGAGTTGTGAAGAATGTATTGGTCAAGATTGGTGAAGCTTCTGTATACACCAATTTTGTAGTTATGCCGGCGTCTACACCTGGGACGGGGGATGTCATTCTCTTGGGGTGAACGTTCTTGACTAAGCTACGCTCCGTGATGGACATCTACCAAAGGACTTGCACTATTGAGGTGGATGGCAAGCGACATGTGTTGCGAGCCATATCTGATCCGCCTGATACTTCTCACACTACTCACTACTGTGGTCTTGCAGCCTATGTTCTTTCTTATTCACAGGTTCGTGGCATGGGGAGGAGATCAATGAAGGGAAAGTCTAGTACCCTCAACAAGAAGAGCTAGGCGCAGACAGGAGTAGAGTCAAAGACTTTAAACAATGGCGCTATCCGGGAGGCAACCCGGAATTTGTATCACTTTCTGTACTGCTTCATTACATGCATTCATTCTTGAACAATTTGCTTCTCATATGTGAATTTGTTCATCTCTGTGTCGTATGTGCTTATGTTATGTTTGAGTGAGATTTTTCGAGTGGTTTTGTGAGAAAAATGGTTTTCGGGGACTTAAAAACCGCATTTTTTCGAAAAGTTCGTCTCCCCGCCTCAGGAGGTGGGGGGCGAATCGCCCCACGAGTCCAGAGCGCAGTGCGCGCTCCGGACGCGCGGGGCGATTCGCCCTACATACGGGGCGACTCGCCCCACGGATTCTGCAGATTATAATGCGCGGATCTCTCCCCTTTCTCTTCATTTCATCATATTTTCACCATTCTTCCTCCCCAAAGTCCGGAATTCGCGATTTTACCTTCAAAACCTCATAACTTCTTCATTTCTTCACCAAATTTAGTGTTCTATAGCTTCAATCGAAGCCTATTACATGATCTATCTTTTCATCCGAACAGATTTCACCCTGCATTAGTTTTTCAGATCTGAGGTATCTTCTTATGAACCCTAATTTTTCAAATTTGGGGGTTTTCTAATTTGAGCTTCAATTATGCTTATATGATGCATGGGTAGGTTGTTTGTGTGATTAGAAGCATTATTTACTATCAATTGCATATTCAATTATGCTAGAATTGTTGATTGGGGAATTTTTGCTACTAGATGATATATCTTGTTATGCAATACATCTTTATCTTTCATTCCTTGCATATGATTGTGTTTATTGATGTAATGATGATGGATTTGATGGTAGAATGCTTAATTGTTGAGTATGATGATTAATGATGCTAGAATTTTTCGCTACTATGGTATGAATTGATCCTAGCTATTTAGGTTATTGGTTGTCTAGCAAGAGAATAATGTGATGTATTGCATGTAGTAGTTACATTGTTGTGTTGCATGTTGAAGAAGCTAGGCTAGACATAAGGTTTTGGGGAGTTCGATTGTTGATTTTATCACTTGTATGTTTCGATTCTTACACTAGCATAAGCATGAGTCAGTTTTTGTATCATATGAGGTACTAACTGTTGTTTGTAGGAACCATGCCAAGGGAGAGGAGCACTCCCGTATGATTACTATGAAGTATTGGAGGGGGATCGATTACAACCATGTCAAGGAGAGTGATCTCGTTAGAGGTGCGTTCAAGCCACGGGCTCTTGCAACAACGTCGCGGATTATCCAAGAGGAGGATCTAGAGTACACCCGGAGTAAGGAATCCTATGCCTATCCATGCACCACCGAAGGGACAGAAACAATTATTACGTCAGCAATCCATCACAAGGACTGCAAAGTTCGACTGAACTGGAAGGCACCGGGACGATCTTGCCGCGACGGATTCAATCTTGAGTTCACAGTTGCTAGAAGGTTCCGAAGCGCTAGCTTGGTTCCAAAACATAATGACATGGGTGCCCAGCCCCTCTTAGGGGTACCCCTTGACTGCCTCTAAAGGGAGCATCATATAGACATCGGTCGGATCAACCGTAGAGAATGTGGTCGACATTGGAAAAATGGTAGAAGACTTCTGAGTATCCGAGCAGCTTACTGTAACCTCCTCGGGCTGTAAAACGTTGGAGAGGGAGACTCTGATACCACTGCCCTTTCCCCTTCAACAGTTCACAACCTATTGGAGGGCTACAGGATGGAGGATTCCATAACAGCGGCGGCTAGTCTTGAGGATTCTATTCGACACTGCAACTCTACTGGTGAGGATGTGCGTGACAGTAGTGACAATGAAGGCCATACGGACAATAATGATACAGATTGAGGAGTTGTTCCTATCTGGCCTATAACTGGAACTACCGCACCTACCAGAAGACCTGATGACACCCTATAAGGCTCCCAGAGCAGTCCCAATAGCTCACAAGAAGCATACTCATCCGACCGAGGCCAAACCATGCGGTAACATCTAGTATCACATCTTATTTCCTCATTTACTTACTGCTAGGGACTAGCGTTAAAATCATGAGGGGGATGGGATTTAAGTGATCTAGTGTTGTTAGTTTGGAGCTTGACATTGGTAGGATGAGTATAGTACCTTGCATGATTTATCCGTCTGCATTTGCATTTGCACGTTTACTGCTTTATTAGATTTTTTAGGTTGCATTCACTACATTCATCCTAGGATAGTCTTGCATGTTTTATATGGAGTTTATTGCCGAATTTTTGAACTTTTTTATTGGGTAGATTAACTAACTATGCCATTAATCATATGCTTCATCTCTATGAATTTGTTTGAGGTTTTTCTCGCTTGGCTTGTCACTTTTATGTATTGCTCTTAGTTAAGCTTGGTAGTCTCGACATCACTTAGTGGTGTTTTCTCTACTGCGGTTCACGAAGACCTTTATAATAGGATGATGCATGTTAGGGTCTTATGGTTGTTTTCCCGAGTAATTATGTACCTAAGAGGCAACAAGTCTTCACCATGATTTGAGATTGCTAAATGCCTAGGAAGGAGGTAGTGTGAGGTTGTGTGATCCTTTGTTTATAACCTATTCATCCGAATAGGTTTGGGGAGGGGGTTGCACCATCATTAGACTTGTTTTTCATTTTTCATTTCCGTGTTGTGAGTTTATTTTTCCTTTCTCGTAAATTTTGTACTCCAACCTATTCTTTCAAATAGGTTTGGGGAAGTCGTTGTGAGTCATTTTGTTTCTCCTTTCGTTATGCTACTGCTGGCTAAAAAAAATAGAAAAAAGAAAGAAAAAATTCCCGGAAAAAAAAGAAAAAAAAAGAAAAGAAACTGGAAAGAAAAAAGAAACGACCCCAAAAAAGCAAAGAAGGGTTCAAAAAAAAGAAAGCCAAATAGCAGTTTAGCAAAGTGTTGTGTCTCATTTTCCAATTCTTGTAATGTTCGTATCGTGTTGTAATTTTCTATTTTTGGACTTTTGTCTTTGGGTGTCATCTGTTCTAGACCACCCTCGTCTTGCCATTCAGGAAGTGGTGAATAGCTTAAGACTTTACTTGAGAGATGGGTAGAATAGGGGAGTGTTATCTTTTATAGGGAATCCTCATTCGTTTGATGAGAGCCAGTACTGGTTCGACCTCTTTGGAAAGTCTTAAACTTGGTGAACAGTAGTAAGTCCTCAGTTTCATAGGCACGGGACAACCATTCGTATCTTAACATGTTTCATTACTTCGTCACTGACTAGGTCCAGGTAGAGAATGTTACAAGAGACTGTCTTATTTTAACATAAGTGCTTATGTGGATGTGTATGAGTCAATCGAGGCATTCTTCAACCTATATTCATGTTTTGATTTGTATGGTTTTTGTTAGTATGTTTTTTGATAGATTCAGTAGATTAGTTCATTTTATTTGGCATGAGACTCCATTTTATGTGTTGCATTGTTTTTTGCATTAGAGTCTAGCTTAGTTGCTTGAGGACAAGCAAAGGTTCGGTTTGGGGAGTTTGATGAATGTGTATTTTACACTTTCATTTAGGTCTTTTTCACCTATTTTAGCTATCTTCTATGTTAATTTAGCTATATTTTAGTGCATTTTATTAGAATAGTGTCACGTTTCCCTTTAGGTTTTATTTTACAGGTTTTGGTTGAAAAACGAGGATTTCCGGGCAATTATATTGAAGTTGACAAGGAATTGGTGTTCCAGAAGCCTAATTGGAGTATCTAAAGGTTTCCGGATAGGATTTGAAGTCTAGGGGTCGAATCTGGAGGTTAGAAGACCACTAGAAGTCAGAAACCGAGTCCGAAAAGGGGAAGAAATCCAAAAACGCGTCGAAAACGCGTAAATTCCCGAAAAAAACTCCTGGGCGAATCGCCCCACACCAGGCTACTCGCCCGGTGTGTGGGGCCCTTCGCCCCACACTATTTCGAGGCCTATATATAGTTGCTCAGTTTTTCTCCGAATTTCATACTTTTCCAGACCTTCTCTCTCACCTTTCTCTGTAGTTTTAGGTAGGAACTTCCCAGAGCCTGTTCTGGGGGTTCATAGCTTAGGAGATACTTTTTCATAGCAGTTTGGAGCTTGTAAGATCGCGATTCTTCGGAGACTGACAACCTTCGGTAACATTGTATCTTACAGTTTTTCTACTTATTTTTATATATCTTTCAACATGTTTTCTTCTATGATTTCTGTTGATTGCATGACAACTATGAGTAGCTAAACTTATCGTTGGTGGTAGTATGTGAATTCTTAGCGAAGGGTTGATAATTATGCTAATGGCTATATCGCGCATTATACTCCATGTTATTATTTTATTTTTTTGATCTTTCAAAATCTCTATCTTCGTATTGTTGATTAATTATTGCACACAATTGGACAATTCATTAGACTTTGACCTATCAGAATCTATATCTTCGTAGTGTTGAATAATTACGGAACACAATTGGACAATTCATTGGTCTTTGACCTATCAGAATCTATATCTTCGTAGTGTTTGATAATTACAACAGGACAATTTATTGATCAAAGATCTCCATGCAAGACCGAGGAATTTACGCATGATTATTAACCCGTTATGCTTTGAAGGACCATACTATCACCAATCTCCATTATCTGTTAAGAAAAACCTTTGCTATATCGTCTGCTGTTTTATATTCTAAATTAGATTTGATAACGCTAGCTATAGTCCTTAGAGATCGACAATCGAGGTTATTCTACTGCTACACTACGGTTTTCGTTGTAGTTGTGAATTGCCTTTGGCTAAATAACAAATTTATTTGATTAATTGAGTTTGACAAATTCGTGATCATCAGTCATCTGGCCTTGTGGTTTCTCCAATTCGGTCATTCATTGTTGTTGTCTCCCATGGAAAGGTTAGTCTCTCTTGAACCGGTCTGCTCGCAGTCACTACCATATCCAAGTTTAATGGACGTGTCGGAACTGGGGGAATAACATGATGGATGTTATTTTGTGATGTCGTGATCGGTATGGCAGGGCTACCATGATGGATGTTATCCTGCGTTGTAGTTGGTCCCATCAAGCTTGCCGGTACTCCCTCTGTGCCTCTCAACTCAAACTGGAATAGATCATGTAGACGGCTAAGTTGCTCACTGTTATTCCAAAATGCGCATTGTTATCCAATACATGTCCGTTTGGTAACACAAAATTCCTCTCTTGTATTTGAGGGATTGGAACGGGTGCTGAGATCGCCGCAACTCCTCTTGCCGAGCTAGGGAAAAATGGTGGTGCTTGTGGATTCAACGCTTGTGATCCTTGTACCACCATTGCTCTATCAGGTGCAGTTTCTTCCATCCTAGTAGTGTTAGGTTCATTCTTCCTGTCCAGTATAGGCCCATCGTTTCTTGCCAAATTATCTTGCACGATGTTTCTTCTTGCTTCCTCTAATTGCCTCAATTCCTCTTGAGCTACTATCTTCTCCGATGCTCCAAGTTAGTCAACTCCGCCCTTTGTAGTGACAATCTTCTCTCTCTTTCTTGTTCGTTGACCACTGAATTCATCGCGGAGTAGCTTGATGTTCCTCCATCATGGTATGAATTTACCTCCCCTACATTTACATTTCTATTGACTCCACCATTACCTCATCCTCTACCTCTAACTCCTCTTCCCCTTGTCGGAGGTCTACCCCTTCCTCTCGCGGACAAACTATTCGTGCCTCTATTTCTAGTAGCATAGTTATGACCTACCATCTTGTTCAGTGTAGTCCTGGAAACCCTTTAGTAGCGGTTCCCACAGACGGCGCCAAAATGTAGAGGTAAAATACAGTAAATCGTACGAACCACAAAACAAACTCTAAATTCGTTACAATGCACTCATACACAAAGGAACCTTACGTCACCATATTCCCAAAACAACACTAAGTCAAAAGCTTCTTCAGGTGCACTTTTGAATCCTCTGTACCACCAAATGTAATCTTCCGTACCTGGGATTGGCAAATGCACGTGTGGAAGTGTTGTTATGTCGGTTTGCCTTAGGTCAAACCGGAATGAGACTTTACTTGAAGGGAGCTGAAGACTCTCCTTGTCAGAATGCAATTAATGTAAATAAATGAGATTGCTTACTGTAGATCTTGAGATTGGTGCCCTTTTATAGGTATTGGCCACTCTTAAGTCGGTCATATCCTCCTTCGACGTCTCTCGTCTTCTCTTTTAGCCACGTGGGTAGGGTTGGCCCAACCAGTGATCTTCATGGGCTTGGCCCAGGCCCACTTAAATGTACATTCTTGAATCTTCTAGTCTTTCGTCAACCTCAACTCTTGCTCCTCAATTTGTTTCCTTGGTCGTGTTCCCTGCTATATCTTTCAAATAGACAAGTAAAGCAAAATCAGTGGTATGGATCATTACAGTGTAAAGACAATCTAACCTGATTAATCTCGCCCTACGCCTTCTACTCTTTTCCATACTTTATTCCGTACCACCAAATCTTCTGTATGATCTTCGAAACTTGACCAACTTTCAATAGTCTCATGGTTCGGAATATCTTATGATGCGGAAGATACGTAGCTGAAGTACAAACGCTGATTCGTACATTTCAACGTGCTTCGACCGCCTCCAATGACGCTCTATGTTTCCTGGCTCGTGTAAGAACGTGGTATACGAACTGGACATATTTTCATTATCAAAATATGTCCCCGTAGTTTTGAGGTATCTTAGTAGAAGATAGTTCGAAACTATAGAAATTCGGATAGTAGCACTTTACACGAACTGGACATATTCTCAATATCAACAGAGAGCTTGAGGCTCCAAATTTTTATCTGATGCAGACGAAGAGCCTGGTTTAAGTGAGAAATTAAGTGAAACTCAAGCAACACTATATGCAACACAATCAAAACTTGACGAAACTCAAACTGCACTTGAGAATGTTGAAGACAAAATGTGCTCCCTATCTAAGCAACTGGAAGGAGAAAAAGCAACTGGAAGAAGAAAAAGAGAAGAATGACAACAAGTTTGAAACTCTTCAACACCAAATTTAACAAATGCAACCTTATTTTATGCAACAAGGTATATATGGCCTCAAACCTTTCTTAATGAGAGAGCAAGAACATGTTCTTCTCTGATGTGCTTTGGGACTTGGCCATTTTGATATGATGTGATTTCTTTGTAGTTAATTTTGGGTAGTTGTTGCTGACGTTTTGGTTATATGTCGTAGATTTTTGTTACAGTATTGTTATTGAACTGGATTCTTTCAGTTAATCTAGTTTAGGTGCTTTAGGAATATCTAATGCTGCATATTGATATCGAATTGTTTTGTTGATGTGAGATATGGAGCAGTATATATTGTTAGAGATATAAGATATTGAATTGGTGTTACTTCTTTGGTTATTTAGTTAAGATTTTCATCTTTTTGTTGGGTGTTGGTGTGTTCTATTTCAGTTTCTCGCCGTTTATCATCAGTTTGGGACATTCGACATTCTGTATAGGCTTCGACTGAATGACAAGAATGATGTGTGTCATTATATTGAGTCAATTTGTTCTATTTAGTTCTTGTTATAGTTAATTTTTAGCCGGCTATATGATTGATAGTTTAAAGTCTCTCTGTTGAATTGATTTTATTGTTTGACAGCGTCATTCACCATACATTTGATTTGAAGTACATTGAACTCAGAGATACACTTGTTGTGTTATACAGTATTCTGCTGAAACTGATACATTTTGGTTATTACTTTCAGTCACTTCACTTCAGTTTAGGTGCTACTACTTAGGTGCTACTACTTTCAGTCACATTTTGTTTATTGTTGTCATGCACTTGTTTTGTATAATTTGGTGTTTTCCTCATTATTATTGATGCTATGTTTAATTTGTTGTCCTGCTATTCCAATACATGTTAGCTATTTAATAGCATGTTAATAACTTAATTATTGTGTTTTGTATTTTGTAGAATGAAAACTTGCATCGCAATCGGAATGAGATTCTTGAAGCTTGATTTAAACTCTTGGAGGCTAGTGGTACTTGGATGACATACAATATTTTTTACTATTTCATTTTGCAAATTTTAGGATTTACATTTGGAGTGGAACTGGTATTAGCGTTATTCGGTTTTCCAACTATTATATATTTCAAATATGATGTTATATTTACGTGATAAACAAAGTTTATTCCAGTGTTCAATGTAGTCTTTTTTTTTGTTTTGTTTCAATGTTTGCCCAAATTATATATCCTAATTAATGTTTTGCATAAGTGGATTTAAATGCATGAGTTAGAAGAAATGTTGATTTCACGTGACAATAAGTGTTATCAAGATTGTAAGAACAATAATTTGTCAACCGATACACTGTGAGTCTGTTACAACATTAGTGAATCTAGTGACAGATAATTTTCATCACGGGAAAATTCTACAATGATGACAATATATTTTGTCACGTGAGCTGAGCAGTGACTCAAAACGGATTACTGTGACAAAAACAAACATCTAATGACAAACTTTATGTTCTACAATGGCAAAACACTTTGTCATGACGAATGGACTCTTTGTCGACAACATTTTGAATTTCCGTGATAAAAATATTGTAACGAGAGCCCGTTACAGTGACGAAATTTATTTGTCTCAAAAACTGTGGTGACCAAAAAGCTTTCCTCACCGAGTTTGGTGACAACTTCTTCGTTTTGTCACTATATAGTTATTGTGACGGGCCTACGGTGACAATAGTTGTGACGAAATCTAACGTCACATAAACTCTTCAATGACGATTTTGTAATGTTCAGTGACAAAAAAGTTCGTCACAGGAAAAACATTTTTCTATTGTGCAGACATTCAGCAAAACAAAGAAAATACTGAAATAGGTTTTCAGTATTAAAGACATTTCTGAGACGGGAACTCAGAAAAGAGCATAAAGTTGTTACTTTTTAAATTTACCTATTATCTCTACTTTCGAAAAAGGTTTACTGTGACGGAAATTCAGAAACCTTGCTGAAAACACATTCAGTTAAAAAGGGGTAATAAATTCAGGGGGAACTAGCAAGGACTAGGATTGTTATTCACTGAGTAAATGCTAAAGTCAGAAAGGATAACCTTGCAGAATAATGAATAGACTTTCATTCTTATCTGAAATCAACATTGATAAAGGTGAATCCCTTGAATCAAGGTAAAATATTGTGACGTTACTATTTGGGCACAGGTCACTTGCAAGTAATCATGACATGAGATGCAATCGTAGTCATTGATAAAAGTAAGTTATTGACCAAACGGTTCACAATAAAAAAGGTAACATCGTTCTTTGACGGTTTTGAAGTAGTGGGCCACTCTGTATTTATTGTGTGAGTGTGACTAGTCATTCTCGTATCTTTGACTTACACTTCGATTGTAAGTGTCACAATTCCAAGATGCCATATAGTGGAGACTTAACAAAGACAAAAAATTTACAGTCTCCCAAATTTCTTTGCCATTTCTAAGCTAAAACTCTCTGAAGTTCTTTGCTTATTCCGGTCAAAGACTTTCTCATAATTCCCATTCCGACTTCTACTCAAACACTATATAATGGACCCCAAAGGAGCTTCATCAAAGGTTTCTAAGATTGATTAGCACACGCACGCAAAGGTGCTACTACTTCTTCTCCGACCAAGTCCACCGTAAAACTCACTGCGACAGACGGAAAAATCTCTGAGAAACCTCTCCACTTATCATATGTAAACACAACAATGTGTGAAGATATGATCCAGTGGGGTTCTCTGGCCAAGGAGAAACATATCTTGGGTTGCTCCGCAAATCCAGATAACATGGCTTAATCCGTGGAGCTTTTGAACCAACAAGGCTTGATGCATTCATCAAAGTCAGACCCATCGGACTTAGTAATTTGGATCTTTTTGAGGTTTAACACAAATCGAATGAAATGATTGATGAAGGTTGTTGGTCCCTTAGACAACAAGGTTAAAGACTAGGGGGGGTGAACAGTCTTTAAAAAATTTTCGTGTCTAAAACAGCTTTCTCAGCAAGTAGTCCTAACTTTTCAACAAGGAGTGTTTATTGATACTTATTAGTCAGAGAGCGGAAGTCTTTTACAATGAAGTGCGTAGTAAAAACAGTCTATCTATAAGCAAGTGAAATAAACAAATTTAAACAAAAAGCTTGCTGAAAGTAAATTGCATTAAGTAAATCACACAAACACTTTTATAGTGGTATCTGAAGGTGGCGTAATCCTTCAACTAATTCATTGTGCAATCCTGGATTGAATTCACTATGATAAGAGATGAGGTTCCTTACGAATCTTATCAACTAGAACTCCAGAAACCAAAGCACCAAGCTTTGTTTCCAACTAAACCAGATAACGTTAACCTTGTTCTCAACCAAACTTGGGACACTACCTTAACACAACTTGTTAAGTAGTTCCCCATTACAAACACTCCTGAGGTGTGGTTTTTATCAGTTAGAGGTGTTTAGGAATGAGATTGCTGAAATTAATTTTTCAGTTAAGTCAAGCAGCTGATGAACTGGTTTAGAACTTGTCAGATTCTAGTTAATCAAATAAATTTGTTTTGAGCCAAAGGAAATTCACAACTACAACGAAAACCGTAGTGCAGCAGTAAAATAACCTCGAGTGTCGATCTCTAAGGACTATAACTAGCTTTATCTAATCTAACTTAAGAATATAAAATCAACAAACTACTTAGCAAAGGTTTTTCTTATCAGATAATGGAGGCTGGTGATAGTATGGTCATTCAAAGCATAGCAGGTTAATAATCATGCATGAAGTACCCGGTTTTGCATAGAGATCTTTGATCAATGAATTGTCCAATTGTGTTCCGTTATTATTCAACACTACGAAGATAGAGGTTTTAGATAGATCAAAAAAATAAAGCAATAACTCAAACTATAATGCGTGATATAGCCATTAGCATAATTATTAACCCTTCGCTAAGAAATCACATACTATCACCAACGAGAAGTTTAGCTACTCATAGATGTCATGCATCAACAGAAATCATAGCAAGATTGAATGAAAACATTTTGAAAGATAAATAAATATAAATAGAAAAACTGTAAGATACAATGTTACCGAAGGTTGTCAATCTCCGAAGAATCGCGATCTTACAAGCTCCAAAACGTTAAAAAAAGTATCTCCTAAGCTAAGAATCCCCAGAACAGGCTCTGGAGAATTCCTACCTAAAACTAATGAGAAAGGTGAGAGAAAAGGTCTGGAAAAGTATGAAAAACAGAGAAAACTGAGTAACTATATATAGTCATTCGGCAGGTGTGGGGCGAGTAGCCCCACACACCGGGCAATTCGCCTGGTGTGGGGGGATTCGCCCCACGTCCCGGGCGACTCGCCCGGGAGGTTTTGACGGCTGGAAAACGCGTTTTCGACGCGTTTTTGGATTTCTTTTCCTTTTTGGACTCGGTTTTTGCCTTCTAGGGACCTTTTAGCCTTCAGACTCGACCCCTAGACTTCAAATCCTATCCGGAATCTTCTAGATACTCCAATTAGGCCTTCAGAACACCAATTCCTTTTCTACTTCAATATAATTGCCCGGAAAACCTCGTTTTTCACCAAAAACCTGTAAAATACAAACTAAAGGGAAACGTGACACTATTCTAATCAAATGCACTAAAATATAGCTAAATTAACATAGAGGATAGCTAAATTGGTGAAAAAAGACTCAAATGAAAGTGTAAAATACACGTTCATCAAACTCCCCAAACCGAACCTTTGCTTGTCCTCAAGCAACTAAGCTAGACTCTAATGCAAAAAACAATGCAACACAAAAAATGGAGTCTCATGCCAAATGAAATGAACTAATCAATTGAATCTATCAAAAAACATATGTACAAGAACCATACAAGTCATAACATGAATATAGGTTGAAGAATGCCTCGATTGACTCATACACATTCACATAAGCACTTATGTCAAGACAAGATAGCCTCTCGTAACATTCTCTACCTGGACCTAGTCAGTGACGACGTAATGAAACATGTTAAAGTACGAATGATTGTCCCGTGCCTATGAAACTGAGGACTTACTGTTGTTCACCAAGTTAAGACTTTTCCTCAAAGAGGTCGAACCAATACTGGCTCTCATCAAACGAAGGAGGGTTCCCTAAAAAAGATAACACTCCCATATTCTACCCGTCTCTCAAGCAAAGCCTTAAGCTATTCACCACTTCCTGAATGGCAGGACGAGGGTGGTCTAGAACAGATGACACTAAAACGAAAAGAAAAGATAGAAAATTACAACACGATTACGAACATTACAAGAATTGGAAAATGAGACACAACACTTTGCTAAACTGCTTTTTGGCTATTTTGGACCCTTCTTTGCTTTTTTGGGGTCTTTTCTTTTTTTTTTCTTCTTTCTTTTTTCTTTTCCAGTTTTTTCTTTTTTTCTGGTATTTTTCTTTTTCTTTTCTTTTCGATTTTGTTTTTTAGTCAGCAGTAGCACAACGAAAAAGAAACTAAAATGACTCACAAACGACTTTCCCAAACCTATTCGAAAGAATAGGTGTTGATAAGGAAAAAATGTCTAGTTCGTATCGTGCGTTCCACCACGAACTAAGAGGCTTCGCAAGTACAAGTGTCGGTGGAAGGCCGCGAACCTAAAGGATCCGAACCTTTGAATTATGTGGACCTCTAGGGCATTATTACAAATGTGCCTAATTCATTAAAATAACTCCTTCTAGAGAGGGAGAGATTTGGAGGTCCGGAACGATAGTCAGAGAGACAAGGAGCATTACTCAAACACTTAACAGGTTAGAGTGTACGAAGCTCATTTATTACGAAGCTTAAATACTTGTTTGTATTGTCTTACAATTGGATCAGGACAAGGTTCGCATCACAACGACATAGAGAGAAAGGACAAGAGAAGTATGGAATCTTCTAGATAGCACAAGAAGATATAGGCAAATGGGCCTGGCCAAGCCCATGAAGGTCAACGTTGGGCCTACCCAACATAGGTGGACGAATAAGAAGCTGACAGATGGAAGCGGGAGATTGGGTGGACCTAGGGTTTGCCATCAACTATATAAGGGCACCATTTCCAAAGAAAAAGGTAACTGGTCTTAATTAAGTACATTTATTACTCTAAAGACAAGGGGAACTCACAAGCTCCTTCAAGTGAAGTCTCGCACCGGCTTGACTTAGGCAAGCCGGAGATAAGCACACATCCACACGCGCCTTTTAATCTCAGGTGCTCTATTGGACGTCGAGAGTCAGAAGACTTGGGTACCCGCATTAACAAGATTCGTGTGTTGTGTCAAATCATGGTGACTTAGAGAGTTTGGTAGTTCTTTATAGTTCGAGAAGTTTGTAATTTAAGAGCGTCTGTAATCTTTTGAGATCTTACCTCTACATTTTGGCTCCGTCTGTGGGAATCTTTACTAAAAGATTTCCTGGACTCCACTGAGAAGAGATGGTGGGACACAATTATTCAACTCGAAACCAAGGAGCTAGTAATTTGTCCGCAAGAGGAAGAGGAAGGCCACCAGGCAGAGGAAGAGGAAAATCAAGAGGAGGAAGAGGAAATAGTGGAGTCAGTAGAAATGTAAATGTAGGGAGAAGAAATGAACAGCAAGATGGAGACACTGCCAGTAACTCGGCTACAAATTCACTGGGCAATGAGCAAGAGAGAGAGAGAAGATTGGCTATTCAAAGAGCAGAGCTAAATAACTTGGAACACCGAAGGAGAGTGGCAGAGGAAGAGTTACGTCAACTCGAAGATGCCAGAAGAAATCTTGTGCAAGACAATCTAGCAAGGACGGTGAGTCCGGTGGTAGTAAACCCACCGATTGAGACCACACTTCAAGGATCTCAACCGTTGAACCCATTAGCACCACCATTCATCCCTGGCTCAACAGAGGGGGTAGTTACGATAGCTATCCCGGCACAAGATTCACAAGCTCAAGAGAGGAATTTTGTGTTGCCAAATGGACATGTGTTAGACAATCGCGCACTATTTGGTTTAACAAATGAGCAACTAAGTCGTCTTCATGACTTGTTTCAATTTGAGTTAGGAGGTACCACTGAGATTCCGACTTCTTTGTTAGCACCACCACATACTCAGGTAGCCACAACAAGAGAAAACATCCGACATGTTACTTTGCCCTTGGCTACTCAACCTATGAGAAGCGTAGTAGATCTAACCAACAATGACCTCTTGAACTTGTAGGATAACATCCGTCATGTTAATCCTCCCGCTCCAACACGTCCACTGAACTTGGACTTGGGTGGGACATCAAGTAGACCAGTTCAAGATAGACTTACTTTTCCATGGGAGACGAGGACTACTCAAGGTCAAGCACAAGATGTTACATGGTCAGAAGATTTAAGGCAAGTGCTCCAAAGAAGGTCAGAGATTCAAGCGGAAAGTGCGAGAGTGATCCCCACATCAGGGATAAGCGCGACTCAACTAATCCCAACTCAAGATGCGATGGTTACCACCATACATCGATCCCAGGAGCATGCAAGAGAAACTCAACCACGAGGTGGGCAAACAAGACAAGATATGGAGAAACAATTAACACCGGAAGAGATAGCAAAAGAGCAGAGAGAACTTCTTAAAAAGATGAATGATCTAAGCAAGCAGATATCGTCTAAAGAGAAGGAGAAAGTCCAAATCAAGAACCCATTGAGTTTGGAAATCAGAAAGGAGCAAAAGAAGCCTGACACGACCATACCATCATTAGAGCAGTATTACGGAAAATCATGTCCATACGGATTTATCAGTAGATTTGAGAGTAGGATGGAAGCATATGGACACAATGAAAACATGTGTGCTCTAACATTTCCAACCACTCTCTTTGACGACGCTATGGACTGGTGGGGACGATTAGCGCACGGGTCAATAAAGAGTTATGAGCAGCTTAAGAACGAGTTTGTGCATAAGTTTGACAGAATGAGGAAGATGAAAAAACCATGTACCGACCTCAAGAAGATCATCCAAGATCCTCAGGAGAATGTACGTCACTTTCTCGTGAGATTCAACGAGGTAGCCATGGAAGTTGAACCCCACAATGTCAAACAATGGGCCATATACCTGTATGAGAATACAACTAATCAGAGACTCAGAGATGTGATAGCCACAAATGGACAAAATCTGGAGACAGATGAAGATTTTGATGAAATGTGCTCTAGCTTCAAGAACTCTGAAGATTTTAGAGAAAATGCGCAGATCAGAGCGGGGTACAAGAAAGATAAGGAACCAATCAAGCCGAACAATCCGAACAATTCCTCGAAGTTTAAAAAGCCAGATCAAAGAGGAGGGAAAGACGGGAGAAACCATTTCCCAAGGGAGAGAACTCCTCCGAAGAGATACACATACTACACAGCTCTAAATCGACCAAGATCCGACATCTTGGCATCGATAGTTGAGCAGAAGATGAACATAAAGTGGCCAAAGCCTATACAACCCTCGGAGAGATCGGAAAACTCTAGATTTTATTGCAAATTTCATAGAGGGAAAGGTCATGACACTGAAGATTGTATGTGGCTAAAGACAGAGATAGAGGGATTAGTAAGAGATGGTTACTTGAGAAAGTTTGAAGCCAAAGAGGAACAATCAAGACATGATAGAAGAGATCGACAGAGAAAAGAAAGAAGATAAGAGGATAGAGAGGAGAGGTATGAGGATAAGGGCAAGGGAAGAGAACGAGATCATCATCGGAGGAACAAGGAAAGACAAAGGGATGAAGACGAAGACGATGATAACTTGCCAAGGTTTGGAGTCATCACCATATCAGGAGGACCAGCAGGGGGAGACACAAGAAAAGCAAGAGAAAAAACAGCCTCATATCTGAGAGAGATTGCCGACGCATATGGAGATCCAAGTGCAAAAGGTTCAGCAGGAAACAAAATAACATTCGACGATAGCGAGATCCCAAACCAAAGCCCATGCGACGGAGATACTGAAGAGCCAGATGTGCCATTGGTAGTCTCGGCGGACATCGCAGCCTTCACAGTGAGGAAAGTTCTAATTGATACGGGAAGCTCGGTCAATGTTATATTGCTAAGGACGTTGAAGAGAATGAGGGTTGATCTCAGAGAAATGGAAAAGGTCGGGAGCTCCTTAGTTGGTTTTGGAGGAGAGCAAATTTACCCATTGGGAAGAGTTTACTTGAAAGTCTCCCTGGGTACGAAGCCACAAAGAGTAACACGACATATTCCATTCCTAGTGGTGGACATTGAGTTTTCTTATCAAGTGGTACTAGGAAGACCAGCACTTAGAGTCTTTCAGGCAGTGGCATCAACTCTACATAATAGAGTAAAGTTTCCTACTCCAGCTGGAATAGGACAAGAAGTGGGAAACATAAATCAAGCTTGGGAGTGCTACACTCTCTCGGTCAGAAGAAACTCACTTTCAAAAGAAGAGGCAAGAGAGCGGAAGACGAGAGAGGAAAGAGAAATGTTTGTCATCAAAGAAGCACCAACAAAGAAGCGAAAAGTAAGTCCGTCACTTACTAAAGACGAAAGAAGAGGAGAAGCTTTAAAAGCAAGAGAAGAGCCCAAAGAGGAAGAGATCCATCCGGAGGAGTACAAGGTCATCCCAGAGGAGCCCGTCGCTCCAACTCCTAAGAAAAGATTCTTACAGCAAAATAAGATACAACCCAAAGAGACGATCAGAGAAGTGCAGATCATAGATGGAGATCCGGAGAAAACAACAAGGATAGGAACAGAGATGGATTGGGAAGTTGAATGTAAGCTAATAGCGTGTCTCAAGGAGAACGCCGATGTGTTTGCTTGGAGCACAAACGACTTGGTAGGGATTGATCCGTCTATAGCAGTTCACCGGCTGAACATGGACCCCAAGGTCACACACATAAGACAGAAGAGAACTAATTTTGGACCAAAGCAAGAAGCGATTATCGCGGCGGAGGTGGAGAGATTGCTAAAAGCCGGACACATTGAGGAGGTTCGCTATTCAAATTGGGTTTGCAACGTAGTATTAGTAGAAAAGCCGGGGACCGGCAAGTGGAGGATGTGTAATAACTTTACACGACTTAACAAATTTTGCCCAAAGGATCCCTACCCTCTCCCAAGGATAGATCAGCTAGTGGATTCAACAGCGGGATGTGCTTTGTTAAGCTTCATGGATGCGTATCAAGGCTTTTACCAAATCAAGATGGCAAAAGAGGATATCGCAAGAACAGCATTTTTTGCAGCTGGAGGTGTTTATTGCTTTAAGGTCATGCCATTCGGGTTGAAAAACGCAGGAGCGACTTACCAAAGACTCGTGAACCAAATGTTCAAGGAGGAGCTAGGTAAGACAATGGAAGTTTATGTGGATGATATGCTTGTAAAGAGCAAGAAGGAAGTTGATCATATAGCACATTTGAACAAGTGTTTCGCTATCTTGAGAAAGTATGGGATGAAACTCAACCCCGCAAAATGCACTTTCGGAGTAAAAGGAGGAAAATTCTTGGGTTACATGGTCATAGAGAGAGGGATAGAAGCAAATCCAGAGAAGATCCGAGCAATACAAGACCTTCCTCATCCGAGAACACACAATGAGGTACAGCAGTTAGTAGGAAAGATCATTGCACTGAGTCGGTTCATCTCAAGATCAGCAGAAAAGAACCTTCCTTTTTTCAAGATACTGAGGAAGTCTGAGAAAGATAAAAAGAAGAATGAAAACTTTGTGTGGGATGATGAGTGCAAACAAGCACTAGAAGATCTTAAGAGCTACCTGCAATCGCCACCACTATTAGCAAAAGCACTGGAAGGAGAGCCACTGTACTTGTACTTAGCCTATACATACGAAGCTATCAACTCCGTTTTGGTAAGGATGCAAGGTAGTGAGTGCTTGCCCATTTACTACGTCAGTAAGGCATTGGCGGCAGCAGAAACAAGATATTTGGACATGGAGAAGTTAGCTTATGCCCTTCTTCACACCACAAGGAAGCTAAAACCATATTTTCGAGCTCATAAGGTCATTGTACTTACACATGAACCATTGAAGCAAGTGTTGGGAAGACCAGAACATTCAGGAAGATTAGCCAAGTGGGCTATTGAGTTAAGTGAGCATGACATAGATTTCCAAGCCCCGTCAGCAAGGAAAGCTCAAGTCATTGCAGATTTCATCGTAGAGTTCCCAACAAGACCACAAAACATGGTTACGGAAGAAGAGGAAAGTAAAAAGGCATCCGTCATGTCTTTAGTTGAGAACCATACAAATAACCGAGAAAAGGGAGCAGAAGATGAAATGGTGAAACAAAAAGAGTGGAGTCAAAGCAAGAGAGCAAGAATACTGGGAGTTAAGGGTAGATGGATCTTCTTTGACAAACGTTGGAGGAGCAGGAGTGTATCTAGTTGGACCAAGAGGGGCAGAGCTGGAGTTCGCTATTACACTACCTTTCAAGATCACGAACAATGAGGCAGAATATGAGGCTCTTTTGAATGGGATAAAAATAGCAAAGGCCTTGGGAGTAGAAAATTTGGAAGCCTACACAGATTCGCAGCTGGTGGAATATCAATTTCGGGGACAATTCGAGGCAACACACCCGAGTATGAGAAGCTATCTAAACATTCTAAAAGAGGAAGCGGAAGAGTTTAAAGAATTCCAGCTGAAGTTGATCCCCCGAAGAGAGAATGATAGAGCCGATGTGCTAGCCAAATATGCATCTACTTCAGGAGCAATAGACACAAGGAGGATAATTCTAATGGAGCAAACTAAACCGTCCGTCACGGTAGAAGAGCAGCTCATCTTGAACATCGAGGAAGATGATAATTGGATGCAGGAGATCAGAAGATACTTGACTAGGGGAACGCTCCCGATTATTAAGGACCATGCGAGGAGAGTAGTTGCAAGATCACTAAGATACTTGATGATTGGGAATGACTTGTACCGGAGATCATTTGCAGGTACTCACTTGAGATGCTTAACAAATTTGGAAGCAAAACAGATTTTGGCAGAAGTACATGAAGGACGTTGTGGAAATCACTCTGGGGAAGGTCATTAGCCCAGAAAATTTTAAGACAAGGATACTATTGGCCGAAGATCATCGCAGATTCTATCCGATATGCGAAAGCATGCACGGAGTGTCATAAATATGCCAAGCAGAGCACAAAGCCAGCCAGAGAGATCAAGCAAACTATAATCACATGCCCGTTTGACAGATGGGGAATTGATATAGTAGGGCCATTACCAAAAGGAACGGGGCAGAAGAAGTTCCTAATCGTAGCAGTTGAATATTTCTCCCAATGGGTCGAGGCAGAGGCAGTATCCACAATCTCAGAGAACAAGGTGCTTGACTTCATTTGGAAGAATATAGTGTGTCGGTTCGGGCTACCAAGAGCTATAGTCTCGGACAATGGAACACAATTCTCTGGAAAGAAGCTCAAAGAGTGGTGCAAAAAGATGAAGATAGAGCAAAGGTTCACATCAGTTTACTACCCACAATCAAATGGTCAGGTGGAGAGAACCAACAGGACATTGGTGGAACTTATTGAGAAGAGACTTAAAGCATGCCAAGGAGATTGGGTAGATGAGCTAGATGGAGTTTTATGGGCATACAGGACTACCTCAAGAACAGCGACTCAAGAAACACCATTTCACTTGGTCTATGGATCAGAGGCGGTGATCCCGGCAGAAGCAGTGGTAGAGACCCTAAGGATTCAAGGTTATGAACCTAGAGACAATCATGAGGCAAGAGTTATGGACCTAGACACATTGGAGGAACTAAGGAGTACTGCTCTAGTGAGGATCATAAACTACCAGAATAGAGTGGCAAGGAGCTACAACAAGAATGTGAAAAATAGAGAGCTGCAAGTGGGAGATCTGGTACTGAGGAAAGCAACACAGCAAGATGGAACAGGAAAACTTGAGCCAAAATGGAAAGGGCCGTACAAAATAACCAAAGCAGGAGCAAATGGCAACTACGAGCTAGCAGATGAGGAAGACAAGGGGTGGAAGAGACCATGGAACATCAAGAACCTAAGGAAATTCTACACTTAGGAAAGAAGAACAGAGTTGGGAGAGTAGAAAACCACCTAGGAACTTTGCTATTTTGTTTTATTTTCCCTTTTTTGAACTTTTTTATTTGTCTAAAGAGTTGTAATGATTTCCGTCAAATTCATTAACAGCTACTTATGAACAATTCAGTTTGATGCAACGTTGTTACGGCCTTAGCATTTTAGATTTCCGTCAAATTCACATTAAGATAGCAATTTCATAAGACAAAGTTGTTATTATAATATAAAGAAGCCAAAACAAGATGAGGAGAGAGAAAGAAGATTTATCGAAGCTAATCGGTAAACAAGTTAGAGATGATCAAGACGAAAAATTTTCACCGGGAAAATTTTTTAGGTCTTAACTTATTAAAATAAGTACTGTCAGAGCTTCGCATATTTTACGTCAAAAGGAGCGTCGGATAAGGAGGCGGACCAAGACGAAAAATTTTCACCGGGAAAATTTTTAGGTCTTAACTTATTAAAATAAGTACCGTCAGAGCTTTGCATATTTTACGTCAAAAAGAGCGTCGGATAAGGAGGCGGACCAAGACGAAAAATTTTCACCGGGAAAATTTTTAGGTCTTAACTTATTAAAATAAGTGCCGTTAGAGCTTCGCATATTTTACGTCAAAAAGAGCGTCGGATAAGGAGGCGGACCAAGACGAAAAAATTTCACCGGAAAATTTTTAGGTCTTAACTTATTAAAATAAGTACCGTTAGAGCTTCGCATATTTTACGTCAAAAAGAGTGTCGGATAAAGTCAGATAAACGGAAGAGTTTTTAGAAAATTTTGAAATCCGTTGGAACCATTTTGACACAAAGGTTCCGCACCCCTATGACTTGCAAATAATCTACGTCGGATTTGAAAAGCAGCCCAAGTGTCCGATCCGAGCCTAACCAGGTTAATGTTCCGGTTCTCGAGTTGGTTACTAAACTGGAATAAGAACCTTCTTTGGTATGAAATCCGAACCTCCATGTAAGAGGAGTATCGGAACCATGACACATACGGATGTTATTGGTGCGAAGTACAAGTTTATTAAGAAGTTCCGAATCTCAAAGCCTTATTATTTATGGATAATAAGAAAGCATGCAAAGTTTCCGAAGTACAGAATTATTATTTATAGATAATAAGCAAGCAAGCAAGGTTTCCGAATCTGGGGCACTTGTTTAAATACAGATACTAGGAGGCATACCCCCGTAAATCAAATCAGTTCCGAATGTATAAAACTTGTTTGAAGTTACAGTTTACTTCGGGGCATACCCCGGATTGATAAAAAGCTTAGGCATCTAATCATCACGAGTCCGGGACTGCGAGAACTTTGAGGATTCTTCATTTTCATCCATCGATCATGAGTCTCCGCTTCCGTAGCTTCCCGGGTCATCCGTGCAAGGGCATCCGCGGCCTCAGCTTCCGCTGCTGCTCGATCAAGCTCCTCAAGGTGAAGTTTCCAGCTCAACCAGGGCAGAGGAGCATACGGATTTTTATTAAGTTCTGTGACAGTCGGAAAGGGGGGAATGTAGAAGTTCTTCTTGAATGAGCTTTCCACATTCCCAGCAGCCCATGCCTCCGGGTCAGCATCTCGTCTCTGGATCTCCTCCTCTTCACGGGATTTTTCATATTCTTTGCACAAGGTCTTTACCTCTTCGAAGAGGCTATAATCCGCGGCTCGGCCAATCACAGGATGCGGAAGACTTAACCAAGCTCGATTCTCCTCCTCGTACTTTTCGAAGGGCATCAAGTACCAATATCGGAGAACGTCCGGCACGAACCCAGGAAGACGCGGATCTTGATTTGTGAACTTTAAATCGCTACCTTTCGAAGCTACAAGACTTACAAATTCATCCTTGCCGAGCCCCTCGTTTGGAATGTTCAGAATCTGAAGGTCTTCACCACCGTCCGGCCCTTTGAAGATATCAAGCTTGTTAGCTTCCCAGTCGAGGTCCGTAGGAATTAGGCCGGCGAGTTCCAGTTGTCCGATGCAGGCGTTGAATCCGTCTACCCGAGCCTGATCATAACCCATTGCTTTAGCATATTGGAAGGAAGTGCTTTTTAGGAAATCTTGCACTGTATCCTTCCGGGAGCCAACAAACCAGATCATGAGAGCATCGTGGAAATGCTCAAGCATGTTCATATAACAGGCGTGGGTCTCTTGTTGGTCCCGGATCAATTCCAAGCACCCCTCAACTTCCTTCCGTTGCTTGTCATAAGCAACTTGAAGCTTGGACAATTCTTCCCGGAGATTCGAGGTCTCCACCACCTGCTTCCGTAGGTCAGACACTTCGCCTTCCAACTGGGCCATCTTCAGAAGTTTAGCTTCTGCCTCCGTTAGGCTAACTCGGACTGTGGCCAGCTTTTCTGAGAGGGCAATTCTCTCGAGCTCAGAGGCATGAAGATTGCCCTCCAGCATGGACTTCTCATTCTCAGCAGCAACGGAAACCCCCCGCACCGCCAAGCCAAGCTGCGGAAGAAACAGGTTAGAGAGGAACAAACGGAGGGGAGAGAAGTAACAAACGGAAAAATAAAACAGAAAGTTACCCGAGAGAAAGACTCCTCCAAGAGTCGGATGCGTTCAGCAGATTCCAGGGAAGCGATGCGGACAATCTCTGTCTCGCGATCGAATTCCGCCTCGTCAGCATAGACGACCGGACCAGCACCCCTTCTCTTTTTGGCTTTTACCGGGGGATCAACTACTTACTTATTTTTACCGGAGGTATCGACAACCGGAGTAGTAGATGTGCCAACTCCGGACTTGGAGGCCTTGAAAGCATCTCCCATAAGCTTCTTGGGAGGGGCCGGAGCAGCAGGGCCCGGAGCAGTAACTTGCGGAGCAGGCTGGTCGATTTCCATAACGTCGGCCCCCGTGGCTCCCTTGCTCTTAGACTTCTGGGGCTGCTTAGGCTGCGGCTTAGCAGCATCTCTTTCGCCTTTCTTCTCGGCCTTCCGCTCATCGAAGCGACGTTTGGCCTCTTCCGGAACTAGGCCCTTCCGCTCGACTCCATCTCCTGAGGTGGGAGATTTGGAAGTCTCCGGCGGTCCTCCTCTTGTCGCCATTTAACCCCATGCTTCGGATGATCTTGGGGAAAAACAGTGAGCTGGTTGGTTGTCCCGGTTCTAAGTTGTTTCCGCTTCTCGGCGGCCATCTTCGCAGCAATAGCGGCTTGTAGTCTCCGTGCCTCCGCCATCAAATAGTCAAGCCAATTTTTTGCAAATAAAGAGAAAGATGAGAAGGGTTAAACATGCGGATAATTAAAAGAAATAAGAGAGATGCGGAAAAATATGAAAGATGCGGAACACATTAAGCATTATTTACCAAAAGTATCATTCTGATATGGGCCTAAGTCTACAGGGTCCGTAAGGTTGGCAAAAGCCGGAAGGGGCTGCATCGTAAGTACACAGAAGAAATACTTTTCCGGCCTCTTAGATATGCTTTTCTCCCGCATGGCAGCAGCCCACGGACTCCAGTGGTTACGCACCGGATGGTAGTCTGCCGGAGACTCTCTGTTAAAATCGTACCGGACATTGAAATATTTACGTTCACTTTCCGGAGCCCCGTCCTTTAGCTTGTACCTGGAAGTAGAAAAACTTGGACCACCAGGCGGAACCCAGAGAGTTCGGACTCTCAAGGATAAAGTAGAAGTATTGTCTAGGCTTGAACTGCCAATAATAGCAAGTCCCAGAGAGCGAGACGGTGAAGGCCTGTGTAAAGTTAGAGAACGTAATCGGCTCATTCTTCATCTTCATGAGAACTCCGAAGCATATCAAGTTAGCCAAAGAAATTGGCATAACTTGCATCGGAGTGATGTCCAAAGCACGGAAGATGGCGGCGAACTCTTCGACAAACGGAATCCTCCATTCGAGCTCGAGGGAAACGACGAAGCATGATAGAGCCCCATCCGGAGAGTTATATATAGCATCATCAGGCCCCGGAGCGATAAGCTCGATGTCATCAGGAATAGTGAACCTTTGGCGAAGAAGCGGAAGTTGATCCTCAGTCACCTTAGACTCAATTGTGGGAATCCATCGTCCGCATTAGTCTCTCGAGCTTCACTGAAGAGATGAATGTCATCTCGCAGTCTCTCATATCTCTTGCGGAGAGCCGGTTCCAAATGGTCCGGAACGGGAAATAATGCGCCATGGAACTCCCGTACCTCACCCTCCAGAGGCTGTTCGTCTCCACCTTCCTCAGCTTCATCTTCAGCTCCGTCCCCGCCAAGGTTAGCTTCATCATCATCGTCACCTCCAGAAAGATTATCCTGAGCTCCATCATCTCCAGCTGCCTCAGGAGCAGCAGCAGCACGAACCTCTCTAAGAGGCGCAACTTCATGGATAGTCGGCTGGTTGGGGGTCTCCGACTCTCTAAAAGTTAGCTGTGGATAGGCATAGATAGGTTCTAAATCAGCTTCTATGTCAGGATCGGAGGTACACCTATAATTGTATCTCCCGTATCTACAAAGAAGCCGGAGAGGTGAGGGGAGTTCTACCTTACGGCGCGGAGGTTGATAAACGGAAAGCTGACGGCCTGAGGTACTCGGACCAGCTTCATTCCTCTCTACCCGAGAGGTGGAGGGAGCTTGATTTCCGCCCCCTATGTCAAAGGAAGATTCGGAAGAGGATCCCGAATCTGACGAAGTAGAGCTGCTGCTCGTTGACGATGATTTGGAAGAAGACGGAAGATCGGTAAGATCTACGATCTTAGGGTTAACCTCGGACATCCTAAAAGCGAAAGAAAGAAGGGCAAGATTAAGCGGTAGTCCGAGGGTTAGTTTATTTGTTTTTCCGAAAAAGAAGAAAAAGAAGATAAGTATACTACTTATTAAACTCTACAGAAGAAAATGAAAAATCGAAAAAACAAGTAAAGAGGAAAGTTACCTGGAAGATAGAAGTTGTGATGAAGTGTAAAGTCTCCGAAGCTTCACAAGTTGTGGAATATCGTTAAAAGCAAGACAAGTTCCGGGGCTCAGATACGGAAAGAGAAAATTCTCTCTCTAGATTTCTTTAGAAAAGTGAGGATAAAGAAAAAATTGACCAGCTATTTATAGGGAGGGACAAAATCGAGAAGTCCAATCGACGCAACCGTTGACATTTAATCTGGACCATACAACAAATTCAAATCAACGGACGAGATGAGGACAGCGCATAAAAGTTACTGTTCAAACCCTCGAAAACTTTGACCTGCGTAAAATGAAAGACACGGAAGGATCAAGATCTTTATCCAGATTGCAAGGTCCGAAAATCACTTTAAAATTGAAAATTTTATCATAACATACACCTAGACACGGATACTTAGTATACGCGCACATTTAAGCTTAACAACATATAGACACGGATAGTATGCATAACATTCATCATATTTGCATTAAAATGATGATTCGGACCCTGATTATCTGGATAACGACAAAGGATCGGCTACAAAGATGAGGAGTACAAGAGATACGGACACGTCGTCCAAAACGTCACCTCATGAAAAACGGACACGACGTCTAGTGAAGTAATGACACAGGTACGGAGTACAAGAGATACGGACACGTCGTCCAAATCGTCACCTCATGAAAAACGGACACGGCGTCTAGTGAAGTAATGACACAGGTACGGAACACAGGGGATACGGATACGTCTTCCAAAAAATATCACCTTGCAAGTTTCAAGAATATTACCCCAAATAAGCACTTTTGGAGGTACGGACGAAACAAAATCCCCGCTCAGAGAGGGAGATAAAATCGTTCTCAACTACTTAAAATATAGTTTCACACTATCTTCTACTAAGATACTCCGAAACTACGGGGACATATGTTGATAAGGAAAATATGTCTAGTTCGTATCGTGCGTTCCACCACGAACTAAGAGGCTTCGCAAGTACAAGCGTCGGTGGAAGGCCGCGAACCTAAAGGATCCGAACCTTTGAATTATGTGGACCTCTAGGGCATTTTTACAAATGTGCCTAATTCATTAAAATAACTCCTTCTAGAGAGGGAGAGATTTGGAGGTCCGGAACGATAGTCAGAGAGACAAGGAGCATTACTCAAACACTTAACAGGTTAGAGTGTACGAAGCTCATTTATTACGAAGCTTAAATACTTGTTTGTATTGTCTTACAATTGGATCAGGACAAGGTTCGCATCACAACGACATAGAGAGAAAGGACAAGAGAAGTATGGAATCTTCTAGATAGCACAAGAAGATATAGGCAAATGGGCCTGGGCCAAGCCCATGAAGGTCAACGTTGGGCCTACCCAACATAGGTGGACGAATAAGAAGCTGACAGATGGAAGCGGGAGATTGGGTGGACCTAGGGTTTGCCATCAACTATATAAGGGCACCATTTCCAAAGAAAAAGGTAA
This sequence comes from Plantago ovata, assembly GCA_028274465.1. NCBI lineage: Eukaryota > Viridiplantae > Streptophyta > Magnoliopsida > Lamiales > Plantaginaceae > Plantago > Plantago ovata. Next base: position 42,768,131 of record CM051458.1, read on the forward strand.
TTGGTCTTAATTAAGTACATTTATTACTCTAAAGACAAGGGGAACTCAGAAGCTCCTTCAAGTGAAGTCTCGCACCGGCTTGACTTAGGCAAGCCGGAGATAAACACACATCCACATGCGCCTTTTAATCTCAGGTGCTCTATTGGACGTCGAGAGTCAGAAGACTTGGGTACCCGCATTAACAAGATTCGTGTGTGTCAAATCATGGTGACTTAGAGAGTTTGGTAGTTCTTTATAGTTCGAGAAGTTTGTAATTTAAGAGCGTCTGTAATCTTTTGAGATCTTACCTCTACAATAGGTTGGAGTACAAAATTTACAAAAAAGAAAAAATAAACTCACAACACACACTAAAAAGAGAAAACAAGTCTAACGATAGCGTAACCCCCTCCCCAAACCTATTCGGAAGAATATGTTGCTAACAAAGGATCACACAATCTCACACTACCTCCTTCCTAGGCATTTAGCAATCTCAAAGCAAGGTGAAGACTTGTTGCCTCTTAGGTACATAATTACTCGGAAAAACAACCATAAGACCCTAACATGCATCATCCTATTATAAAGGCCTTCGTGAACCGCAGTAGAGAAAACACCACTAAGTGATGTCGAGACTACCAAGCTTAACTAAGTGCAATACATAAATATGACAAGCCAAGCGAGAAAAACCTCAAATAAATTCATAGAGATGAAACATACGATTAATGTCATAATTAGTTAATCTACCAAATAAAAACGTTCAAAAAATTTGGCAATAAACTCCACATAAAACATGCAAGACTATCCTAGGATGAATGTAGTGTATGCAACTAAAAACTAAGAAAGCAGTAAAAGTGCAAATGCAAAGAAAAAACAAGATACCAATCAACACAAAGCCAAACAATACTTAACATCATGGTTCACATCCCATCCCCCTCATGAAACTTAAGCTAGTCCCTAGCAAAAGAGAATGAGTAAATAAAAAGTGATACTAGATGTTACCGAACGGTTTGGCCTCGGTTGGCTGAGAGTGGGCATGTGAAAAGTCTAGTTATCGAGATTGTTATCCCCATAATAGTCTCTCCACATGTCAGACAGGAGATCCTGTTGCCGCTGGATGAGCTGTTGTTGTTCCCACATTACCTACCTCTCCTCTCGGCGATGCTCCTCAATCATCTCCCAATCACGGTTGCGCTGGGCAATGTGTCCGTCAAGGTCATGTCGCATTCCTTGGACAGTAGTGGTCAAGGCTGAAACACTATAATTGATATGGGCCCGAAAATCAGAGAAGTCAAAACCTTGAGACCCATGTGGTGCTCGAGACGGTGCATGTGGTGCTCTATGGACAAAAGGAATATCCGGGATAGGGGCTCGACCATCATCAGCTTCCATAGCATCCTCATAATCATTCTCATTATCTGAATCAGTCGGTTGGAAGGGTGCTTCCACATCAGCAGCGGCAGCCGTGGGGTTCTTCATTTGATACCTAGTCAGCTGCACATCAATAGTCGAAGGTGAAAGGGCAGTGACCTCGCAATCCCCCTCATCAATGTCCTCGACCCCGTAATATTTGCAGTAGGCAGTGATGAAGCTCGGAAAGATGAAGGACTTCTTCTTCTTCTCCCAGTGGCGCTCATACTCGACATACATGATGTGGCCGATGTCGATTCGATGCTTGCCTTAGCCTCGATGCTAAGGTCACTCTGACGGATCCGTGCAGGCTGTGCTCCGGTATCTGGATACCTATACTCCCTGTTGCAGATCACATTTGTAATGACACTTCCAATCCCCCTAGTGGACCTTGAATATTCGTAGGAGAGGTTGCTTCCTGTGAACTCCCGTTCCCCAAGATGGATGAAGGCAGAAATTGAGGCCGGTGTCCATGGTACTATTACGCCCCGAACGAGTACCCCCTCCTTCTCCTCAAGGTCAGTGTATCCAGCATAGAACTCATGAAGGAGGCTCGTATCGTACCCCTTGAACCGGTTGGAAGTACCAAACCCAATTCCTTTTCCTCGCCAGACGGGAGAGTGTCCTGTACCCCGCTTTGTGAGCTACTTCATCTGAAATGTCTATCCTTCTGTCCAGTATAATCGATCGCCCACCTTAAGCTAGCTCCGCTTCGAGCCTCTGTCGGACATCTATTGCGGCTAGGGACAACTCGTACAGCTCGTGGGAAGGTTGGGAGCTTGATGCTACCCCCTTACCCTTCTTGCTTGAGCCAACTTTCTTCGATCCTCGTGGAGCCATGATTCCTACAAACAGCAATTAGTATCTTGTATAACACAAAACATACTTATGCATATGCAAATGCACGAGCGAACATACGAGCGATATCTACAACAATCGAACTCCTCAAAACCTCCATGTCTAGTCTAGCTACTTCACCATGCAACATATCAATGTAACTACTACATGCACATATCACATTATGCTCTTGCTAGACAACAAATAGCCTTGAATCATAAGGCTCAATTCATACCATAGTAGCAAAAAATCTAGCATCATAAATCCTCAACTTCATCAATCATGCATTCTACCAACATGCCCATCATTATCACATCAACAAACACAAATTTAAACATGGAATGAAAGGAAAAGATACATTGCATAACAAGATATAGACATCTAATAGCAAAATTCTCAAACCAACAAACCAAGCCTAATTGAACATGCAATTGATAGTGAATAATGTTTCTAATCACACAAATCATCAACCCATACATCATATAAGCTTAATTGAAACATAAATCAAAAAAACCCCAAATTTGAAAAATTAGGGTTCATGTGAGATTACCTCAAATCCGAAGATTGAATGAACTAGGAAGAAATTTGTTCGGATGAAAAGAAAGAGCACGTAACGGGCTTCGATTGAAGCTAAAGAACACACAATTTGATGGAGTAATGAAGATTTTATGAAGGATTGAAGAGATTTTGAAAATTTGAGAATTTTTGGAGTTAGAATGTGAAAGAGATGAAGAAATGAGAAAAATGGGGGGTGACCCCCTTTTTTCTTCCATCAGAATACGCGGGGCGAGTCACCCCAGGTGCGGGGCGAATCGCCCCGCGCGTCCAGAGAGCGCGGAGCTCTCTGGACATGTGGGGCGATTCGCCGGAGGTGGGGAGACGAAACTTTCGAAAAAAACGTGGTTTTTAATCCCCAAAAACCATTTTACTCATAAAACCACTCGAAAAAAGTTCACTCAAACACAAACATAAGCACATACGACACAGAGATGAATAAATTCACATATGAAAAGCAAATTGTTCAATGTATGAATGCATGCAAAAAAGCAGTAAAAAAACGATAAAAACTCCGGGTTGCCTCCCGGATAGCGCCATTGTTTATAGTCTCTGACTCGAATCCTTCTTGCGCCTAGCTCTTCTTCTTGAGGGTACTAGACTTCCCCTTCATGGATCTTCTCCTCATGCCACGAACCTGTGAATAAGAATGAACATAGACAGCAAGACCACAATAGTTATGGTGTGAGAAGTATCAGGTGGATCAGATATGGCTCGCAACACATGTCGCTTGCCATCCACCTCAATGGTGCAAGTCCTTCGGTAGATGTCTATCACTGAGCGTAGTTTAGTCAAGAACGTTCGCCCCAAGAGAACAACATCCCCCATCCCAGGTGTAGACGCCGGCATAACTACAAAATTGGTGTACACAGAAGCTTCACCAATCTTGACCAATACATTCTTCACAACGCCTTCGGGTCTCACAAAGGATCCATCCGCCAGTTGCACAATAGCCTTATGCTCAGATAGTTTTCCAAGGCTACTCTTCTCAAACACATTCATCGGGAGCACATTAGAGTAGGATCCCGTGTCTAGTGTAGCACGGACATCTTCAAGTTCACCAATCCCGACCTTAACATCAAAACTTTGAGGGAGTGGCTCGGGATCCTCTTGCTCCTCTTCACTCTCATCAGTACCAAGGTCCTTCTCTTCTTCCTTGGCTAGTGGGGGTTCTTCATTCTTGCAACACTCGCACTTAGAAACCTTCTTGATGGTGATTTCAACAGGTAGATCACCCACCAAGGTAATGGACATCGACTTCTGAGTGTTGCTAGGTAGTTTCCTTTGCTCCCTACTTGCTCCTCGGTCGATCAACTCTTGCATCTTTTGATGGGCAAGCCTAGTGCTCTCTTCCAATCGATCAAGCCTCGCCCTAGTCTTCTCAGAATGTTCTTCATAATGTTTGAGAAAACTTTGGGTGTGATCAACCATCTTTTGCAAGTTCTCCATCAGTAGAGCTGTCTTCGACTTCGGTTGCTCTTTCGGAGCGGGATTCTCGCAGTGATCATTACCATAGTTAAGCCTACTACGGTCTTGGTTAGGGCCATAAGTTTGGCTAGCCGGTGCATATCCTTGATTGTTTCGGAACCCTATTCTCCGAAATCCACCTTGAGGATTCCTACCGTCTTGTCCGTAGCTAGCTTCTTGAGTACTAAATTCCGTAGCAAAGGCTTCCTCTTCGCCTCCTTGAACCCAGTTGCCATCATCATATGCAAGCTCCGATCTACACATATGAGCCCCATGCCCATAGTTCTTGCATATTCGGCAAACTTCGTTCGACACAGATGTTCCAGTGGCGCTTTTGAGGACTTGCTTTAATTCGTTGGTAAAGCACTCGAATCGATCCCCATTCCCCCCATACATAGGGGCTTCTTGAGTAGGTGGAGCTTCAGGTCCACGCCTCCTAACCATTGCTCTTGGGTCCTTGAATTGCGACCCCTTAGCAAGCCTTTCGAAAACCGCCCAGACGGCTTCCGCGGTTTCTTCCCAAATATTCCCACGGCATTGGAAATCCACCACTTGTTGGTTCTCGAATGTTAGTCCATTGTAGAAGTGTTGGACTAGATCCGAAAGCTCAAAGCCATGGTGAGGGCACTTGTTCATGAGGTCTTGGAACCTTTCGAACGTGGTGTAGATGGTCTCATCATAGTCTTGTTTGAACCCAGTGATTTGCGCCTTAAGCGCGGTAGTCAAGGTGTGAGGGAAGTATTTTTCCATGAAAGCTGAAAAAACCTTCTCCCAAGTGTCCAGCGAGCCCGACGGTAGAGAACTCAACCATGACTTGGCTCTGTCGCCAAGCCCCATAGCAAAAACCTTCATCCTCAACTCATCCGTTGTTATTTCAGCTCCGGGTCGTGGGAGTTGGTTGACGAAATCATCGATATCGTGTAAGTACCCCATCACATCTTCCCTTGCTAAGCCATAGAACCTCGGAAGTTGTTGGAATGCGTGGTTCTTGATTTCCAAATCATGAGTTGCAGACGAAAGAACAATCGCCGGTCCCCTCATTCGATCCTTGGAGGGTTGAACCCGTGCTTTCAGTGGTCTAGTTTTTGCCATTCCATCGATTTCCTTGAAAGACTGTGTAGAGATTCAGAGAAATCGATATCCTCTATTTCCTCTAGTTCACGCCTTCGAAGTAGTCGCCTTCTTTGGTGGTAGACTATGTCGATCTCAGCAATTGAACCAGCAAGCGGTGTTCCTCTAGATCGTGTATGTCGCATACACTATCTGTAACAAGCTAGGAAAGGAGTATCAGAGAGAGATTAAATAGGAAAATAAAAACTACTAGAACTAGGAATTGAATGCTAAAAATATAAAAAAGCTAAACAGAAAAAAGGAGTATAGTCCCCGGCAACGGCGCCAATTTGATGAACTGGTTTAGAACTTGTCAGATTCTGGTTAATCAAATAAATTTATTTTGAGCCAAAGGCAATTCACAACTACAACGAAAACCGTAGTGCAGCAGTAAAATAACCTCGAGTGTCGATCTCTAAGGACTATAACTAGCTTTATCTAATCTAACTTAAGAATATAAAATCAACAAACTACTTAGCAAAGGTTTTTCTTATCAGATAATGGAGGCTGGTGATACTATGGTCATTCAAAGCATAGCAGGTTAATAATCATGCATGAAGTACCCGGTTTTGCATAGAGATCTTTGATCAATGAATTGTCCAATTGTGTTCCGTTATTATTCAACACTACGAAGATAGAGGTTTTAGATAGATCAAAGAAATAAAGCAATAACTCAATGTATAATGCGCGATATAGCCATTAGCATAATTATTAACCCTTCGCTAAGAAATCACATACTATCACCAACGAGAAGTTTAGCTACTCATAGATGTCATGCAATCAACAGAAATAATAGCAAGATTGAATGAAAACATGTTGAAAGATAAATAAATATAAATAGAAAAACTATAAGATACAATGTTACCGAAGGTTGTCAATCTCCGAAGAATCGCGATCTTACAAGCTCCAAAACGCTAAGAAAAAGTATCTCCTAAGCTAAGAATCCCCAGAACAGGCTCTGGAGAATTCCTACCTAAAATTAATGAGAAAGGTGAGAGCAAAGGTCTGGAAAAGTATGAAAAACGGAGAAAACTGAGCAACTATATATAGTGATTCGGCAGGTGTGGGGCGAGTCGCCCCACACACCGGGCGATTCGCCCCACGTCCCAGGCAACTCGCCCGGGAGGTTTTGACGGCTGGAAACGCGTTTTCGACGCGTTTTTGATTTTTTTTTTCCTTTTCGGACTCGGTTTTTGCCTTCTAGTGACCTTTTAGCCTTCAGACTCGACCCCTAGACTTCAAATCCTATCCGGAATCTTCTAGATGCTCCAATTAGGCCTTCGGAACACCAATCCTTGTCTACTTCAATATAATTGCCCGGAAAACCTCGTTTTTCACCCAAAACCTATAAAATACAAACTAAAGGGAAACGTGATACTATTCTAATAAAATGCACTAAAAATAGCTAAATTAACATAGAGGATAGCTAAATTGGTGAAAAAAGACTCAAATGAAAGTGTAAAATACACGTTCATCAGCAGCCTAAGAAACTCAATTTGAAAATACTTCTCAGTAAGCAAGTATATTGTTTCTGGTTTCAAGACTAATCCTTGTTTAGAGGAAAAATACTTAACCAAATTTCTAAGGTTAGAATTATACTTCTTCACAAGTAGCTATATCTCAAGCTTTTAGTCTTGGAACAGATCAGTAAGCACTAAGTATGGAGAAGGATTTGGATGTATGAAAGCACAAGTGAAGATTTGATCACGTTGTTGACACACCTTTCTCTATTACTTAATGCCCTCTATTTATAGTGTCTCAATTATTCCGTTTGAATTTGAATTCTCGGACTTGGAACATGAGATGTCACTATCTTGTTGTGTTGTCACTATCAGCAGCCTTGTCTTCTTTCTTTAGTCTTCAGAACGACATGTTGTGCATTAAATGCTCATTTGAATTTTCAAACATGAAACTTGGATCTCAAATGCAGTGATTCAGCAAGGAAGTCATATGTATTGGCAGTACACAAGTAGTCTCAGATCAACAAACTCAACCTACTCTGTCATATAGATTTTCACTTAAGCAAACTGGTTGCTGAGTTACTTAGCTTTCTGACCAAAATGTGCCTTTGTAGATACCCAGTGCAGAAATCTTCTAAGTCTTCTTCCTTGTAGTCTTCGAAACTGTTCTTTTCGTTTGAACAAAATTAAACGGAACAGAACTGAACTGAAGAGAATTGAATTGAATTTATTTGTAGTATAAAGTAAACTAAGCAAGTTTGAACAGAAATTGAACTGAACTGAAAATAATGAGTTTTCAGACGAAGAGCCTTCTTTATGCTTAAAGGTTCTAGGACTTCAATAAATTGTAAAGAGAAAATACATCTCAGCAAGCCTAAATTCTATACAAGTATCTATTCTAAAGCCTTCAGCAAACGTTCCTCTTTTACAATGTTTTTTAAATTCTAAATTCCTATGGACCTTAAGAGTACTAGTTTCTGAACTTAACTTAATTTAGCTTGGTCAATTTCTCATCAAAATTATACAAGTTTCCTAACAAATTTCCCCCTTTTCAATGATAGAAATCCATGGCTAAATTAATCTTTCTCTTTAATATTTCTGATGTTGAATACCAGATAAATAATGCAATAGTACTTGAATGAATAAACAGTAAACATAAGTAAATTGCATAAATCTGAAACATATATAAGAGATGTTCATTAAAAAGTTAATTGATGATAGTTATTTTTCAGTGTGAGTTTACAAGAAAGCATAAAGATAACTAAAATAATCAAATAGTCAGCAAAACATAAGAACCTAAGCTTCTAAGACATAAACTTAGAGGTTCTTCTTAACAACTTCAGTCCAGTTCACTTGTGCTAAGGTAGTGAACTCAACAACGTCATCATAATTTTCGAGTAACTTTCCGACTTGCATTTGTTTCTCTCTGACCGTCTTTGCAGCAACTTGGTAATTGAGGTAATCATTTTGTTTCTAAAATTCTTCGGTCCATAAGTAGATTCCCCAAAGACCAGCATGCTCTATCAAGTAATCGAGCTTGTTGTCTTTGACATGGATTTTCTTTAGGCCAGCTCCATCAGGAGCTCAACATGAGGAGTTGATCCCCATATTGAACTCCATCAGAAGCTCAATGGAGCTCAAGATAACTTTAAGTTGAGCTTGAGCTCAAACTGATGAGCTCAAGCTCAACTCATATTATATTTTTTTTTTCTTTTTGCTTTTTTGTTTATTTCTTTCTTCCTTTTGTCTTATTTATTATTACAACATATACTACTACTAGCGTGAATATACATATACTACTAGCGTCTTTTTATTTTTTCTTTTTTATGTTTTTTTTTCTTCTTTTCATTTTTATTTTTATTAATTTCATATAATAATGCATAAATAAAAATAGTAAAATAAAAATTTTAAAATAAGCCATTACATTACATATTTTTTATCACAAAAATTTTAAAAAATAAAAGACTTTTAATTTTTCACGAGTGTATTTTGTTTTAATTTGATAATCTACTGTACTATTTTTTATTTAATAATTTTTTCTAATATTTATCACATTCGATGTATTATATGATGTTTTAAAATTAAATGAATAATTGATAAAACAAACTAATGAAAAAAAAGAGAATGAAATAATAAAATAAATAAAAAAGAAGGGATCAATGAAATCAACTGTTAAAGCATGTTATAAGAGATGGGGATTAAGTTAGTGGAATGGTGACGTGAAACTGAGCTCCGCTTTTGAGATAAGTGTTATAAATTCCTTAGCGACCAAATGTCTTCAAGCTTATCGTCACCAGTCAGATAGAAGTTATCAAGGTTGGACATGAAGTAAACTAAAAATTTTCCTTCATAAAAATTATCCAAGTTTGGATTGAAACGAAAAAGGAGCCGGTAAAGGGGGTTAAAAGTGCAAAGGGTGGGGCCAGGCCCAATAACATCATGACCTTATCTGGTCCAGCCCGTCTATCACGTCAACAACAGAAACCGTCAAACCCAAGAAAGATAAACATGACAAAAACAACAAAACTCGTCTTCTGATATTTTATATTTCAAGTTTGCTGAGAAAAAATATCTGGCTAACATGTTCCCAAGATATTTATCTCCATCCGACGTGGCAGTGCACTTGTTTATTATTGCCACGTGGAAAAGCGCCTCCATGTGGATGGAACAATACGACTATCATTTCTTTACCAGCACTTTTCCTCCTTCACCGCCTCTCTCTCTTCTCTCTCTTAAAACAAAACAAAATAAAAATTAAATATTCAAAATTCTCTCTCAGATTTTTTCCATCAGATATTTTTTTATGCTCGCTTAAACATCGATATATAGAAATCAAATCGCATTTTGTCAGCTGAAAGTAAAATGGACGCACATATTGGACTCGATGCGCCGCCGTGCCGGACGGCTGATGTACCTGGTTGCTCCACCGTGTTGACTCTCTCTCACTCCGATAAATCAGCTCTTACTGCTGACAATTGCAAGGATTCGTTGCTTCGCTCGGTATAAATCCTTTCCATTTCTTCTCGATCTTTTCATAAATTGATAATACCAACTGTTTCATGAATTCTTATGCTTATTTATTTATTTATTTATTTATTGTTGTTGTGAGATTAGTTGTGTAGATAACTAACGTGATCGCTTTCTAGTAGACGATTTTAAATTCGATTTCGTGATTTTGGACTTGGTAATGGTTCTGGACTATTGTTGTGGTTTTTGCATCTTTACAAGTGGAATTGCATATTTGTTTTTTTTGTTTTTGTTTGTTTGAGCGAATTTATTTTCTAGACATGTATGTTGCAGGAAGAGTCTGAGTTAATCATAACTCGAGAATGTTTTTCTGTGTTTCTCAGTTGAGTGTTTTTTTTTTTAAACTTGTTTTAATCCATGTTTATAACGAGGTTTGGATTTAGTAAGATTTGGAACCACAATTTCGTCCCTGTGGAGTTTTAAAAAGTTTGTGCAGATACTTCTTCATGATGAATTAGCAACTTAGCTAGTCGTCATATGTCTTTGTTTAATTTGCTTAGGGCTTTAGCACACTGGTAACTGCTAGTAGCTTAGATCTTATTTATGCAATTATAGCCCATAGAGCCATCTGGGGATGAACAATGACAATTTGTATCTTGGCATAAGTCTGTCGGTTCTACTTATATTGGGACCTAAACTTACCATGCTTCGTTTGGTGAATTTTCCTGATACAAGTGCAACTTAATCAATTTTCAATTTGCTTTTACCTAAAGTCGATCATTGTTGTCTGGGAGAAACCTCATGATACATCTTGATGGTCGAAAAAGAAAAAAAATACATTTAACTTACTCATATACATTTGTTTATTTCATGACCCGGAGTTGAAAGTTATCCTTAATTCTGTTGTGCAGGATGCTGGCGGAGCATGGACAGATGAGAAGCACAACTCGTATCTTAATCAGTTGGAAGTATCATTTGTTACACAGCTACATCAAGCAAAGGGTCTTGTAGGAAAATCCTATGAGCTGAAGAATAGATACACACATATTTCTCAGAATGATCCAACCAATGACCATAATTCTTCTGGACAGGTACACAAACATCTTTCAAGCCCTTGTTAGTGTGTGAAAACAAATTGGCTTTTTGGGTCATGCAAATTGCATTCCTTACAGAGTAAAATCTTATTTTCTTTGTTCTGTATGTAACAGTTCACTGTTTTATGCAATGGATGTTGGCAAAACATAAAATCTGAAAGGGCCGAACTGCTTTCCCACACTTCAGCTGATTCTCATTGTCAGGCAAAGAATGTTTGTCATCCACCATTTCTGAATTCTTCTGGCACACATAAGCGCAGGAAAGATATATGCCATGGATTGGTAAGATATCCACAGCGGTGCTCCACCAGTATTGTATACCAGGAATGCACAGTTGAAGTAACCAAAGGTGATTTGAACTTTTCAATGTTGATGACTCCATTTTTCTTTGAAATTACTCAGCTTCATATATGGTTCTTTTAAATAACATGACAAATTTGCAATTAGTGATGCGAGTCTATTAATCTTTTTACATACTCCTATATGGCAACTTGTACTTTGTTCAGCATTTTCCATCTCATATTTCGTTTACTACGGAACTGACATTCTTAGTTGCACAGCTTCTTTGTCTGGTCTGTTCCCTTTCTGGCACATAGGTCCCCAACCAATGTTTGTTTCACGAACTGTCAGTCACTCTGTCACTATATTGTTGAGCTGTATATATTTATTGCCGCATAATTTGCTTACGGATTTGTCAATTCATTATAAATTGCATGGAAGGTAAGGGTTTGATTAGGAAGAGTACTTGATTACTTGGACTTCAAATGTACACGTACAATGGTCATATATATACAAACACTGCCACATTGAACACAAACTGAAAGAAAAAGAAATTAAGTGCTTTGCTAGGAGTATTAATTATTTAAAAGTATGCTTGTGAAGCTTAGTGATATGAAGATAACAAGCTTGTTATCTGATCCTCATTATCTTCACTGACATGAACGTCATGTCAGTGTAATCATTACTCAAATGTTTATTGAGCATCAAATAAAATTTTGATGTTGGTTTTCTTACATCGTTATAGAATGTAATATGCTAGGATACTAACATGATTCACAATTGGCTCTGAAATCTTTGCTATCATGATATTAGAGCGCATGTTGCAGCAGCCTGGAACCATCTCAGTTCTTATTTCCTAGAATGTTTCGTTTTGCTATTTCATAAAGTATCTGTAAATTGCGGAGCAGGCTAATCTTGATCTTATCTTTTATTTTAGAAGGCTCAAGAGTAATGGGTACTCCTTTGTGTACCGATTCTTAATCTGTTCTATTTTCAATTTACAATAGAACCTTGCTAAGTTGCTAGTCCACAAAACAAAAATGAGAGCCTTGATTAATTTCCAAAAGAATGCAAGTATATTTACTTTTAGATCTTGGGTAAGTGTGACTAAGAGGTGAAAGAATACCTGACCAGAATAAGGAGAACTTCAGAAATTTATAGGGCCTAGTCTAAAGTCTAAACAACTGTATCCAGGATGTGTGACTGTAATATAACGAATTAATGAGTCTCTTATAATGATTATCCTATTTAGTGTTCATTTTGCATAATTTTTCATGAACTTCTAGAATTGCCTTCCTCTGTACTCACTCCTACTTGAAAGTTGCAATTAGTAAAATGTTTTTCTACTTTGTAATGAGCATGTTTCTATGGAACTACAAAACTTTAATATGTTTTACCTTTATGTATCTAAATTCTAATTCAAGCAATTTTATTTTCAGCAGAGGGTACAGGTCAAAACTTTTCGGAAGAAGATGATCAAGTTAAATCAACATTGAATCTCAGGCAAAAAGATTGAAGACTGCTTTGGCAAATAGTCCAACTTTGGATCAAGTAATGTCTACTGTTTGATTTGAGCATTTCCCTCATCAGAATAAACTTTTTTTAGTTCTCTTCCTGATTCAAGTTCTCCTTTCTTTTGTCAGATTGTGCCCCAGTAAAATTGCTAACTGATAACTCAACCACTGAAGAACTACTAGTACGTTATGAAACTTGAAGAGCTTTGTGTATGTCCCAAAACTTGAAATATTTTGATAAGCAAGTCACTGTATCGACATAATTTCTGGGAGGTGGAAGCTTGAGTTTACTGGTCAGGTATCTTATTGGGGAGACAATTGCAAGGAGATAAAACATTAGTATCCATTAAATTCTGCTTGGTATCATGAAGTTGTAGTAGTAAGGTGATTTTTTATTTGCACTCACATGCATTCTCGATGAGATGTAGATATTAGCATAACTATAGTCTTATATACATCGGTCCATCTATATAGAGAAGGCAGAGTGATTCCCGTCCTTGATTAGGGGAATTGTTTCTGTGGGGTCTGTTCCCTGATGAATGTTGGATATTTCCAACTCAATTTTGTGAATTATGCTGTAGTAAGTTTGTTCATTTGCATTCATGTACAGATGTGTATGGTTGTTGCAAGACTTGTTTGTTCAACTTGTTAATGGTAGTGCATATTCGTGAGCAACGGTCCAGAACCGGATTAAAATTTGGGATTTTCTATGGACCGGACCGTAATACATGCGGCCCGTTCCAGACTGTAAAAATTACAGGTCGGATCGGCCGTTTTAGGACCGGAATGTTACCTTGTGAGGGAAAAAAAGAAAATCCATCTTTTCTCAAAAACAAAATGGAGAAAGTAACATTATATGAATTGCATTGGCAGTAGACACGGCACCAACAATTCACTCTCACTTAGGCTTTTCAATGGGTTGGGTACAACCCTAACCCGATTAAGACCCGCTTCAGTTAAAATCTGAATTCATATTATATCCGTAATTATAAGACCCGAACCCTAACCCAACCCGATAAATTGACATGAACCTAATCCGGTCCAACCCGGACAAAACCTTAGACATTGTTGCACCCGTAATCCTGACCCGGCCCACCCGATCGATATGCCTGACTCGGTCAGAAAGCCCGACCCAACCAGGTTTTTGACATGACCCGACCCGTGTGCACATGATCCATTCTTCTTTACCATGACCAAATTTAAAAATGTCATTACGACTTCATTTTCTTAACGAAATCGCATGATTCTAATGGCATTGGATTCGTATTGACATCTTCTACATGTTCCAACTTACCATTCAAAGTTTCATCTCCTTTTCGAGAATTCACCATTGATGACTTGAAGCTTTTCGAAAGCTCCGTACGGATCCATTCAAAAGCTTACTCTCACTCACCACCTGTCCTCCATTTCCCCTACACACCTTTCACCGACTCTGTCATATCAGAAAACCTCAAAGCTTTCGGATCTGACCAAAACACCTCCCTGAAGAAGAAGAAAGTCGATTCGGGATCGGATGAGTGACAGAGCTGGTCTAGTGGATACGGTGGGTGACGAGCGGAGTGAGGGAGCTTGTGCGGTGGTTGATGAATTAAGCTGCATACCGGTGGAGATGGTGGAGCGATGGAGATGAATCGCGCGGGGCCGTGTGTAGGGTTTTGAGATTGAAGATGAAAAAGCAAATGGGGATAAGTTATTGTGCTGTAAGTACATATATACTATATTTTAATTAAAAAAAACAAAAAATAAAGAATCCAGTCAATACAGTCCGCACCATCAAGAATACGGTTTTGGACCGGACCAAACAGAAGATTGGAAAATCCAATAACTAAGGATCGAGGACAGGACCGTAAAATGTTTGATTTGGATCGAGACCGGAAATAATGGTCCGGTTCAGTTTTCCGATCCATGTCCACATATGCTAAGCCCTAGTGCATATAGATTGGAACATTGCCAACTCTAGCTAATACACTCTACACGACTTCAAGAGTCTTACGTAGGTGCCCTGATCTGGGAATTATATTTGCTCATGATAATGAAAACAACTTTCAAAACTGAAGGAATCACAAGATTATGTTGACATAATCTATAAGATGCTATTCTGTTCCACAAAAGTTTAACCCAGTCATCTGGTGTAGTTTTAGTAGAAAAATTAAAGTAATAAAAGAAATAGGAAGTTATATATTGTAGGTTAATTTTTTAGAATGGAATTGTCAAAGCAAGTGTGGTGACAATGGCATTTTTTTTATAATAATGTGTAAGGTTTTATGAGACACTAAAAAATTAAAAATAGATAAAGTTTTTTGTGTGGATGTAGTAGTTCATTACCCTCCCAGTGAGAGATCTTACTCTTAGAATTTTAGCAAGGCAAATTTGGTTTGTCCATGACTTTTGTACCTCAATTAAATGGGCTCCACACATCGGAAATGTAGTTTCCTTGAACGTGTATAATCTATTCAAGTAGTAGATGACACTTGAACAAGAATTACTAAAATTCCTTAATTGGTAAAAGAGTAACTGATGCTCAAAGTAAAAGAGTAATTGATGCTCAAAGTGTGTTGGTTGATACATTAGTATGGAATACCAAAGGTTGGTAACAAAAGATATCACACATTGCTAAATTTGAGGAGTAGACTATTTAATAAGTCATGGTTTGGTTTAGGTAGGGATTGGACCCCTTGGGGGTACCCATGATTTTGGAAGGGGGAGGAGCTAGATGGCTCCTCGGTTCATCCAAGCAAACCCGCCAGGAGCCGGGCCTCGGGTCATGGGTCGAGGGTCCGGGTTCGAGGGTTAACGGGTGGCTTGGACAAAGCTAAGGAGACGGGCCCGGGCCTCGGGTCACGGGTCGAGAGAGGGTCCGTGGTTCGTGGGTTCGCAGGTTGTGGCTTGGGCTAAGGCTAAGCCTAGCTATGGGGATACGGGGTACCCATGGTTTTGGAAGTGGGGAGGAGCTAGATGGCTCCTCGGTTCACCAAGCGCACCCTCCAGGAGTTGGGCCCGGGCCTCAGGTCACGGGTCGAGGGTCCGGGTTCGCGCGTCATGGATTGGGCTAAGGCTAAGGAGCCGGGCCCAGGTCGAGGGTTTGCGGGTTGTGGCTTGGGCTATGTCTATGGCTAGCTAGTGGTGCATATATTCTTTTTGGCTAGAGACTAACTTTGTGTTTGAACCCAATTAGAAAAGCCTAGTGGAGCGGTCCAGTCCAGGTTCATGAACAGACTAGCGGATATAATTTCCTTGCTAGAAAATTCTATCTGTACGAACATGTGTGAGTTTAAACAAAAGTTGTGTCTTTTCGTTTCAAACTTCTTGTCCTTTCACTTGGTGTCTATTCGGTCGCTGATGAACCGAAGTTTGTCAAACTCAATTAATCAAATAAATTTGTTTTTAGCCAAAGGCAATTCACAACTACAACGAGAACCGTAGTGTAGCAGTAAAATAACCTCAAGTGTCGATCTCTAAGGACAATAACTAGCTTGATCTAATTTAACTTAAACTATAAACTCAACAAACGACTTAGCACAGATTTTCTTATCAATAATAATGGAAGTTAGTGATAGTATGATCATTCAAAGCATCAGGTTAATAATCATGCATGAAGTACCCGATCGTTTTGCATAGAAATCTAAGATCATGAATTGTCCAATGTGTTCCGTTCAATCCAACACTACGAAGATAGAGGGCTTAGATAGATCAAAGAAATAAAGCAATAACTCAGGTCTGATTCGCGTTACAACCATCTTGCATAATTAAGAACCCTAGCTAAGAAATCACATACTATCACCAACGATAGATTTAGCTACTCATAGATGTCATGCAATCAACAGAAATCAAAGCAAGATTGAATGAAAACATGTTGAAAGATATAAATATAAATAGAAAAATCGTGAGATACAATGTTACCGACGAAGGTTGTCAATCTCCGAAAAATTGCGAACTCACAAGCAAGATAATCCTCCAAATTGATAAGAAAAATAGTCTCATATGCTAAGAATTCCCAAAACAGGCTCTGGAGAATTCCTATCTAAAACTGATGTGAAAAGTATGAAAAAATATCTGAAAAACGTAGAAACAGATGCAACTATATATAGGAGTTCGGAAGGCGTGGGGCGAATCGCCCCACACACCGGGCGAACCGCCTGGTGTGGGGCGAACCGCCCCACATCCCGGGAGAACCGCCCGGGAGCTCCCGTCGGTGGAAACGCGTTTTGGGTCTTCTTTCCTTTTCGGACTCGAATTTTGCCTTCTAGTGACCTTTAAGCCTTGAAACTCGACCCCTAGACCTCAAATCTCGTCCGAAACCTTCTAGATACACCACGGATGACCAAGAAACACCGAATCTTCGTTCTCTTCAATATAATTGCCCGGAAAATCACATTTTTCACCTAAAACCTGAAAAATGCAAACTAAAGGGAAACGTGACACTATTTTAATAAAATGCACTATAATATAGCTAAATTAACATAGAGGATAGCTAAATAGGTGAAAAAAGACTCGAATGAAGGTGTAAAATACACGTTCATCAAACTCCCCAAATCGAACCTTTGCTTGTCCTCAAGCAACTAAGCTAGACTCTAATGCAAAAAACAATGCAACACAAAAAATGGAGTCTCATGCCAAATGAAATGAACTAATCTATTGAATCTATCAAAAACTTATGAACAAAAATCATACAAATCATAACATGGATATTGGTTGAAGAATGCCTCGATTGACTCATACACATTCACATATGCACTTATGTCAAACAAGATAGTCTCTCGTAACATTCTCTACCTGGACCTAGTCAGTGACGACGTAATGAAACATGTTAAAATACGAATGGTTGTTCCGTGCCTATGAAACTGAGGACTTACTGTTGTTCACCAAGTTAAGACTTTTCCTCAAAGAGGTCGAACCAATACTGGCTCTCATCAAACGAAGGAGGGTTCCCTAAAAGTTCACACTCCCCTATTCTACCCATTTCTCAAGCAAAGCCTTAAACTATTCACCACTTCCTGAATGGCAGGACGAGGGTGGTCTAGAACAGATGATACTCAAACAAACAAAATATAAAAAATTACAACTCGATCACGAACATTACAAGAATTGAAAAATGAGACAACACTACAAGGAATACACCTTTCAGCGACGGATTCATCCGTCGCTGAAAAACACCGATCGGTCGCTAAAACCAATTAGCGACCGGTCGGTGATTTTAGCGACGGATAAAATCTCCGTTGCTAAACCGTTAGTCGCTAGCTAATTAGCGACCGATGAGTTATCCAGCGCTAATTAGCGACGGATAAGGAGGTTGATTTTTAGCAACCGTTGACTCATCCGTCGCTAAGGTCCAAGCCACGTGGCTTGGGCCCCGGAGCTCCAGCGACCGATAATTCATCCGTCGCTGGGTCTTTGGTACTCTCAGCGACGGATGACTTTATCCGTCGCTGGTGCTCTGGAGCTCCCAGCGACGGATAAAGTCATCGGTTGCTAAATTTTTTTTTTTCTAATTTTTTAGATATAATAATGAGAACCAAAATCAAATGCAACCTGTTCAATTAAGCAACATGTTAAAGAAATTCTTATAGACCAAATAAACAAAAAATAATCCAAAAAATCATAATAAATGTACCAAAACCCTCCATACATATAATAATAATCATACGTACACAATACTAATCCAAAATAATATCATACTGTACACAGTATTCATGTAGAAAATAGTAAATAGAGTCGAAAAGGATAGGGGATCATGGAGAGGTAGGTGGTTCCATCCCCAGCTTCTCATACACCTGAGCAAGCATAGTATCATATCGAGCCTGCTTCGCAGATAGCCTCTTCACCTCCTCATCCCTCTCCTGCAACTGAAGTAAGAGGGCCTGCTCTCGAGCGGAAGCTGCTGCTGAAGATGATGAAGATGTACCGGCACGGGAACGACGAGTCGGCCTCGAGTCCAATTCAGGGACGGCTGCTGCACTCCCCAGTCCCAAGCGACGGCCCTTCTCGTCTGGAGGATTCACCTCGAGAAAAATGGCATTCATTTCCTCAACAGTGAGATCTTGACCACGAATCCTGGCCTCGTAGGCCGTCTAAAATTATAAATCAATAGTATAAGGTGTTAGTTATGTTGTTAATTAGTTATGAAATCATCGGTATTTAATAAACACA
Organism: Plantago ovata; assembly: GCA_028274465.1. Classification (NCBI taxonomy): domain Eukaryota; kingdom Viridiplantae; phylum Streptophyta; class Magnoliopsida; order Lamiales; family Plantaginaceae; genus Plantago; species Plantago ovata. Next base: position 42,786,944 of record CM051458.1, read on the forward strand.
TGTATTGTTGAACTTACCGCAATTGTTGTGGCCTCGTCACACAACCACTGTCCGTCCTTGGCCTTTTGAGATCTCGAGAACAAGGTGAATAGGAGACTCTCCTTATCCTTCAACTGAATGACACATGAAAGCATCATATACTTAGTTTTAAAGTTCGATAAATGCAAGTAAATAACAAGTATAAGAATGATGAATTCACAAAGTTAATACACTTACCTTCTGCCTCACATGTGTTGTAGCGATCGACTCAGAGCCAAAACGGTGTGTCACCAGGGTACGGCTCCCATCATTCGGCTGCTTCTTCCTGTTCTCAGTGTTCTGGTCAGCCTGCGTCTGGACTCTCTCATTAGCCCAATACACCTTCCACGCCTCCCAAATTTCATCTCCGGGCCAATCACCGGTACATGGACGACCCTTTGTATACAGTTTCTTCATGTTATGAACCATGCACTTGTAAAGGGCACTACCATGAGAGTTGAAGCTCCACCAGAGATCCATCAGCAATGCTTTCGGAAGGAAGAAATCTTTCTACACAATTACAAATAAACATCGAAACACATACGTTGGTGAATACTTAAAAACATTCAAGTATAACAAGGGGAAACAACATGTATCAAATATATAACAAGGGGAAACAACATGTATTCAAGTATATCGGTGACTAACATATCACCCAAGTTCAGTGGCTAACATACCACTCAAATATAGTGGCTAACATACCACTCACATATAGTGGCTACCATACCACTCACATTGTCCTATATTTCACTAAAATAATGGTGACTAACATATCACCCAAGTACAGTGGCTAACATACCACTCACACAAAGTGGCTATCATACCACTCACAACACAAACAATTAGGTAACTAATATACGATTATTAACTCACCCTCAGCTCCTCGAACAGCTCTCCTTAATTTGGTCCGGGATGCAATGCCACTGGCTGCCACCCTCTTGCGGTGGGATCATCCTGTTCCGTATTATCCCACTGAGTACTTTGGCAGTGCGATCCCCATACAACCTGTGAAGAACAGGTAAGTCAATAGTGAAACCTTCGGTTAGTTCGTATATATATATATTAAAAGTTCGTAAATTAGTTAATGCCTAATACTTACTTCTCTCCATTGGGGTAAAGGACAGGGCGACCATTCCACATCAGAGCATCTTCCGGCCTTTGAAAGGGACAACCGTCGTCTGGAACGTGGGCCCACGGGTCGTGGAGGCCGGAATGAGGGGTCGATCCCCTACTCGACCCAGGTGGAGTCCCAAAAACAGTAGGGGAGCCCTGCTGTGAGCCCTGCCCGGTGTCCTCTCCGTCGGTATCATCCCTCTGGGACTGCGGGGTCAGGTATCGTGGCCTCCTGGGTCGTGGCATCTGCAATAAAAAGATCCGTGTTAGTACATACACAATTGAATATAAAGCATGTAAAGTCATTAAGAGATAAAGTAAGGAACGACGCTGGACATTTGGGTGGTCACGCCAGTAGGCCTGCCAATACTCATGAAGGGGAGCTGGCATCCATTCCGAAGGCGGAACTCCCAACAGCCAGTTGGCTTTCCAAGCCTCAAGTAGGATATCCCCCAACGTAGGAACTGACATCTAATAATTGAATGCTAAACCTGGCCAATGGAAGTTTAGTACATTGCGGCTAACGTTGTTTTTCATTTCTATTTTTAGGTTATTACTTGCCATTTAACATACTTGTAATTTAAAAAAAAATTATATGATTTATCATATTTTTATAAAATAACCACAATTCTTACCCATTTTTAATTTGCATTATACTTACAATATTTCTAAATTACAACTAAAAATACTTATAATACATACTCATTTTAATTTATCAATAAGTTCTTTATTTTTATACTTATAATGTTTTTTAAATATGACTACAAATACTTATAATACGAAACTATGGTGAAATTATCAACTACGATTAACCACTAGAATTTATCAACTTATATTTCGATTATAGTTATACATTTTTATTAACAACTAATTATAATTATGGCCGAATCATACTACAACTCAATTCTAGGTCTCCATTCATCCGAAACAAAGTCTCAACACTCCAACTATCAATTCCTAAAAGAAAGTCCAATTCCTAAAACAAATTATCAATTTCCAAAATTACCCAATTCATCCCAAATCTATCAATTCACCAACCAAAACTTGTGCATCCCCCCTAATTTGAGCTACACAACATAATAGATACTAGTAGAATGCATACAATTCATTGAAATAGGAAAAAACGAAGAATACCAAAATTTAGACAAGTTAGGGTTCGAAGTTAATACCTTTGATTGCGGAATAAAGGTTGAAAGAATCACGCAATTAACTAGCTACACTTGTTCGTGCTTGAAAGAGCTTCGAAATGACTATAGGATTGATTGAAATGGCCAAGAAATGAAGAAGATAGGGGAGGAGTCGCGGTCGCCGGAACGGAGTCCCGCTGTGTGTGTGTGTGTGTGTGTTTGCGTTTTTATGTCTGAGACGTGAGTCTCAGACATATATATAATCGATGTTTAGCGACGGATGGCTCATCCGTCGATAAACAGCGACCGATGGAACCATCGGTCGCTGAATAGCGACTGATGACGTCATCGATCGCTATATATCAAAATCCTTTTTCTTTTTTTTTTTACTGGGTCAACGCCTAGCGACGGATAATTCATCGGTCGCTAAATAGCGACCGATAAATTAACTTCATCGGACGCGAAAAACAGCGACCGACGAGACATACATCGCTATTTAGCAACGGATGAGTCATCCGTCGCTGAACCTCCACGCCCTACGTGCGCTTTATAGAGAACTGAGTTTATCCGTCGCTAAAAGATCGATCGGTCGCTAAAATTAGCAACCGATCGATCCGTCGCTAAAAGTGGTTGGTGAAAGTGAGATTTCTTGTAGTGCAAACACTTTGCTAAACTGCTTTTTGGCTTTCTTTGGACCCTTCTTTGCTTTTTTTTTTTTGGGTCTTTCCTTTTTTTCTTTTTTTTCTTTTTTTTCTTTCCAGATTTTTTTCTTTTTCCTGGAATTTTTTCTTTTTTTTTTTTGATTTTTTTTTTTTATAACCAGCAGTAGCACAACGAAAAAGAAATTACAATGACTCACAAACGACCTCCCCAAACCTATTCGAAAGAATAGGTTGAAGCACAAACTTTTACGAAAAAGGAAAACAAACTCGCAACACACACTCAAATCGAAAACAAGTCTAATGATAGCGTAGCCCCCTCCCCAAACCTATTCGAAAGAATAGGTTGCAAACAAAGGATCACACAATCTCACACTACCTCCTTTCTAGGCATTTAGCAATCTCAAAGCAAGGTGAAGACTTGTTGCCTCTTAGGTACATAATTACTCGGGAAAACAACCATAAGACTCTAACATGCATCATCCTATTATAAAGGCCTTCGTGTACCGCAGTAGAGAAAACACCACTAAGTGATGTCGAGACTACCAAGCTTAACTAAGTGCAAACATAAATGTGACAAGCCAAGTGAGAAAAACCATCAAACAAATTCATAGAGATGAAACATATGATTAAGGCCATAATTAGTTAATCTACGCAATAAAAAAGTTCAAAAAATTTGGCAATAAACTCCACACAAAAACATGCAAAACTATACTAGGATGAATGTAGTGTATGCAACTAAATTACTAGGAAAGCGATAAACGTGCAAATGCTAATGAACACGAATTTCAACAAAATGCAAGGTACTATACTGATGAACGTTGGATTGTCGGGTTCCAAGCAATCAAATAAATTTGTATTTAGCCAAAGGCAATTCACAACTATGATGAACCGAGTTTGTCAGTCCCGGTTCAGTCAAATAAATTTGTAATTAAGCCAAAGGCAATCCACAACTACAACGAAAACCGTAGTGTAGTAGCAGAATGACTCGAGTGTCGTTCTCTCAGGACTATAACTAGCTTTATCTATTTAACAAGAAAATATAAAACAGCAGATAAAAAGCGATAGGGGGTTTTTCAAGCAGATAATGGAGGTTGGTGATAGTATGGTCCTTCTTAACATAATGGGTCGATAATCATGCATAAATTCCTCGGTCTTGCATAGAGATCTTTGAATGAATCTTGGGTCCTGTTGTAAGTATTGTGCACTACGAAGATAATATGGGTCTGACCTGTCAACAACTAACGTCCTATTGTGTTCCGTAATCATTCAACACTACGAAGATAATTTGGTCTGATTGGCCGACAAGTGTCCTTGTGTGCATAATGATCAATACAACATACGAGAATTTTGGTGTTCAACTCATCAACGAAATAAAGCAATGACACGGAGTATAATGCGCGATATAGCCATTAGCATGATTATCTTCCCTCGCTAAGAATTCACATACTACCACCAACGATAAATTTAGCTACTCATAATGTGCATGCAATCAATAGCAATCATAGAAGAAAACATATTGAAAGAATATATAAAATAAGTAGATAAAAGTTGTAAGATACAAAGTTACCGAAGGTTGTCAATCTCCGGATGATTGCGATCCTACGCGCTCCAATCTGCTATGAAAAAGTATCCCCTAAGCTATGGAACTCCCAGGACAGGCCCCGGGAAGTTCCTACCTAACACTATAGAGAGAGGTGAGAAAGAAGGCTTGGAAAGATATGAATTTCGGAGAGAAAACTCGCAACTATATATAGGCCCGAAAATCCTCTAGGGCGGTTCGCCCCCCAGTTTTTCGCGGAATTTCCGCGTTTTTCGACGCGGATTTGGATTTCTTCACCTTTTCGGACTCGGTTTCAGACATCTAATGGCCTTCTAACCTCCAGATTCGACCCCTAGACTCCAAATCCTATCCGGAAACCTTCAGATACTCCAAATAGGCTTCTGGAACACCAATTCCTTGTAAACTTCAATATAATTGCCCGTAAATCTCCGAATTTCAACCAAAACCTGTAAAATAAAATCTAAAAGGAAACGTGACACTATTCTAATAAAATGTACTAAAATATAGCTAAATTAACATAGAGGATAGCTAAAATAGGTGAAAAAGACTCGAATGAAAGTGTAAAATACACATTCATCAAACTCCCCAAACCGAACCTTTGCTTGTCCTCAAGCAACTAAGCTAGACTCTAATACAAAAAACATGCAAGACTCAAAAATGGAGTTTCATGCCAAATAAAATGAACTAAATTACTGAATCTATCAAATAACATATGAACAAAAACCATATAAATCAAAGCATGAATATAGGTTGAAGAATACCTCGATTGACTTATACACATCCACATAAGCACTTATATCAAGACAAGATAGTCTCTCATAACATTCTCTACCTGGACCTAGTCAGTGACGACGTAATGATGCATGCTAAGATATGAATGGTTGCCCCGTGCCTATGAATCTGAGGACTTACTGCTGTTCCACCATGTTAAGACTTTTCCTCAAAAGAGGTTGAACCAGTACTGGCTCTCATCAAACGAAGGAGGGTTCCCTATAAAAGATAACTCTCCCCTATTCTACCCATCTCTCAAGTGAAGTCTTAAGCTATTCACTACTTCCTGAATGGCAGGACGAGGGTGGTCTAGAACAGATGACACTTAAGACAAAAAGGATAAAAAATAGAAAAACACAATTACGAACAATACGAAAAATGAAAAAGACTCAAACTTTGCTAAACTGCTATTTGGCTTTATTTTTTTGGACCCTTCTTTGCTTTTTTGGGGTCTTCTCTTTTTTTTTTTCTTTTTTTTTTCTTTCCAGATTCTTTTTTCTTTTTCTCTTTTTTTTTCTTCTGGAATTGTTTTTTTCTTTTTTTTCGATTTTTTTCTTAGCCAGCAGTAGCATAACAAAAAGAGAAACAAAAATGACTCACACGACTTCCCCAAACCTATTCGAAAGAATAGGTTGGAGTACAAAATTACGGAAAAGGAAAAATAAACTCACGATACGAAAAATGAAAAACAGAAACAAGTCTAATGATGGTGTAACCCCCTCCCCAAACCTATTCGGAAGAATAGGTTATAAACAAAGGATCACACAACCTCACACTACCTCCTTCCTAGGCATTTAGCAATCTCAAAGCATGGTGAAGACTTGTTGCCTCTTAGGTACATAATTACTCGGGAAAACAACCACAAGACCCTAACATGCATCATCCTATTATAAAGGCCTTCGTGAACCGCAGTAGAGAAAACATCACTAAGTGATGTCGAGACTACCTAGCTCAACTAAGTGCAATACATAAATGTGACAAGCCAAGCGAGATAAACCTCAAACAAATTCATAGAGATGAAGCATACGATTAATGGCATAGCTAGTTGATCTACCCAGTAAAAAAGTTCAAAAAATTCGGCAATAAACTCCATATAAAAACATGCAAGACTATCCTAGGATGAATGCAACCTAAAAAATCTAAGAAAGCAGTAAACGTGCAAATGCAAACAAAGAACAAGATACTAATCGACACAAAACCAAACAAAACTTAACATCATGGTTCACATCCCATCCCCCTTACGATTCTTAAGCTAGCCCCCTAGCAAAAGAGAATGAGTAATAAGAAGTGATACTAGATGTTACCGAAGGGTTTGGCCTCGGTCGGCTGAGAGTGGACAAGTGGAAGGACTAGTCATCGGGATGGTAGTCCCCATAAAGTCACTCCACATGTCATTCATGAGCTCATTGGACTGTCGTAGAGCTTCCTGCTGTTGCTGCTCTCCACATGTGCTGCCTATCCTCTCGGCGGTGCTCCTCGAATATCTCCCAATCGCGGCTGTGCTGGACAATGTGCATGTCGATGTCCTATCGCATGGCCGCGTTGTTGGCATCAATCCTGTCGAAACGGCTGTCGAGGTAGGTACGGAATTCGGAGAAGTCAAATCCTCCAGACCCCTGTGGTGCTCCAGCTAGTGCATGCGGTGCATGATGGACAAATGGAATATCTGGAATCGGGGCTTCACCAACATCGGCCTCCATGGCATCCTCATGATCGGAATCATTTGGCTGGACTGGCCCTCCTACATCAGCAACAGCTGCAGTGGGGTTCCTCAACTGATACCTGTTGAGCTGTACCTCAATTGTCGATTTTAAAAATAAAAATGCGATTTTAAGTTCCCGAAAAAGTTTTTAGTCCCCGAAAAATTATTTTCCTCAAGAAATCACTCGAAAAGTCGCACTCGAACACAACATAAGCACATACGACACAGAACTGAACAAATTCACATATGAAAAGCAAATTGTTCAAGTATGAATGCATGCAAATAAGCGGTAAAGAAAGCGATAAAAACCCCGGGTTGCCTCCCGGATAGCGCCATTGTTTAAGGTCTCTGACTCGACCCCTGTCTTCGCCTATCTTTTCCTTCTGTGGGTACTAGACTTCCCCGTCATGATTCTCCTTCCCGTGCTTTGATCCTGTGAATAAGAGTGAACATAGACGTTAAGACCACTGTAATCAATAGTGTTAGAAGTATCGGGTGGATCAGGTGGATCAGTTATGGCTTGCAACACGTGTTGCTTGCCATCCACTTCGATAGTGCAAGTCCTTCGGTAGATGTCCATCACTGAGCGTATTTTGGTCAAGAATGTTCGCCCTAAGAGTATGACATCCCCCGTTCCTGGTGCTGACGCTGGCATAATTACAAAATCGGTGTGGACAGAAGCTTCACCAATTTTAACTAATACATTCTTCACAACGCCTTCGGGTTTCACAAGTGATCCATCCGCCAGTTGCACAATGGCCTTATGTACAGTTAGTTCTCCAAAGTTACTCTTCTCGAAAACGTTCAATGGGAGCACATTAGAGTAGGATCCAGTGTCCAGTGTGGCTCGGACATCTTCGAGCTCCCCAATCCCGACCTTAATATCGAAACTTTGAGGGAGTGGCTCGGAATCCTCTTGCTCCTCTTCACTCTTGTTGGTACCAAGGTACTTTCCTTCTTCTTCGGCTTGTGGAGGTAGGTCCCTCTTGCAACTCTCGCACTTAGTAACCTTCTGTGATTTCAACAGGTAGATCACCCACTAAGTTAATGGACAATGACTTCTCAGTGTTGCTAGGAAGTTTGCCTTGTTCCCTACTTGCTCCTCGGTCGATCAACTCTTGCATCTTTTGATGGGTAAGCCTAGTGCTCTCTTCTAACCTATCGAGCCTTGCCCTAGTCTTCTTGGAATCCTCCTCATACCGTTTGAGAAAACTTTGTGTGTGATCGACCATCTTCTGTAAGTTCTCCATCAGTAGAGCCGTCTTCGACTTCGGTGGCTCTTTCGGAGCGGGGTTTTCGCAGTGATCATTACCATAGTTCAGCCTGCTACGGTCTTGGTTAGGTCCATAAGTTTGGTTAGCCGGTGCATATCCTTGATTGTTACGGTATCCTCTTCTCCAGAATCCACCTTGAGGATTCCTACCGTCTTGTCCGTAGCTAACTTCTTGAGTACCAAACTCTGTAGCGAAGGCTTCTTCTTCTCCACCTCGAGCCCAGTTGCCATCTTCGTATGCCAGCTCCGATCTACACATATGAGCTCCATGCCCATAGTTCTTGCATATTCGGCATACTTCGTTCGAAATAGTTGTTCCGGTGGCGCTCTTGAGGACTTGCTTCAATTCGTTGGTAAAGCACTCGAATTGATCCCCATTCCCCCTGTACATAGGGGTTTCTTGAGTCGGTGGAGCTTCGGGTCCACGTCTCCTAACCATTGCTCTTGGGTCCTTGAACTGCGAACCCTTAGCAAGTCTTTCGAAAACTGCCCAAACGGCTTCTGCGGTTTCTTCCCAAATATTCCCTCGGCATTGGAAATCCACCACTTGTTGGTTCTCGAAGGTTAGTCCATTGTAGAAGTGTTGGACTAGGTCGGAGAGTTCAAAACCATGGTGAGGGCACTTGTTCGTGAGATCTTGGAACCTCTCGAACGCGGTGTAGATGGTCTCATCATAGTCTTGCTTGAATCCAGTGATCTGCGCCTTAAGCGCGGTAGTCAGAGTGTGTGGGAAGTATTTTTCCATGAAAGCTGAAAAAAACTTTTCCCAAGTGTCCAGCGAGCCGGCTGGTAGAGAACTCAGCCATGACTTGGCTCTGTCGCCAAGTCCCATTGCAAAAACCTTCATCCTCAACTCATCCGTTGTTATGTCAGCTCCGGGTCGTGGGAGTTGATTGACGAAATCATCGATATCGTTCAAATACCCCATCACATCTTCCCTTGATAAGCCATAAAACCTCGGAAGTTGTTGGAATGCGTGGTTCTTGATCTCCAGATCTCGGGTTGCAGGCGAAAGAACAATCGCCGGTCCCCTCATACGATGCTTGGTGGGTTGTACCCATGCCTTCAGTGGTCTAGCTTCTGCCATTCCGTCGATTTCCTTGAAAAGGAGTCGCCTTCTTTGGTGGTAGACTCTATCGATCTCAGCAATTGAATCAGCAAGCGGTATTCCTGCAGAACGTGTATGCGGCATACACAATCTGTGACAGACTAGGTAAAGTGATTAGAAACAAATAGGAAAGCAGAGAGAGAAATTAAAAAAGAAAACTAAAATTAAAAGAATTAGGAATCTAAAGCTCTAAATAAAAACAAATTAAATAGAAAAAAGGAGTATAGTCCCCGGCAACGGCGCCAATTTGATGAACCGAGTTTGTCAGTCCCGGTTCAGTCAAATAAATTTGTAATTAAGCCAAAGGCAATCCACAACTACAACGAAAACCGTAGTGTAGTAGCAGAATGACTCGAGTGTCGTTCTCTCAGGACTATAACTAGCTTTATCTATTTAACAAGAAAATATAAAACAACAGATAAAAAGCGATAGGGGGTTTTCAAGCAGATAATGGAGGTTGGTGATAGTATGGTCCTTCTTAACATAATGGGTCGATAATCATGCATAAATTCCTCGGTCTTGCATAGAGATCTTTGAATGAATCTTGGGTCCTGTTGTAAGTATTGTGCACTACGAAGATAATATGGGTCTGACCTGTCAACAACTAACGTCCTATTGTGTTCCGTAATCATTCAACACTACGAAGATAATTTGGTCTGATTGGCCGACAAGTGTCCTTGTGTGCATAATGATCAATACAACATACGAGAATTTTGGTGTTCAACTCATCAACGAAATAAAGCAATGACACGGAGTATAATGCGCGATATAGCCATTAGCATGATTATCTTCCCTCGCTAAGAATTCACATACTACCACCAACGATAAATTTAGCTACTCATAATGTGCATGCAATCAATAGCAATCATAGAAGAAAACATATTGAAAGAATATATAAAATAAGTAGATAAAAGTTGTAAGATACAAAGTTACCGAAGGTTGTCAATCTCCGGATGATTGCGATCCTACGCGCTCCAATCTGCTATGAAAAAGTATCCCCTAAGCTATGGAACTCCCAGGACAGGCCCCGGGAAGTTCCTACCTAAAACTATAGAGAGAGGTGAGAAAGAAGGCTTGGAAAGATATGAATTTCGGAGAGAAAACTCGCAACTATATATAGGCCCGAAAATCCTCTTGGGCGGTTCGCCCCACAATTTTTCGCGGAATTTCCGCGTTTTTCGACGCGGATTTGGATTTCTTCACCTTTTCGGACTCGGTTTCAGACTTCTAATGGCCTTCTAACCTCCAGATTCGACCCCTAGACTCCAAATCCTATCCGGAAACCTTCAGATACTCCAAATAGGCTTCTGGAACACCAATTCCTTGTAAACTTCAATATAATTGCCCGTAAATCTCCGAATTTCAACCAAAACCTGTAAAATAAAATCTAAAAGGAAACGTGACACTATTCTAATAAAATGTACTAAAATATAGCTAAATTAACATAGAGGATAGCTAAAATAGGTGAAAAAGACTCGAATGAAAGTGTAAAATACACATTCATCAAACTACAACGAAAACCGTAGTGTAGCAGTAGAATAACCTCGAGTGGCGATCTCTAAGGACTATAACTAGCATTATCTAATCTAACTTAAGAATATAAAACAGCAGACGACTTAGCAAAGGTTTTTCTTAACAGATAATGGAGATTGGTGATAGTATGGTCATTCAAAGCATAGCAGGTTAATAATCATGCATAAATTCCTCGGTCTTGCATGGAGATCTTTGATCAATGAATTGTCCAATTTTGTTCCGTAATTATTCAACACTATGAAGATATAGATTTAGATAGATCAAAGAAATAAAGCAATAACTCAGAGTATAATGCGCGATATAGCCATTAGCATAATTATTAACCCTTCGCTAAGAAATCATATACTATATCACCAACGAGAAGTTTAGTTACTCATTGTTGTCATGCAATCAACAGAAATCATACCACGAATGAATGAAAACATGATGAAAGATATATAAATATAAATAGAAAAACTGTAAGATACAATGTTACCGAAGGTTGTCAATCTCCGAAGAATCGCGATCTTACAAGCTCCAAATTGCTAAGAAAAAGTATCTCCTAAGCTAAGAACCCCCAGAACAGGCTCTGGAGAATTCCTACCTAAAACTACAGAGAAAGGTGAGAGAAAAGGTCTGGAAAAGTATGAAAAATGGAGAAAACTGAGCAACTATATATAGGCATTCGAATTGTATGGGGCGAAGGGCCCCACACACCGGGCGATTCGCCTGGTGTGGGGCGATTCGTCCCACGTCCCGGGCGACTCGTCCGGGAGTAAATTTCGGCCCTTTACGCATTTTCGACGCGTTTTTAAATTTCTTCCCCTTTTCGGACTCGGTTTCTGCCTTCTAGTGACCTTTTAGCCTTCAGACTCGATCCCTAGACTTCAAATCCTATTTGGAATCTTTCAGATACTCCAATTAGACTTCTGGAACACCAATTCCTTGTCTACTTCAATATAATTGCTCGGAAAACCTCGTTTTTCAACCAAAACCTGTAAAATAAAAACTAAAGGGAAACGTGACATTATTCTAATAATATGCCTAAAATATAGCTAAATTAATATAGAGGAGAGCTAAAATAGGTGAAAAAGACTCAAATGAAAGTGTAAAATACACATTCATCAAACTCCCCAAACCGAACCTTTGCTTGTACTCAAGCAACTAAGCTAGACTCTAATGCAAAAAACAATGCAACACAAAAAATGGAGTTTCATTCCAAATGAAAATGAACTAATCTACTGAATCTATCAAAAAACATATGAACAAAAACCATACAAATCATAACATGAATATAGGTTGAAGAATGCCTCGATTGACCCATACACATCCACATAAGCACTTATGTCAAGACAAGATAGTCTCTCGTAACATTCTCTACCTGGACCTAGTCAGTGACGACGTAATGAAACATTTTAGAATACGAATGGTTGTCCCGTGCCTATGAAACTGAGGACTTACTACTGTTCACCAAGTTAAGACTTTTCCTCAAAGAGGTCGAACCAATACTGGCTCTCATCAAACGAAGGAGGGTTCCCTAAAAATATAACACTCCCCTATTCTACCCATCTCTCAAGCAAAGCCTTAAGCTATTCACCACTTCCTGAATGGCAGGACGAGGGTGGTCTAGAACAGATGACACTCAAAAACAAAAGACAAAAAATTACAACACGATTACGAACATTTACAAGAATTGGAAAATGAGACACAACACTTTGCTAAACTGCTTTTTGGCTTTTTTGGAACCTTCTTTGCTTTTTTGGGGTCTTTTCGTTTTTTCTTCTTTTTTTTCATTTTTTCTTTTCCAGTTTTTTTTTTCTTTTTTTTCTGGAATTTTTCTTTTTCTTTTTTTTTTTGATTTTTTAGCCAGTAGTAGCGCAACGAAAAAGAAACAATAACACACAAGCGACTTCCCCAAACCTATTCGAAAGAATAGGTTGGAGTACAAACTTTACGAAAAAGGAAAAATAAACTCCCAACACAAAATTGAAAAACGAAAAACAAGTCTACGATAGCGTAACCCCCTCCCCAAACCTATTCGGAAGAATAGGTTGCAAACAAAGAATCACACAATCTCACACTACCTCCTTCCTAGGCATTTAGCAATCTCAAAGCAAGGTGAAGACTTGTTGCCTCTTAGGTACATAATTACTCGGGAAAACACCCAAAAGTCCCTAACATGCATCATCATATTATAAAGGCCTTCGTGAACCGCAGTAGAGAAAACACCACTAAGTGATGTCGAGACTACCAAACTTAACTAAGTGCAATACATAAATGTGACAAGCCAAGCGAGAAAAACCTCAAACAAATTCATAGAGATGAAGCATATGATTAATGGCATAATTAGTTGATCTACCCAATAAAAAAGTTCAAAAAATTTGGCAATAAACTCCACATAAAACATGCAAGACTATCCTAGGATGAATGTAGTGTATGCAACCTAAAAACTCCACATAAAACATGCAAGACTATCCTAGGATGAATGTAGTGTATGCAACCTAAAAACTAAGAAAGCAGTAAACGTGCAAATGCAAATGCAAACAAAAAACAAGATACCAAACAACACAAAGCCAAACAATACTTAACATCACGGTTCACATCCCATCCCCCTTATGAAACTTAAGTTAGTCCCTAGCGAAAGAGAATGAGTAATAAGAAGTGATACTAGATGTTACCGAACGGTTTGGTCTCGGTTGGCTGAGAGTGGACATGTGAAAAGAGTACCTCCCCATGGTAGCCGCCATTCTCTTGGTCCGATGTAGCAAAGAGACCTAGGAAGCTTCAAAGATCTCACCAAGGTGAACGGACTGGTTTGCCTTGCAGGCATATCCAATAAAGACTTCATCAATAGGAGGACATTCACTTTGACTTCATCGAGGTGCTTGTTTAGTGGTGACTCCTGTGTATCTTGCTTGTCAAGCTTTCCACTTCGGAGGAGTAGATTCACCTGTTTGTAATCAAGAACCTCATTAGTAACGGAAGGAAGTGGCTTTGGATTGATGCGAATGTCTGTGAGTAAAGAAACAGGGGAGCTGGGGTCGTCCAGCTCACTGGTCATGGGAGGCGGTTCGCCCCCCATGCTGGGCGACTCGCCCCCCACCTCCAGGGGGGCGTCGCCTTCCAATCCTTTCTCCTCTTCAAGTTTTCGAACCTCTTCTACTTCCGCATATTTTAACAAGCTGAATTTTTCCGTAAGATGCTCAGTTACTTCAACTTCTTCAACAACTTTTGCTATAAGAAGGTCATTTTCAACTTGCTCGGCATGTGCAATTTCATCTTCCTCACTGATTTCTTCGACTTCAAAATACTCCTCGGATGAGCTTCCTGCTTCACCGCGATCTACTTCCTTTCCGGTGATGTGAATTGGTATGACCTCATCATATTGTGTTGAACCTCTGGCGTACTTACGGAGGACTTCTTCTGACTCGTCGACCGTACATTCTCCCAGACCGCCGCTCAACCTATCCACTCTAAGTCGTTCCTCTTCACGAAGTCCACCAACGAAGCACCAAATCAACTCCCCATCTTCAAAACGGTGATGGGGGCACTCACGTTTATACAGCTCAAAACGTTCGTAGGCGTCACAAAACTGCTCATACTCTCCTTGCTCGAAATATTGGATCCTATCACGTAAGGCAATTGTCTCATGATAAGGCATGAACCGCGCCAAGAACTCCTCTACTACTTGGCCCCAAGTTTTCAGTGATCCTGGTTCTAACCTTGCAATCCAACGCCTCGGCTCATACCCAAGGGCAAAAGAAAATAATTTCCTGCACAATTGGTCATTAGTAAACCCTTCTGCTGGAATTCTTTCTATTTCCTCCTCATAGGATCGAATGAAACTCCATGGGTCCATCCCTACTCCATCTTCGTACCTTGGTAAGTACCTCACCATGGACTCCGTCACCTCATACCTCCTTAACTCATCTTCCAAGTATACGGATGATCCTCTCCTCACCTGCGAGAATTGGGGTGTCATGCGAGCGCGCATGGACATCATACCTGTATTTCTGTAGTAAGAGTAACTCAAAACTAAAAATTAGTTCTATTAGCGTAATCAAACACAATATAACCAAAAATTTAGAGAGCACAAACACGCAAGGTAACCAAGATCAGATTAGATAAATTTACTGAAGAAGATAGGAGGAAAGAAATAGGGTAAGAAAGTGAAATTTCTGAGAGACAATCCAAGAGCTTGTTCTGGGAATTGGATGCTGAAAATATAAATAAGCTAAACATAAAAAAGGAGTATAGTCCCCGACAACGACGCCAATTTGATGAACGTTGGATTGTCAGGTTCCAAGCAATCAAATAAACTTGTATTTAGCCAAAGGCAATTCACAACTACAACGAAAACTGTAGTGTAGCAGTAGAATAACCTCGAGTGTCGATCTCTAAGGACTATAACTAGCTTTATCTAATATAACATAAGAATATAAAACAGCAGACGACTTAGCAAAGGTTTTTCTTAACAGATAATGGAGATTGGTGATAGTATGGTCATTCAAAGCATAACAGGTTAATAATCATGCATAAATTCCTCGGTCTTGCATGGAGATCTTTGATCAATGAATTGTCCAATTTCCGTAATTATTCAACACTACGAAGATATAGATTTAGATAGATCAAAGAAATAAAGCAATAACTCAGAGTATAATGCGCGATATAGCCATTAGCTTAATTATTAACCCTTCGCTAAGAAATCACATACTATCACCAACGAGAAGTTTAGTTGCTCATAGTTGTCATGCAATCAACAGAAATCATACCACGAATGAATGAAAACATGATGAAAGATATATAAATATAAATAGAAAAACTGTAAGATACAATGTTACCGAAGGTTGTCAATCTCCGAAGAATCGCGATCTTACAAGCTCCAAATTGCTAAGAAAAAGTATCTCCTAAGCTAAGAACCCCCAGAACAGGCTCTGGAGAATTCCTACCTAAAACTACAGAGAAAGGTGAGAGAAACGGTCTGGAAAAGTATGAAAAACGGAGAAAACTGAGCAACTATATATAGGCATTCGAATTGTGTGGGGCGAAGGGCCCCACACATCGGGCGATTCGCCTGGTGTGGGGCGATTCGCCCCACGTCCCGGGCGACTCGCCCGGGAGTAAATTTCGGCCCTTTACGCGTTTTTGGATTTCTTCCCCTTTTCGGACTCGGTTTCTGCCTTCTAGTGACCTTTTAGCCTTCAGGCTCGACCCCTAGACTTCAAATCCTATCCGGAATCTTTCAGATACTCCAATTAGGCTTCTGGAACACCAATTCCTTGTCTACTTCAATATAATTGCCCGGAAAACCTCGTTTTTCAACCAAAACCTGTAAAATAAAAACTAAAGGGAAACGTGACACTATTCTAATAATATGCACTAAAATATAGCTAAATTAATATAGATGATAGCTAAAATAGGTGAAAAAGATTCAAATGAAAGTGTAAAATACACATTCATCATATACTCAACTACCAATGCCAAGCTCCAAACTAACAACAATAGTTCACTTAAATCCCATCCCCCCTCATGAAACTAAAGCTAGTCCCTAGCAATAAGAGAATGAGAAAATAAGAAGTGATACTAGATGTTACCGCGTGGTTTGGCCTCGGTCGGCTGAGTACACAAGATGTAAGGTATTGAGATTGCTCGAGGGCCTTTGTTGGTGATCATCGGAGCCCGTGGTGGTGGTGGTGGTTCTACTAATAGATAGAATAGGGCCAACTCCTCCATCAGTAGTCATGGCATCCTTATTGTCCCTATTGTCTTCATTGTCACCATCATCATCATTAGAAGAATTGTGTTGTCGAAGAGAAGCCTCAAGATTAGCCGCTGCAACTATGGGGTTTTCCATCCGGTATCTCTCTAATAGCCCGTGAATTGTTGAAGGGGAAAGAGTTGTGCTCTTAGAGTCTCCCTCAGCAATGTCTTCTACCCCATGGAACTTACAGTAAGCTGCGATGAAACTCGGAAACGCAGAGGTTTTCTTCTTCTTTGCCCAATGTCGCCCACATTCTCTACGGTTGATGCTCCCGATGTCTATATGGTGCTCCCTCAATAAGCAGTCGAGGGGCACCCCAAAGAGGGGCTGGGTGTCCATGTCATTATGTTTTGGAATCAAGTTAGCGATACGGAACTTCATCACCACTGTCGACTCAAGACTAAACCTGTTGTGATGAGGCCGCCCCGGTTGCTTCCTAGTCTCTCGGACCTTGCAGTCCTTGTGGCAGATTTCTGCCGTAATATTGGTTTTAATCCCTTTAGTGGTACGTGAATAGACATAAGAGTGCTCACTCCCGGTGAAGTCTCGTTCCACCTCATGGATAAACCGCGAAGTTGTTACAACAGTCCATGGCTCGAACACACCTCTAACGAGATCACTCTCCTTCTCTTGAAGAGTAATATACCCAACATAGAACTCATGGAGAACGTCCTTGTCAAACCCTTTGACATGGCTGAAATCGAACCACCTCCAATACTTCATTGTAGGCAAATGAAAGTGCTCCTCTCCCTTTGTGGCATGGTTCCTACAAACATTCATTAGTACCTCGTACAACAAAAAGCTTCACGCATATGCAAATGCAAGATTGAAACAAACGAGTAATTTCATTATCACGCCTAATCTTCAAAACACCAAGTCTAATCTAGCTAACACAATGCAACGTATCAACATATCATAATATATCTCAACATGCTTATGCTAGATAACTAGTAACCTCAAATCACAAGATTCATTCAAACCATAGTACTCAAAAATTTCACCAAAAAGTCTCAAACCCCATCAATCAAGTGTTCTACCATGATGTCTACCTTAATCATACCAATAACCTCATCATATAACATGGAATGAAGAAAAAGGAGCAATGCAAAACGAGACTTAGATATCAAGTAAGCAAAAATTCCCAATCTATCAAACCAAGCAAAATTGAGCAAGCAATTGGTAATGAAAATCGATTCTAATCACATAAACAATCAACCCATACATTATATAAGTTTAATTGAAGCATAGATCTTGAAACCCCCAAATTTAAAAATTAGGGTTCATGTGAAGTTACCTAAGATCTGAAAGACAAATGCACTAGGATGAAAGTTGTTCGGATAGAATTAAAGAGCACGTAATGGGCTTCGATTGAAGCTAAAGTACACAAAATTTGATGGAGAATTGAAGAAATTATGGAAGAAAGAAGATTTTTTGAGTTTTTGGGTGTTTTGGAGTAAGAGAGGTGAAGAAGATGAGAGAATGAGGATCTGGGGGAAGAATCTCGCTTTTCACCTTACCTGAGGACGGGGGCGATTCGCCCCCCCCCCCCACCTCCAGAGGTGGGGAGACGAATTCCGAAAAAAGTTCAGTTTTTATCCCCGAAAACCATTCTCCTCATAAAAAACACTCGAAAAAGTTCACTCAAACATAAACATAAGCACAAAGCAACACATAAACGAACAAATTCACATAAAGAAAGGCATATTGTTCAATGTATGAATGCATGCAATGCAATAAAGCGATAAAAACTCCGGGTTGCCTCTCGGATAG
The DNA here is from genome assembly GCA_028274465.1 of Plantago ovata. NCBI lineage: Eukaryota > Viridiplantae > Streptophyta > Magnoliopsida > Lamiales > Plantaginaceae > Plantago > Plantago ovata. Next base: position 42,805,322 of record CM051458.1, read on the forward strand.
CGCCATTGTTTATAGTCTTTGACTCGACTTCTTCTTGCTGTTAGTTCTTCTTTTTGAGGGTACTAGACTTCCCCTTCATGGATCTTTTCCTCATGCCACGAACCTGTGAATGAGAATGAACATATACAGCAAGACCAAAGTAGTTAATTGTGTGAGAAGCATTGAAGTGAATATTTGAATCAGATATGGCTCGCAACACATGTTGCTTGCCATCCACCTCAATGGTGCAAGTTCTTCGGTAGATGTCTATCACGAAGCGTAGCTTAGTCAAAAACGTTAGCCCCAAGAGAACAACATCCCCCATCCTAGGTGTAGACGCCGGCATAACTACAAAGTTGGTGTACACAGAAGCTTCACCAATCTTAACCAATACATTCTTCACAACGCCTTCGGGTCTCACAAAGGATCCATCCGCCAATTGCACAATAGCCTTATGCTCAGATAGTTTTCCAAGGCTACTCTTCTCAAACACATTCATTGGGAGCACATTAGAGTAAGATCCCGTATCTAGTGTAGCACGAACATCTTCAAGTTCGCCAATCCCAACCTTAACATCGAAACTCTCAGGGATTGGCTCGGGATCCTCTTGCTCCTCATCACTCGCATTAAATCCAAGGTCCTTCTCTTCTTCCTTGGCTACTGGGGGCTCCTCATCCTTGCAACAGCTCACATTTAGCAACCTTCTTGATGGTGATTTTAACAGGAAGATCACCCACCAAGGTAATAGACATTGACTTCTCAGTGTTGCTAGGCAACTTCCCTTGCTCCCTACTTGCTCCACGGTCAATCAACTCTTGCATCTTTTGATGGGCAAGCCTTGTGCTCTCTTCCAAACGATCCAGCCTCGTCCTAGTCTTCTCAGAATATTCTTCATAACGCTTAAGAAAATTTTGGGTGTGATCAACCATTTTATGCAAGTTTTCCATGAGTAGAGCTGTCTTCGACTTCGGTTGCTCTTTTGGAGCGGGATTTTCGCAGTGATCATTACCATAGCTAAGCTTACTACGGTCTTGGTTTGGGCCATAAGTTTGGCTACCCGGTGCATATCCTTGATTGTTCCGGAACCCTCTTCTCCAAAATCCACCTCGAGGATTCCTACCATCTTGTCCATAGCTAGCTTCTTGAGTACCAAATTCCGCAGCAAAAGCTTCCTCTTCGCCTCCTTGAACCCAATTGCCATCATCATATGCAAGCTCTGATCTACACATATGAGCTCCATGCCCATAGTTCTTGCATATTCGGCAAACTTCGTTCGACATAGCTGTTCCAGCGGAGCTCTTGAGGACTTGTTTCAACTCACTGGTAAAGCACTCGAATCGATCCCCATTCCCCCCATACATAGGGGCTTCCTGAGTAGGTGGAGCTTCAGGTCCACGTCTCCTAACCATTGCTCTTGGATCCTTGAATTGCGAACCCTTAGCAAGCCTTTCGAAAACCGCCCAAACGGCTTCCGCGGTTTCCTCCCAAATATTTCGACGGCATTGGAAATCCACCACTTGCTGATTCTCAAAGGTTAGTCCATTGTAGAAGTGTTGGACAAGATCCGCAAGCTCAAAACCATGGTGAGGGCATTTGTTCATGAGGTCTTGGAACCTCTCAAACGCGGTGTAGATGGTCTCATCATAGTCTTGTTTGAATCCAGTGATTTGCGCCTTAAGCGCGGTAGTCAAGGTGTGAGGAAAGTATTTCTCCATGAATGCTGAAAAAACCTTTGCCCAAGTGTCAAGCGAACCTGCCGGTAGAGAGCTCAACCATGACTTGGCCCTGTTGCCAAGCCCCATAGCAAAAACCTTCATTCTCGACTCATCCGCTGTTATTTCTGCTCCGAGTCGTGGGAGTTGGTTGACGAAGTCATCGATATCGTGCAAGTACCCCATCACATCTTCCCTTGCCAAGCCATAGAACCTCGGAAGTTGTTGGAACACGTGGTTTTTTATTTCCAGATCTCGAGTTGCAGGCGAAAGAACAATCGCCGGTCCCCTCATACGATCCTTGGTGGGTTGAACCCATGATTTCAGTGGTCTAGCTTCTGCCATTACGACGATTTCCTTAAAAAGACTGTGTATAGATTCAGAGAAATCAGTATCCTCTATTTCCTCTAGTTCACGTCGTCGAAGTAGTCGCCTTCTTTGGTGGTAGACTCTGTCAATTTCAGCGATTGATTCAGCAAGCGGTGTTCCTCTAGATCGTGTACTTCGCATACACTATCTGTAACAAGCTAAGAAAAGAGTATCGGAGAGATCAAATTAAACAAAATACTAAAACTAGGAATTGAATGATGAAAATATGAATAAGCTAAACAGAAAAAAGGAGTATAGTCCCCGGCAACGGCGCCAATTTGATGAACCGAAGTTTGTCAGACTCAATTAATCAAATAAATTTGTTTTTAGCCAAAGACAATTCACAACTACAACGAAAACCGTAGTGTAGCCGTAAAATAACCTCGAGTGTCGATCTCTAAGGACTATAACTAGCTTTATCTAATTTAACTTAAACTATAAACTCAACAAACGACTTAGCACAGATTTTCTTATCAATAATAATGGAAGTTAGTGATAGTATGATCATTCAAAACATCAGGTTAATAATCATGCATGAAGTACCCGATCGGTTTGCATAGAAATCTAAGATCATGAATTGTCCAATGTGTTCCGTTCAATCCAACACTACGAAGATAGAGGGCTTAGATAGATCAAAGAAATAAATCAATAACTCAGGTCTGATTCGCGTTACAGCTATCATGCATAATTAAGAACCCTAGCTAAGAAAGCACATACTATCACCAACGATAGATTTAGCTACTCATAGATGTCATGCAATCAACAGAAATCAAAGCAAGATTGAATAAAAACATGGTGAAAGATATAAATATAAATAGAAAAATCGTGAGATACAATGTTACCGACGAAGGTTGTCAATCTCCGAAGAATTGCGAACTCACAAGCAAGATAATCCTCCAAATTGATAAGAAAAATAGTCTCCTATGCTAAGAATTCCCAGAACAGGCTCTGGAGAATTCCTATCTAAAACTGATGTGAAAAGTATGAAAAAATATCTGAAAAACCACCACAAGAACTGCCTAATTTACCGACGGATGGTATCCGTCGGTATCCGGGTACCGATCCGTCGGTAAGTACTTACCGACGGATCGGTAACCACTTACCGACGGATAAATAGCCCGTCGCTATTTTATCCGTCGGTAACGCCTTTACCGTCGTTTCTTATTCGTCGCTAAATTTAGCGACGGATAATACCGACGGACTGACGAATAGGGGCGTTGACCAGCCCTTATTCGTCTGACCGACGGATAAATTTATCCGTCGGTGACGATTACCGACGGATAACGTTATCCGTCCGTATGACCGGTTGACTTAGTCAACCGGAACTTACCGACGGATAAAGTTATCCGTTGGTATATTTTTTTTTCTTAAAAATTTTTTTATTACTTTTCTTGATAATTGTACAACAACCTGTTTAATAATATAAATTTACGTACTAAAAATTAAAAATCATTAAATTTGAATTGAAAATAAAATTCAATAAAATTCGATTCTTCAAAATAAAAAAACGTTTACTACAAATGTAAATGTGAAAGTTTTACTACAAATGCCCAACTAAAATGTAGAAATCTAGGGACGACGACCACTGGAACCCGAAGGAGCATGAGAACTGCCTTGCAAACCCGCACTCCCCGCCGTACCAGGGCTCCCCTCCCCGGTCTGAAACACAGCTCCCTCTGCGAACGGGTCCATGTCAATGGGATGCTTCTCCAGAATCTTCTTCAGCACCAAATTCTGCGTCTCCACCTGACACAAGTAATGATCGATGTAGTTAAGAATATGAAAGATAGATGCAAGCAATGTAAATGAGCATACAAGTGGTTATACATCTACATGACATATCAACATAATATTAGCATACAAATGAATATACCTGAGACACAAGTGTGTCCTGAATGCTCTTCATCCTAGCATTCTCGGCCCTAAGTGCTGCCATCTCCTCAGCCATTCGAGAATCTGTGCTGGAGGTAGAACCGGATGAGCGCTGCAATGATTCAGCTGCAAGAGAACGTCCCAAGTTCCCTAAGCCATAGATCGACCACTTAGGGCCAGGAGGGTTCACCTCGAGGAAGGCAGCGTTCTCTTCCTCCATCGTAAGTATGTCACCCTTCTCTTCCATCTTAACCAAGTAAAAAGCCTCAACCTCCTCCTACAAGCAGTTAAGCAATACATGAGTTGATATATTACAATACATATAGAAACTTTTTAAAAAGAAATACAGTACAAGTAACTCAAAGTACTCATTTATGTACTTACATTCAGTTTCTTGGCTTTCTTGCATGTCCACTCGCCGTTCTTGAACTTGGCATTTCTCACCATGGTCAAGTACGACAAGCATCCTTGTCCAGTGAGCCTCTGTTCATTTTGCAAAGTAATAAGTGTCAGTGTTTACAATAAAATTTTAAGAATATTGAAAGTGACTGGAGTAAAGCACAAGTTAACTTACTACATTGAGGTCACGAGTGGCCTGAGACTGTGTGCCGAGATGGTGCTTCGAATAGTCCTCGTCTTCACCGGAGCTGCTTCTGTCCGCCCGTGCTCGATTCTTCTTGTTCTGATCTGCTAGGTCCTCGGCATCCTGTGTCTTCCAGTAAGCCAACCACAGAGGCCACTCGCTTTCGTGGATGAATCTAGGCCTCACTCGAGACTCCTTAAGGTCGTGGACCTTGTCTCGGTAACAACGAGCACCAACAGTGTTGAAAACAAACCAAAGCTCCTTCAATAGCACGTTTGGCAAGTAGTAGTGTTTCTAACCACCAAAACAACCAATTTAGAACGACACAACAATCAATACAACAAGAACAAGCTCAACGAAAGCACAATGGTGACTAACATATCACCCAAATATAGTGGCTAACATACCACTCACATTGCCCTAAAAAAACAACTAACACATGGTGACTAACATATCACCCAAATATAGTGGCTAACATACCACTCACGTAAATTTAGAATAAAAATAAAACAACGTTTACTAAACATTTAAGATTGTTACAATACCCGCAGCTCATCGACGTAGAAGCCAATGACATGGTCAGGCAGCCTTGACCACTTCTCCCCACCACGGTCCTCAGATGGTGTTGGAGCGATGAACCTGGAGTTGATGATGTCACCGATCTTCGAATGGGCAGATGCAGGGTAAAACCTATTATGATTGTTAAATACAAATAAGAATGAATAAGCATAATAAAGTATACGTAATATGTCACAAGTTAAACAATAAATTAAACAACAGAAAAGTGTACTTACGCAGCTTTCCCGTTAGGGAACAGAACAGGCTTCCCCTTATACATGGCACCCAGGGTCGGCGTCTCGTATGGACAACCATCAGCAGGTAGGTTCGCAAATGGGTCAAACTTAGCCTTCTTCTTCCTAGTTGACGATGAGGAGCTACTCCCCTCCGATAATCCAATGATGGGTGGAACTACACCCTGCTCGTACCCTGGGGCTCCAGGAACTCGTAACTCGGGTGGAATGTAGTTGCACCTAGGTTTCGGCATCTGCAAATAAAACAATATCAAGGTTAGTATGATGATATGAAATATGCACGTACAATATAAAGCATTATCAATTAACGTAAATGCACACACAAGGGAATATACATATAAATGACATAGCAACATAATTTATTAATTCCCAATTAAAGGTTCCTCCAACTCTAACTCTACAAAATGATCCTCGTGCAGGGCAAACTACCCATCTTTATCCTGTATAGGGCGTCGTGCTACATCATCCACTAAATCCGACTGGAACGAGTTGGTTATGGACTCGTCCTTCTCTATATACTCAATCTTGGAACGAGCACGTATGGGTATCACACCCAACCAATCACCCTTGGCCTTAGACACACCTGGATAGGGAAAGTAGACAGCTTGTGTTGCTTGACTGGCTAACACAAATGGCTCGTACTTTTTGTACTTCTTCTTCTGGTTGATCTCAACCAAATCATAATCCACATGTGTTCTCGTACCATCTGTAGAAGGGTCGTACCAGTCAACCTCAAATAGAACTGTACGTTTCAAAGGTACACCTGGATATTCAATACGAACAATCCGTCTAAGGGTACCAAAGAAATCCTGCCCCTCCCCTCCTATATCTGCCCCAAGCATAGAAACGCCACTGTTGGCAGTTTCTTTGTGCAATGACATGTCATGCGTGTCAAACCTAAGTCCATTTACTACGTACGATGTGAATGTCACGGCCCCCCGCAAAGGACCACTTGCTAGAGCTAGTACGTAAGGACATGTGATATTGTTGGCAGGATTTCTTGCATATGCACCAAACCATTGTGGAAATTCAGTTTCCACTTGCTGTTGTCGTAAGTACTCAATAGTATCATCTGCCATTATTGGATCATTCTCCAAACAACGTTCTTTAAAGTACCGATCAAATATGGCCATATACTTGTCCACACTTTCACAGTTCCTAAGGATGTAAAAGTGAGCAGCCTTGTACTCTTTCTCTGTCAAATATTCTTTCTTCTCCTCACCTATAGGTCGTCCAGTTACCCTAAAGATGGAAAGAGTGATAGAATCATCCTCTTGAACTGTGAAAGTGTTGGCATTTCTAGCCGGCCTAGATGTCTTGGTCATGACATCGTCGTCAAAGTAATAGGAGCAGAAATGAGAACTCTCAGATCGGATGTATGCATTAGCAATGGAGCCCTCAGGTTGAGCTTTGTTCTTGACAAACTTCTTAAGCTTACCTAAGTACCTGTTTACGAAATTACAATTGATTAGATTATTGTTATTAAGTTCGAATGTGTGAATATTGATAGAAATATAGTTAAACCATTATCATACCTCTCAAATGGATACATCCACCTGAACTGAACCGGCCCAGCATGCAACGCTTCATATGGGAGGTGGACCGGCAAGTGCTCCATAGAATCAAAGAAGCTAGGAGGGAATATGCGTTCAAGCTTGCATAGAATCAAGGGTATGTTCCTTTCAAGTGTCCTCAAAACTTCTATTTCAACAACCCTTGTGCACATGTTCTTGAAAAACAAACTTAGCTCGGTAAGAGCGCTCCAAATGGCTGGAGGTAAGAGTTCTCGAAATGCAATGGGAACTAACCTCTCCATGAACACATGAGAATCGTGGCTCTTCATTCCATACATCCTAGTCTTGTTCAGATCCACACAACGCCCCAACTTCGATGCATAGTTATCGGGAAACTTTAAAGACTTCACCCAATCAAACAATTTTTCTCTAGCATCTTTGTCTATCGTGTAAGCCGCCTTGGGCCATTCACCTTGGGCATTCTTCTTCGATAACCCTAGCCTTTTGCACAAGCCACCCAATTCCTCTCTAGACTTAACTGTATCCTTGGTCTTGTTGGGTATTTGGCAAATTGTGTTGAAACAGTTCTCAAACACGTTCTTCTCTATATGCATGAAGTCTAGCATATGACGTATCTTCAAACTTCTCCAATAAGGCAAGTCCCAAAAGATGCTCCTCTTCTTCCACCCACAACCTTTCTGAATCTTAGCATTATGCTTCTCCCAACCAATCTCCGTCACTTTCATAAGTCCCAAGTGTTCGATAATTGCAAATATTTGCTCACCGGTTAGTTGTTTGGGGGGCCCTTTGGTCTCAACTCTATTCTTAAGGAATCGATCCTTGTCGTTCCTAAATGGATGATGATCCGGTAGAAACCTTCTGTGGCAGTCAAACCAAGTTTCCTTGCCACTTTTGTCAAGTCTAAAAGCATTAGTATCCTCCAAACAATGTGGGCAAGCATGAAATCCAGAAGTCTTCCTCCCAGAAAGCATAGAGTAAGCCGGAAAGTCACTAACAGTCCACAGAAGAGCTGCTCTCAAAGTGAAGTTCTTCTTGCTAAACACATCATAAGCAGGTATACCGTTCACCCATAGATCATGAAGCTCCTTGATCAGCGGCTGCAAGAACACATCCAGCTTCTGTCCCGGATCATCAGGACCGGGAACCAAGACAGTCAAGAACATGAATGGTTCTTTCATGCAATCATTCGGCGGCAGATTGTACGGAGTTACCATTACCGGCCACATGGAATACTTACGCTCATTCCCAAAAGGGTTAAAACCATCAGAACTAAGGCCCAACCTTACATTCCTCGGTTCCGCTGCAAACTCAGGATATTTCTCATCAAATTCCTTCCAGGCCGGTGAATCAGCTGGATGCTCCATCTTACCCGCCATATCTGCAGGTATCACCCTCTCCTTGTGCCACTTCATTTTATCTGCACAAGCATTTGAAGCATACAACCTCTTCAAACGCGGACCTAAAGGAAAGTACCACATCTTCTTGTGGGAAAGATTCATTTTCTGTCGTTTGTTAGAAGCCCCAGGCTTGTAACGCTTGTATCGTTCCTTCCCACAATGTTTGCAACTTAGCAACTCTGCATCCTCCTCCCAATAAATCATGCACATATCGGGGCAACAATCAATCTTCTCCATAGGCAACCCCAAACCACGCATCTTCTTCTGCGCGTGATAGAAATTGGTAGGAATCAAGTTAGGCTCGGGAAACGCCTTCCTAAGGATGTTTAACCAAGTGTTGAAGTTCTCTTCTGATTGGGCACCCTCAGCTTTGGCACTCAAAGTTTGAGACACCAACTCTAACTCGGTCATAGGACTGCCTGGAAAGATAGGCTTCTTTGAGGACTCTAACATCTCGTAGAATGCCATAGTCTCGGCATTTGGAGACTCCTCAACATCCTCCATATTACTGACACCAAAATCAATACCATGTGCAACATTCTCCAACATGGCATCCATATCACCATGTACTGACGATGGACCCGAGGAAACGGCGGACAAATCCTTGGTCCGTCTCATCTTTCTCGCGCTCCCATAGTCTAGGAGCAAAGGAACAGTCTCACCGTGATGATTCCATACCTCATAATCAGGCACGAATCCCCTACTTCTCACGTGCTGCTTAACCATATTGGGGCTCAACCATTGCGTGTTTCTACATTTATTTGCACTACAAGGACACTTCATATCCCCACATTTCAAACAATCAGGGTGTGCAAGTGCAAATGCAATAAATGAATCAAGCCCCTGCTCGAAACTAGGCAGAATCATCCCATGCTTGGTCCGTTTATACATCCAAGACCGATCGGGTTCCATTTCAACAATGACTAACCTGAAATTCTTTAATTATTAAATTCGTACATTTTCAATATTCATATTTAGAATTGAAATGTAGTTTTAAGGATATTTATATGTCTTATACAGATTTGAAGTTAACATTATAATCATTTTATTATTATGTTATAATCATTTCATTTAATTTTACCAACCATCAACAACATCTCTAGACTAGCATCATCAACAACAACCATATGAACATATCTCTAGCCTAACATTATCAACCATATCACCAATCAACCATATAACAACATCATCTCTAGCCTAACATCATCAACCTTATCACCAATCAACCAACCATTAACAACATCATCTCTAGCCTAGCATTGTCAACAACAACCATATGAACATCATCTCTAACCTAACATCATCATCATATCATCATCTCGAACCCATTTTCACTTTATTTCAAAACCCCCAAATTGAGCTACAAGTCTCGATTTTCATAAATTACTCTATTTTATCGTATTCAACTACAAAATTAACCTTATATAAGTACATAACCTAGTTATGGAACATTAAATTCGATTAAATACAAAACTAAAAAAGCCCTAAATTGATCTAAGTCTCGATTTTAATTAACAAACCCAAATTAACATAATCCAAAACTAACATTCAACTATAACAACTAATATCTACTTAATACTAACATACATTTCCATAATTTAAGAAATCCCCAAATTAATAAAATCCCAAAATCGATTCATTACTCAATTTTAACAACAATCAATTACACATTTAAGCAAAATATACTTGTATCAACTACTATGTAACATACATTTGACAATTTAACCAACAATTAGATAATTCCCAAATTAAAAATCAAATAAGGGTTAGAGTTCATACCTTTGATTTTGCACAAATTGACCAAAAAAAATCCAAATTGAAGGTTGTTCCTTGTTCCTTGTGCAATAAGCTTCAATTTGCTACCAAAATGGATGAAAATGGTGAAGTTTTGAAGGAGAAATGGAGATGAGAAGTGTGAAAAACGGAAAGAAGAAAGAAAGGAGAAGAAGATGGCAATGGCGTTCTGCCAGTCGCGGCCGGTATAAATGGAGCTTACCGACGGATACGCTTATCCGTCGGTAAGTGTAATTTAATTTTTTTTTTTATTTTTTCTTAATATTTAGCGACGGATAAGTTATCCGTCGCTAAGGTACCGACGGATAAAAAACTATTAGCGACGGATGACGAACAAAGTGGTCAACTTTGTTCGTTATCCGTCATCCGTCGCTAACAATGACCGATCCGTCGCTATTTACCGACGGATAAAATCCGTCATTTTATCCGTCGGTAAAGTTCTGATTTTTTGTAGTGAACGTAGAAGCAGATGAAACTATATATAGGAGTTCAGAAGGCGTGGGGCGAATCGTCCCAGACACCGGGCGAAGCGCCTGGTGTGGGGCGAACCGCCCGGGAGCTCCCATCGGTGGAAACGCGTTTTTGACGCGTTTTGGGTCTTCTTTTCCTTTTCGGACTCGGATTTTGCCTTCTAGTGACCTTTAAGCCTTGAAATTCGACCCCTAGACCTCAAATCTCGTCCGGAACCTTCTAGATACACCACGGATGACCACGAAACACCGAATTTTCGTTCTCTTCAATATAATTGCCCGAAAAATCACGTTTTTCACCTAAAATGCAAATTAAAGGGAAACGTGACACTATTCTAATAAAATGCACTATAATATAGCTAAATTAACATAGAGGATAGCTAAATAGGTGAAAAAAGACTCGAATGAAGGTGTAAAATACACGTTCATCAGTCGCGCATGTACACCACTATAAATACTCACTTCCAGGTTTTGCAGAAACACACCGAAATCTTCTCTCTCTTTCTTTTCTATTTTTCATAAAACGCATGTCTACCATATTGAAGTAGTCCAAGGAATTCTTGTATTTCCAGTGCTAGTATAATACTTACCTATTGTTGTATCTTGGGAGACGTTTTGCTAGTAATTGTGAGCACATGGCAAATTATGTCTTAAGGAAAGAGAGTCATCCCTCGACTATACATATATAATTATTCTTTCTCTTTTTCTGTTTTTTCAGTTTATATCCATACACTCGATACTTCCTGCACGCTCTAAATATCCAACTCTAAACAAACGTGGACCATGATTATATCATGGAGCGTTAGGGGCATGACGGCAGCAGCTAAGCATTTGGAGGTTGGCTCCTACCTCAGGAAACATAAAGTTAATATAGCTGCTCTAATTGAGACAAGGGTAAAGTCTTGTAATGCCACCATAGTACGTAAGCGTTTTGGAAGGCATTGGAAGTTTTTAGATAATAAACATAGGAATGGAAGGATATGGTTGCTTTGGGATGTAAACCGGATTGATATAAAGTTTCTTGTCTCTTCAGATCAATATCTACATTGCAAAGTAGACAGTTTGAACGGAGAGTTTCAGGTCACCCTTAACTGTTGTTTATGCTTAAAATCATTTGCATGAACGAAGGGAGCTTTGGAGAGATATTTAACATCTATCTGCAAGTATTGAAGGCCCTTGGATACTTTTGGGGGATTACAATACTGTGTTGAGATCTCAAGATCGTATGGGAGGACAACCGGTGCATATTAGTGAATATCTAGATATGCAAGAGATGATGGAACGGGTGGAACTGAATGAAATTACTATGCTTGGTAGTGAATTCACATGGTCAAATAAGCACACGAATGGTACTATATACTCGAAGATTAATAGAGGTCTTGGAAATTTGGAGTGTTTTCTTACCTTTCCTAATGTAAGCATTCAAGTGCATGAGCCTGGAATCTCAAACCATGCACCCCTAAGTTTACATCTGACGGGACAGGTAACACATAGGCCAAAACCCCAATTCCGATTTATGAATTGTCTAACAGAGAAACCGGAGTTTATAAATTTGGTGCGGCAGCAGTGGCAAATCGTTGGGCGAGACAGGCCAATGTATGCGCTTTGGCAACAATTGAAACTACTGAAATCTCCTTTGCGCCTACTAAGTCGGGAGTTTACTGGTCTTGAAACTCAGATTGAGCAGGCCCGTGGGGAGGTGGAAAGTATACAGGTGCAATTGGCGGATGACCGACTTAATCAGACTCTGATTTTGCGTGAGAAAGAAAGTACCGCCCGCTTATTGTTACTCAGAACGAATGAAGAAAAAATCCTCCAGCAAAGAGCGAAAGTAACATGGCTCCAACTTGGAGATGGAAATAACGGGTACTTCCATGCCATGGTAAAAGAGAAACAAGCGCAGGTGGGCATCCAAAAACTGGAGATGAGCAAGGCCACACACTGAACACTCACGACGCCATAGAAAATGAAGTGATATGTTTCTACAAAGATCTTGTGGGTACTGAGATGCGGAGTAGAATAAGTGTGGATCTGGAAGCTCTCCGGGACGGACCCCAACTATCTTCTGAACAGGGCGATTGTTTGACCGGTCTGGTGACTGAAGAGGAGATATGGCAGGCCCTAAAGGGTAAATATGACTCCAAAGCCTCGGGGATAGATGGGTGTAGTGCAAAATTCTTTAAAGAAAGCTGGCCTATTGTGAAAAAAAGATGTGATTAGTGTTGTCCGGGATTTCTTTGTAAATGAGCGCATGTACAGGGCTGTAAATTGCACTTTGGTAACCTTAATACCAAAGACCAAAGATGCAAAGACAATGAAAAATATGAGGTCCATCTCTTGCTGCTCAACGATTTACAAAATCATATCCAAAATCCTCATAAAGCGACTGAGTAAGGTGATTAATTTTGTTGTTGATGATAGCCAATCTGCATTTCTCCCCGGCAAAGTCATACATGATAATATATTAATTGCACATGAGCTGGTTAAAGGGTATATGAGGAAAGGAGTTTCTCCTCGGTGTATGATCCAAATGGATCTTCAGAAAGCCTATGATACGGTAGACTGGAACGCGCTGGAAGAAATCATGATTGAAATGAATTTCCGTCAACAGTTTGTTAGATGGGTGATGGTATGTGTTCGTAATGTATCCTATAGATATTCCATAAATGGTGAGCCATGTCGCATTTTGCCTGCAAAGCGTGGACTTAGACAGGGGGATCCAATCTCACCCTTGCTTTTTGTTTTGGTCATGGAATATCTACATCGAAAACTCCAGAAACTAAAGAAGAAGCCGGATTTAATTACCACCCTAAATGTGAAAAGGTGGACTTAATTAATATCTGCTTTGTTGACGATCTGCTTCTATTTTGTCGTGGTGATGAAGGCTCCGTCAGCCTACTTGTACAAGCATTTCAGGAATTCTCTGCGTCCACGGGGCTCCAAGCAAACAACGCAAAGTGTAAAGTCTACATGGGAGGAATTGATGTGCAAAGCCAAACGGCTATTCTTACACTGACTGGGTATGAGAAGGGTACATTACCTTTCAAATATCTTGGTGTTCCCCTCACTTCTAGGAAATTGAGTGTTCATTTGTGTCAACCACTTGTGGAGAAGGTTGTAGCAAGAATTAAACATTGGTCGGCAAAGCTTTTAAGCTACGCGGGACGACTCCAACTAATCCAGAGTGTCATTTTCTCCATTACCAATTACTGGTCACAAGTATTCCCCGTGCCAAAAATGGTCCTTACACATATTGAAGGACTTTGTTGAAGTTACCTGTGGAGTGGGAAAGATGAAATTACCAGGAAAGCTCTGATATCATGGGATACTGTTTGCAATACCAAGAACACTGGTGGGCTGAACGTGATTGATATAGCTACGTGGAATAAAGAAAACATGATGAAATTAATGTGGAATCTCAGCAAAAAGGCGGACAAGCTTTGGGTCCGATGGGTACATGCATATTACATTAAACAGAACCGTTTTATGGATTATGTTCCCAACACGACTTGTTCCTGGATACTTAGGAGCATTTTAAAACTTCATGCCTATGCTAGAACCAGCCAGATATGGAGTACTATACATAATGTTGCATTGTTTCCAACCAAGATGCTCTATCAACAGATGAGAGGAGAGAAACAGAGACTAGCATGGTGTAAATTGTTTTACACTAACAGAGCAAGGCCTCGAGCCTTATTTGTGACTTGGATGTGTGTGCATGGACGTCTATGTTAGGAAACTTGTAAATTTTGATGAGCAATTAACCATGCTAAATTAAGAAAAGTCCAGTAACTAGTACTCTTAAGGTCCATAGGAATTTAGAGTTTTAAGGACATTGTAAAAGAGGAACATTTGCTGAAGACTTAGTGTAGGTACTAGTTAGGTGTTTTAGTTTGCTGATGATTTACTTTGTTTTTAAAAATGAACTATTGAAGCACTAGAACCGCTCAGAAACTTGAAGATTCGAAGACTGAAGACTTAAGAAGATTTCTGAAGATGGTATCTACAAAGGCACATGTTGCTTAGAAAGTGGAAATTTCAGCAACAGCTTGCATAAGTGAAAATCTATATGACAGAGTAGGTTGTGCTTGCTGAAACTGAGACTGGACCGCTTGCTGAAATACATATGTGACCTCCTTGCTGAAAGTACTTGCATTTGCGCTCCAACGTTCATATTTGAATTTCATTCAAATGAACATCAAATGCAAAAGTACGCATGCGAAGAACATGAAGACTAGAAGACAAATGAAGGATGCTACTGAGAGTACAAAAGCAAGATACTGACATCTTAAGGAACAAAGTATTAGAATTTGAAATTCAAACGGCTCCCTTGATTCACTATAAATAGAGGTCATCCGGCAAAGAGTTGAAGTGTGTCAACAACGTGATCAAACTCTCACTTGTGCTTAAACACTCATCTTTCACACTCTTTACTGCCTATTGATCTGTTCCAAGACTTAAAGCTTGAAACAAAAGCTACTTGTGAAGAAGTAGAACATTCACGGCTAAGAAATTAGTTAAGTGTTCTTTCTTTCGAACAAGAACAAGTCTTGACACCAGAAACAACTTAACTTGTTTACTGCAAAGTATTCAAAGTTTTGTTTCTTAGATTACTTGTTATAGTTGAATAAGATATACTCAAGTCATCTCATCCCAAACCTCTCTAACTGATAAACACCCTTTTTCAGGTGTGAAATTCAGGGGGAATTAATCAAGCATAGTGTTGCTGATTATAAGTCCCAAGTTTGGTGGAGAACAAGGTTTCGTTCTCTAGTTAGGTTGGAAACGAAGCAAGTGTGCTTTGGTTTCTGAAGAATCGCTCTAGATAGGTGTTGTAAGGAACCTCAAACTTATCTTAGTGGATTCAGTCCTAGAAAGGACAAAGTGGATTAGTTGAGAGATTACGCCACTCTCAGATACCACTATAAAAAGTGTTTGTGTGATTTACTTTACTGCATTCAGTTTTCAGCAAGCTTATCTATTTGTACACTGTCACTCTGCTCACTTGCTGAAACTAGCACTTACTGAAAAGCACTTATTGTATAAAGACTTCCGTACTCTGTTTTTAAAGTACCAGTAAAACTCGTAACTGAAAAGTAACTAGTACTTACTGAGAAAGTTAAGTATCAGCAAACTCATTACTGAAAAGTAATAAGCTCTAGCTGAGAAAGTTTTTAAACGACGAAAGTTTGAAAAGACTATTCACCCCCCCTCCTCTAGTCTTTTATTGTTGTTTAAAGGGACCAACAAGTGGTATCAGAGCCAGGTTCTTTAACCTTCAGCACTGAACCTAGATCCCCTTAGGTGCTTTCCGTAAATCACTCTCACTTGATCCGTTTGGTAGTCTTTTGCTGACAGGATGTCTTTAGGAGACGCTCCCTTGCTGAAGCTGGAAAACTATGAAAAATGGCGAAACAACATGATGCTACATCTTGAGGCCATTAGTGATGAAATGGTCACTGTCATTAATGATGGATCTATCAAAATCACTAAACTTGAGAGAAGCTTTCCTCACAAAACCACGGATCCCGCTGGTAAGGAAACTATCTTAGGAGAACCGGTTGACACCGCCGTTCCAAAACCAAGAGAGGAATGGACTTTCGACGAAGCCAAAATATTCCGTCTTGATGGCCAAGCAAGAAACATCATCATTCGATCAACTCCGGATACTATACAGTGCAAACTGTGGGGTGCCAAAACTGCTAAGGAAGCTTGGAAAATTCAAGATCTTTGCGATGGATCTGACAAAACCAAGGAAAACAAACTCCAAGTGCTGAAGTTAAAGTTCCATAACTTTAAACAAGGTACAAATGAGTCACTGGAAGACTTGGATTTCAGATTCACAACTCTAGTAAGTGAGATGGTTGCCTTACGAGTTGGAAATCTTTACTCAGATTCTGAGAAGGTGAAAACCATTATTAGAAGTCTGAACCAAGAATGGATCCATACTCAGAATTTCTACTATAATCAAGGAATGCCAAACATCACACCTACAGAGTTGTTCTCTCATCTTGCTACTGTCAACTACGAGACAAAGCAAATAGAAAATGTGTTTGCTGAAAAATGACAAAACATTGCTCTTGCTGCAAAGCCGTCATCTTCTGAAATGAAGAATGATAAAGAGCCTGCTGATGAAAATGCTTTAGTTGTTAAAAACATGAAGAAATTCATCAGTAAGGAACTTGAAAGGCGAAAAGCAAAAGAGAAGCTGAAAAAGCATCTTGGTAACAACTACCATAAATACAAGAATGAGGCTAGCTCGCTGAACAAGCAGGCTCAGCAAGCAAATTCCTCTGAAGAACCAGCAGTTGGAAATGATCTCTGCTTTTACTGCAAAAAGCCTGGACACTTCAAAGCAAATTGTCCTTTGCTGAAAGGTAAATCTGCTGAAAAGAAGAAGTTTTCAAAAGGGCTTTTATTGCTGAAGAAAAGAAGAAGCTTCAAGAAAAAATCGATGCGTTGTTCATTGATACTAGCTCCGAAGACAGTGAGGTAGAGAGCTCAGACACTGAAGAAGATGAAGTCACTCTTGACGTAGAGATTGGCAAGGAAGTTTGTGGAATAGCTATGGAAACTTATCCAGATGTGTCAAACTACGAATTCTGCCTCATGGTCGGTCAGGAGAAATCGAAAGGTTTGAGAAAACTCTGAGCAAACAACAAGAGAAACTACAGAATGTTGAAAACTCTGACCAAGCAAACTACTGAAAAGTACGTCTTGCTGAAAGAAGAGTCAGAAAAGAAGGATGCTGAAATATTGCATCTCAAGAAGTTGATTGCTGAAGCTACAGAGAAGAATTCTGAAATGGCAATAGAATTGGAATAGTATCAGTCCTCAATTCTAAACTTACTTGCTGAAATACAAGAAATGAAAAAGATGAAAATCAATTTCAAATCTTATGCTGATGCAAGTAATACATTGACTGAACTAAACTCTTATCTGAGAGATCCATCTCAGAAAGAAGGTTTAGGTGCAATGTATGAAGGTGATGACGTAATAATCTTGAGTAAAGATAAATCACCAATTACCTTTGTACGCGCAACTGATAGTGGTCAACCAGAACTCTATCAGATTGGTCAATCTAAGGTTGCTGAAAAATGCAATCAAGTACCTATGACCGTAAAGCCCGTTGTTGCTACTCAAAGTAACAAGACTTTAAAAGGAAAACAGGTTGCTGAAATGCAAATTGTTAAGAAAAAGGATGTTGTAAAGCATTCCGCCAAACAAGTTGCTGAAAAGCAATTTGTTAAGTCAAAAGGCAAGATTACTAAAAGTAATCAGAAGACCTTTGCTGACAAACCTGAATCAAGTAAGGTTGCTGAGACAAAAGCTCAGCATTCTCCGAAAAGTGGACTCGGTTTCAAAACCAAGCAAAGTCAACTCTTTCATGAGTATAATCAAAGTCAGCAAAGATACTTCAAAGAGGTGAATAAAACCAAGCCTAAGAGTTCTAACAAAACTCAAAACGCTAGGGCTAGAAGGAACCTTGCCAGAAAAGAACTTACTGAAAAGTATGTTCAGCAAAAAGGTCAACCGAGCAAGACACCACACCAGAAAGTGGATTTGATCAGCACAAATCAAAAGTCTTTCGGCTCAAAACCTCCTAGTTCCTCAGCAAGTAGAAAACAAGTCAAAGTTGAAAAACTTAAGACATGGGTTTCCACTGGACGCATTCTTGAACATGTTAATGGACATCCAATATTGGATAATTAACTTGTTTGCTCTTGATTGTGCAGACTTCAGCCACGGAGACAAACAATGCAATCTGGCACTTTGACAGTGGTTGTGGAAAGCACATGACGAGCAACAAGAATAACCTTATAAACTATAGACGGTGGTCTAAAGGTCCAACAATAAGGTTTGCTGGTGGAGGCTTTGGTTCTACAAAAGGTTATGGTGACGTGAAGTTAGGATGCATTACCATTTCGGAAGTTCTTTATGTCAAAAATCTTAAGTTTAACCTTTTCAGCATGAGTCAATTCGCTGATAAATGATACTTCATCAAAATCAAAAGTGATGAATGTAAACTTATAGACTTTGAGATGAAGAAGGTTATTATGGTTGCTAGAAGATCAGGAGGTTTGTACACTGTAGATTGGTCTTCAGCAATCATTGAAAAATGCCTTGTCTCAGATCATGATTGCCTTGCTGAAAAAGCAT
This sequence comes from Plantago ovata, assembly GCA_028274465.1. NCBI lineage: Eukaryota > Viridiplantae > Streptophyta > Magnoliopsida > Lamiales > Plantaginaceae > Plantago > Plantago ovata. The sequence continues at coordinate 42,824,005 of CM051458.1, forward strand.
GGTTTGTTTGTTCTCTTGCTTTGTTTCAGAAATTGAACCCAAGACCATAGAAGAAGCTTTAAAGCATTCTGAATGGATCAAGACAATGCAAGACGAACTGGATCAATTTGAAAGGAACAAAGTCTGGAAACTTGTACCCCTTGCTGAAGGCAAGAAAGCAATTGGTACAAAGTGGGTGTTCAGGAACAAGCTGAGTGAGTCTGGTGAAGTAACAAGGAACAAAGCACGATTAGTTGCTCAAGGTTACTGTCAGACTGAAGGATTGGACTATGATGAGTCTTACGCACCAGTTGCAAGATTGGATGCAATTAGACTTTTCTTGGCCTTTTCTGCTCACAATGACTTCATTGTTTATCAAATGGATGTTAAAAGTGCATTCTTAAATGGTGAACTTGCTGAAGAAGTCTACTTGGAACAACCCCTTGGCTTTGAACTTCCCTCAGAAACCAAGATGGTATACAAGCTTCAGAAAGCTGTATATGGTCTAAAGCAAGCACCAAGAGCTTGGTATGATACCTTAGCTAAGTTCTTGTTGGATAATGGTTTCAAGAAAGGTGAAGTTGACAAAACTTTGTTTACCATGAACCATGATGGTAAAATACTCTTAGTTCAGATTTATGTGGATGACATAATATTTGGATCTAAGGACAAGCAACTTTGTGATGATTTTGCCAAACTCATGACAAACAAGTTTGAAATGAGTATGATGGGTAAATTGAATTATTTCCTAGGATTGCAAGTCAAGCAACTCAAAGATGGAATATTCATAAATCAAGCAAAGTATGCAAAGGAAATGCTCAACATCTCTATTATGTTTCCTTTTCAAAAATGCATAAAGTTTAGGATCAAAGAGGAAGAAAAACCTGAAAAGGTCCCTATGAGTGTTGGTACCGAATTGGGCTATACTAAAGAAGATAAGTGTGTTGAAGAACACAAGTATAGGAAGCTCATTGGTTCCTTGTTGTATTTAACAGCAAGTAGACCTGACATTCAGTATGCTGTTTGTGTGTGTGCAAGATTCCAATCTGATCCAAGAGAATCACACTACAAAAAGGAACTTAAGATACTGAAATATGTCAAAGGTACAGTCAATGTTGGATTATGGTATCCTAAAGATTCTGGATTGGAATTGGTTGGTTATTCTGATGGTGATCATGGAGGATCAACTCTTGATAGAAAAAGTACTTCTGGAACTTGTCAGTTTCTAGGTACTAGATTAATATCATGGTTGAGCAAGAAGCAAACCTGTGTTGCCAATTCATCTACTGAATCTGAGTACATTGCGGCTGGCTGTTGCACAACTCAAATCCTATGCATTCAGCAACAATTAAGAGATTATGGTATTTCTGCAAAGAAAACACCAATCTTTTGTGATAATACAAGTGCTATTGCTATCACGCAAAATCCTAAGTTTCACTCAAGGACAAAGCACATTGATATTAGACATCATTTCATTAGAGATCATGTGGAAAAAGGAGACATTGAGGTTGTGAAAGTAGGTACTGATGATCAACTTGCTGACATCTTTACCAAGCCCCTGCCAGATAATAGGTCCGCAATGCTAAGGTATAACCTTGGATTGATTGAACTACCTCAATAGTAAGGGATACAATTGGCAGATTGCTAAAACAGGCATTCAGCAAGCCAAAGTACGCTTACATGTATAAAGTCCCTTCCACTGACTTCCTCTAAAATAAATGATAGTTCACTACATGATTGCTGAAACAGGCATTCAGCAAGTAATTCCTTCAAAACGGGTATTTGTTAGGAAACTTGATCACTTGCTGAGACGGACACTCAGCAAGAGAAAAACTTAAAGGATTACTGAAACGGGCATTCAGACAATCAAAGATACTGAAACAGGTATTCAAGTATCAAAGGAAAAACCTGAGACGGAAACTCAGCAAAGAGCAAGAACACTTCTCGGATTTTACAAAATGATATCTCAATATAAAGGAATTTGCTGAGACGGGAACTCAGAAATGTCTTTTAACTTAAAGAAATATGAGATATTTGATTAAGGGGGAATTTTCAGCAAATACAAGGCTTGTTACATAAAAAGGTAAGTGCCAAAGTCAAAATTGTCCAAAATCGCTGAAAAGATTCTCATTTACTTCAGCAAACTATTAGCGTTGGGGTAAAAAGGATCAAATCCCGTGAATCAAGGTAAAATCAATTTGTGACGTTAATCGTGGCACACATAAACTCGTTGTTAATCATGACATGAAATACAATCGTGGCCATTGGTTTAAAGTAGTTTTTGGTCTAACGGTTGATATCACAGAGAGAAAGTGTGCTCTGACGGTTTTCGTTAGTGGACCACTACGCATTTAATGCAAAGGCTCCACTAACGCAGATGAATCTCTATTTTACCCTTGCTGAGAACTGATGAATATGTATTTTACACTTTCATTCGAGTCTTTTTCACCTATTTTAGCTATCCTCTATGTTAATTTAGTTATATTTTAGTACATTTTATTAGAATAGTGTCACGTTTCCCTTTAGATTTTATTTTACAGGTTTTGGTTGAAATTCGGGGATTTCTGGGCAATTATATTGAAGTTGACAAGGAATTGGTGTTCCAGAAGCCTATTTGGAGTATCTGAAGGTTTCCGGATAGGATTTGGAGTCTAGGGGTCGAATCTGGAGGTTAGAAGGCCACTAGAAGTCAGAAACCGAGTCTGAAAAGGTGAAGAAATCCAAATCCGCGTCGAAAAACGCGGAATTCCGCGAAAACGACGGGGGGCGAACCGCCCCAACCTGCGGCGAACCGCCCCGTGATTTATTCGGGGCCTATATATAGTGCTCAGTTTTCTCTCCAAAAATCATATCTTTGCAGACCTTCTCTCTCACCTCTCTCTATAGTTTTAGGTAGGAACTTCCCGGGGCCTGTCCTGGGAGTTCTGTAGCTTAGGGGACACTTTTTCATAGCAGTTTGGAGCTCGTAGGACCGCAATCATCCGGAGATTGACAACCTTCGGTAACTTTGTATCTTACAGTTTTATTCTACTTATTTTATATTCTTTCAACATGTTTTCTTCTATGATTTCTGTTGATTGCATGCCTATTATGAGTAGCTAAACTTATCGTTGGTGGTAGTATGTGAATTCTTAGCGAAGGAAGATAATCATGCTAATGGCTATATCGCGCATTATACTCCGTGTCATTGCTTTATTTCGTTGATCAGTTGTAACCAAAATTCTCGTATGTTGTATTGATTATTATGCACAATCGGACACTAATCGACCATCAGACCAATTATCTTCGTAGTGTTGAATAATTACGGAACACATTAGGACAATCGTGATTGACTAGTCAGACCAAATTATCTTCGTAGTGCTTAATACTTGCAACAGGACACTAGATTGATTCAAAGATCTCTATGCAAGACCGAGGAATTTATGCATGATTATCGACCCGTTATGTTAAGAAGGACCATACTATCACCAATCTCCATTATCTGCTAGAAACCCCCTATTGCTATCTGTCTGCTGTTTTATATTCTCTTGTTAAATAGATAAAGCTAGTTATAGTCCTGAGAGAACAACACTCGAGTCATTCTACTACTACACTACGGTTTTCATTGTAGTTGTGGATTGCCTTTGGCTAAATACAAATTTATTTGACTGAATCCGGAGCACGACATCTGCGTTCATCAAATTGGCGCCGTTGCCGGGGACTATACTCCTTTTTCTGTTTAATTTGTTTATATTTACAGCTTTAGATTCCTAATTCTATTAGTTTTAGTTTTCCTTTTTAATCGCTCTCTAATACTGCTTTCCTAGTCTGATTCTAATCACCTTTCCTAGTCTGGTATAGATTGTGTATGCCGCATACACGTTCTGCAGGAACACCGCTTGCTGATTCAATTGCTGAGATAGACAGAGTCTACCACCAAAGAAGGCGACTACTTGAAAGGCGCGCACTAGAGGAAATAGAGGATACCGATTTCTCTGAATCTCTACTCAGTCTCTTCAAGGAAATCAACGGAATGGCAGAAGCTAGACCACTGAAGGCATGGGTTCAACCCACCAAGGATCGTATGAGGGGAACGGCGATCGTTCTTTCGTCTGCAACCCGAGATCTGGAGATCAAGAACCACGCATTCCAACAACTTCCGAGGTTCTATGGCTTATCAAGGGAAGATGTGATGGGGTACTTGCACGATATCGATGATTTCGTCAACCAACTCCCACGACCCGGAGCTGACATAACAACGGATGAGTTGAGGATGAAGGTTTTGCTATGGGACTTGGCGACAGAGCCAAGTCATGGCTGAGTTCTCTACCAGTCGGCTCGCTGGATACTTGGGAAAAGGTTTTTTCAGCTTTCATGGAGAAATACTTCCCTCACACCTTGACTACCGTGCTAAAGGCGCAAATCACTAGATTCAAGCAAGACTATGACGAGACCATCTACACCGCGTTCGAGAGGTTCCAAGATCTCACGAACAAGTGCCCTCACCATGGTTTTGAACTTTCCGACCTAGTCCAACACTTCTACAATGGACTAACCTTTGAGAACCAACAAGTGGTGGATTTCCAATGCCGAGGCAATATTTGGGAGGAAACCGCAGAAGCCGTCTGGGCTGTTTTCGAAAGGCTTGCTAAGGGTTCGCAGTTCAAGGACCCAAGAGCAATGGTTAGGAGACGTGGACCTGAAGCTCCACCGACTCAAGAAGCCCCTATGTACAGGGGGAATGGGGATCAATTCGAGTGCTTTACCAACGAATTGAAGCAAGTCCTCAAGAGCGCCACCGGAACGACTGTTTCGAACGAAGTATGCCGAATATGCAAGAACTATGGGCATGGGGCTCATATGTGTAGATCGGAGCTGGCATACGATGATGGCAACTGGGCTCGAGGAGGCGAAGAAGAAGCCTTTGCTACGGAGTTTGGTACTCAAGAAGTTAGCTACGGACAAGACAGTAGGAATCCTCGAGGTGGATTCTGGAGAAGAGGATACCGCAACAATCAAGGCTATGCACCAGCTAACCAAACTTATGGCCCTAACCAAGACCGTAGTAGGTTAAACTATGGGAATGATCACTGCGAAAACCCCGCTCCGAAAGAGCCACCGAAGTCGAAGTCGGCTCAACTAATGGAGAACTTGCAGAAGATGGTCGATCACACATAAAGTTTTCTCAAACGTTATGAAGAAGACTCCGAGAAGACTAGGGCAAGGCTCGATAGGTTGGAAGAGAGCACTAGACTTGCCCATCAAAAGATGCAAGAGTTGATTGACCGAGGAGCAAGTAGGGAGCAAGGCAAACTGCCTAGAAACACTGTGAAGACGAATGCCATTACATTGGCTGGTGATGTACCTGACGGAATCACAATCAAGAAGGTTGTTAGGTGCGAGTGTTGCATGAAGGAAGAACTTCTACAGGCTGAGGAAGAAGAGAAGAACCTTGGATCTGACACAAGTGATGAGGAGGAAGAGGATCCCGAACCACTCCCTAAAAGTTTCGATGTTAAGGTAGGGATTGGTGAGCTTGAAGATGTCCGTGCCACACTAGATACGGGATCCTACTCAAACATAATTCCTTTGAATGTGTTTGAAAAGAGCAACATTGGGAAACTATCTGAGCAAAGGGCTATTGTGCAACTGGCGGATGGATCCTTTATGAGACCCGAGGGCGTTGTGATAAATGTGTTGATCAAGATTGGTGAAGCATCTATATACACCAATTTCGTAGTTATGCCGGCATCTGCACCTGGGACGGGGGATGTCATACTCTTAGGGCAAACATTCTTGACCAAGCTACGCTCCGTGATGGACATCTACCAAAGAACTTGCACCATCGAAGTGGATGGAAAGCGACACGTATTGCAAGCCATACCTGATCCACCGGAACCGCCAGATATTACTACTCACTACTGTGGTCTTGCAGCCTATATTCTTTCTTATTCACAGGTTCGTGGCATGGAGAGGAGATCAATGAAGGGGAAGCCTAGTACCCGCAAAAAGAAGAGATAGGCGCAGACAGGAGTCGAGTCAAAGACTTTAAACAATGACGCTATCCGGGAGGCAACCCGGAATTTTTATCGCTTTCTTTACTGCTTTTCTGCATGCATTCATTCTTGAACTATTTGCTTCTCGTTTGCGAATTTGTTCATGTGTGTGTCGTATGTGCTTTTGTTTGAGTGAGATTTTTCGAGTGGTTTTTTGAAAAATATGATTTCGGGGATTAAACCGCATTTTCTGACGTCGGAAACCGTCTCCCCGCTTCGGGGAGCACGGGGCGAACCGCCCCACGTGTGGGGCGAACCGCCCCACGGTCCCAGAACTTCAAATACGCGGATTTCTTCCCCAAAACCTCATTTTCTTCATCCTTCTTCATTCATCCCCCCAAAAAACCCGAAAAACGCGATTTCATCTTTAAATCTTCATAACTTCTTCATTTCTTGACCAAATTGAGTGTTCTTTAGCTTAATTCGAAGCCTATTACATGATCTATCATCCTATCCGATCAGATTTCATCCTTAAGCGTTAGATTTACAGATCTGAGGTATCATCCATAGAACCCTAATTTTCGAATTTGGGGGTTTTCTAATTTGAGCTTCAATTATGCTTGTTTGATGCATGGGTATGTTGTTTGTGTGATTAGACATGTTATTTACTATCAATTGCATGCTCAATTTTGCTTGAATTGTTGATTTGGGTATTTTGCTATTAGATGATATATCTTGTTATGCATTATGTCTTTATCTTTGATTTCTAGCATATGGATGTGTTTATTGATGTAATGTTGGTAGATTTGACGATAGAATGCTTAATTGTTAAGTATGAAGATTTATGATGATTGGATTTTTCGCTGCTATGGTATGAATTGAGCCTTGTTATCAAGGATATTGGTTGTCTAGTAAGAGCATGATGTGATGTATTGCATGAAGTAGTTTCGTTGGTATGTTGCATGATGAAGAAGCTAGGCTAGACATTGCGGTTTGGGGAGTTCGATTGTCGATTTTATCACTTGTGTGTTTCGCTTTTACTCTAGTATGTATTTGAGTCAGTTTTGTGTCGTGCGAGGTGCTAACAGCTATTTGTAGGTACCATACCAGGGGAAAGGAGCATTCCCGTATGATTGCTGTGAAGAACCATGTCAAGGAAGGTGACCTCGCTAGATGTGCGTTCGAGCCAAGGGGTTTTGCAACAACGCCGTGGATTATCCACGAGGAGGAGCGAGAGTATACCTGGAGTAAGGACTCCTATGCCTATTCATGCACCACCGAAGGGACAGAAACCACTATTACGTCAGCACTCCATCACGAGGACTGCAGAGTTCGAGTGAACAGGAAGGCACCGGGACAGTCTTGCCGCGACGGATTCGATCATGAGTCCGAAGTTGCTCGAAGGTTTCGAAGCGCTAGCTTGGTTCCAAAACGTAATGACATGGGTACCCAGCACCTTGTTGGGGTGCCCCTTGCCTGCCTCTAAAGTGAGCATCATATAGACATCGGTCGGATCCACGGTAGAGAATGTGGACAAAATTGGAGAAAAAGGTAGAAGACTTCTGAGTATCCAAGCAGCTTACTGAAACCTTCTCGAGGTGTAAAACGTTGGAGGGGGACGTCCTGATACCACTGCCCTTTCCCCTTCAACAGTTCACATCCTATTGGAGGGCTCCAGGATGGAGGATTCCATAACAGCGGCGGCTACTCTTGAGAATTCTACCTGCCACTACAACTCTACTAGTGAGGATGTGCGTGACAGTAGTGACAATGAAGGCCATACGGGCAATGATGATTCTGATAGAGGAGTTGTTCCTGTCCAGCCTATAAATGGAACTACCGCACTTACCTGAAGACCTGATGACACCCTATAAAGCTCACAGAGGAGGCCCAATAACCCACAAGCAGCATACTCAGCCGACCGAGGCCAAACCATGGGGTAACATCTAGTATCACATCTTAATTCCTCATTTTCTTACTGCTAGGGACTAGCGTTAATTTCATGAGAGGGGATAGGATTTAAGTGATCTGATGTTGTTAGTTCGGAACTTGGTATTGGTAGGATGAGTATAGTACCTCGCATGCTTTGTCCATCTGCATTTGCATTTGCACGTTTACTGCTTTCTTAGATTTTTTAGGTTGCATTTCACTACATTCATCCTAGGATAGTCTTGCATGTTTTGTATGGAGTTTATTGCCGAATTTTTTGAACTTTTTTATTGGGTAGAACAACTAATATGCCATTAATCGTATGCTTCATCTCTATGAATTTGTTTGAGGTCTGTCTCGCTTGGCTTGTCACATTTATGTATTGCACATAGTTGAGCTAGGTAGTCTCGACATCACTTAGTGGTGTTTTCTCTACTGCGGTTCACGAAGGCCTTTATAATAGGATGATGCATGTTAGGGTCTTATGGTTGTTTTCCCGAGTAATTATGTACCTAAGAGGCAACAAGTCTTCACCATGCTTGAGATTGCTAAATGCCTAGGAAGGAGGTAGTGTGAGGATGTGTGATCCTTTGTTTATAACCTATTCTTCCGAATAGGTTTGGGGAGGGGGTTACACCATCATAGACTTGTTTCTGTTTTTCATTTTATCGTGAGTTATTTCCTTTTCCGTAAATTATGTACTCCAACCTATTCTTTTCGAATAGGTTTGGGGAAGTCGTGTGAGTCATTTTGTTTCTCTCTTTATTATGCTACTGCTGGCTAAAAAAAATAATAAAAATCGAAAAAAGAAAAGAGAAAAATTCCAGAAAAAAAGAAAAAGAAAAAAAATCTGGAAGGAAAAAAAAAGAAAAAAAAGAGAGAAGATCCCAAAAAAGCAAAGAAGGGTCCAAAAAAGAGAGTCAAATAGCAGTTTAGCAAAGTGTTGAGTCTTATTTTCCATTTTTGTAATGTTCGTAATCGTGTTTTTATCTTTTTTGTCTTAAGTGTCATCTGTTCTAGACAACCCTCGTCCTGCCATTCAGGAAGTGGTGAATAGCTTAAGACTTTACTTGAGAGATGGGTAGAATAGGGGAGTGTTATCTTTTATAGGGAACCCTCCTTCGTTTGATGAGAGCCAGTACTGGTTCGACCTCTTTTGAGGGAAAGTCTTAACATGGTGGAACAGCAGTAAGTCCTCAGTTTCATAGGCACGGGGCAACCATTTGTATCTTAGCATGCATCATTACGTCGTCACTGACTAGGTCCAGGTAGAGAATGTTACGAGAGACTATCTTGTCTTGACATAAGTGCTTATGTGGATGTGTATAGGTCAATCGAGGTATTCTTCAACCTATACTTATGTTTTGATTTATATGGTTTTTGTTCATATGTTATTTGATAGATTCAGTAGAATAGTTCATTTTATTTGGCATGAAACTCCATTTTGTGTCTTGCATGTTTTTTGTATTAGAGTCTAGCTTAGTTGCTTGAGGACAAGCAAAGGTTCGGTTTGGGGAGTTTGATGAATGTGTATTTTACACTTTCATTCGAGTCTTTTTCACCTATTTTAGCTATCCTCTATATTAATTTAGCTATATTTTAGTACATTTTATTAGAATAGTGTCACGTTTCCCTTTAGATTTTATTTTACAGATTTTGGTTGAAATTCGGGGATTTCTGGGCAATTATATTGAAGTTGACAAGGAATTGGTGTTCCAGAAGCCTATTTGGAGTATCTGAAGGTTTCCGGATAGGATTTGGAGTCTAGGGGTCGAATCTGGAGGTTAGAAGGCCACTAGAAGTCAGAAACCGAGTCTGAAAAGGTGAAGAAATCCAAATCCGCGTCGAAAAACGCGGAATTCCGCGAAAACGACGGGGGGCGAACCGCCCCGTGATTTATTCGGGGCCTATATATAGTGCTCAGTTTTCTCTCCAAAAATCATATCTTTGCAGACCTTCTCTCTCACCTCTCTCTATAGTTTTAGGTAGGAACTTCCCGGGCCTGTCCTGGGAGTTCTGTAGCTTAGGGGACACTTTTTCATAGCAGTTTGGAGCTCGTAGGACCGCAATCATCCGAAGATTGACAACCTTCGGTAACTTTGTATCTTACAGTTTTATTCTACTTATTTTATATTCTTTCAACATGTTTTCTTCTATGATTTCTGTTGATTGCATGCCTATTATGAGTAGCTAAACTTATCGTTGGTGGTAGTATGTGAATTCTTAGCGAAGGAAGATAATCATGCTAATGGCTATATCGCGCATTATACTCCGTGTCATTGCTTTATTTCGTTGATCAGTTGTAACCAAAATTCTCGTATGTTGTATTGATTATTATGTACAATCTGACACTAGTCGACCATCAGACCAATTATCTTCGTAGTGTTGAATAATTACGGAACACATTAGGACAATCATAATTGACTAGTCAGACCAAATTATCTTCGTAGTGCTTAATACTTGCAACAGGACACTAGATTGATTCAAAGATCTCTATGCAAGACCGAGGAATTTATGCATGATTATCAACCCATTATGTTAAGAAGGACCATACTATCACCAATCTCCATTATCTGCTAGAAACCCCCTATTGCTATCTGTCTGCTGTTTTATATTCTCTTGTTAAATAGATAAAGCTAGTTATAGTCCTGAGAGAACGACACTCGAGTCATTCTACTGCTACACTACGGTTTTCATTGTAGTTGTGGATTGCCTTTGGCTAAATACAAATTTATTTGACTGAATCCGGAGCACGACATCTGCGTTCATCAAGAACTAAAAACCGTTGAGCTTCTCGCACAATAGAGATACTATATAAACAAAGAGTTAGAGAAAGACAAAATTCTTTAACTCACATTTCCTTTCTCTCCAAATTATATAGCATGTGTCCTGAATTCACTGTACCTCCGATAAAAATAAAATTATCTTTTTCGTACATTTCTCCCGCTATATATAAGAGATGGATCCAAAGAGACAGTCCTCCCACTACAAGAAAAACGCAGTTTAGTGACGCTCTCATGCGTCACTAAACTGCTCCCCATGCGTCGCTAAACGCCTTAGCGACGCATAGAAAATGCGTCGCTAAACGCTTGGTCGATAAATGGCGAGGCGACCCATGGGGTCAAGCGTCGCTAATTTAGCAACCATTCTATGGGTCGCTAAATTAGCGACCCAAATTGGGTCGCTAATTTAGCGACGCATAGACCCATGCGTCGCTAAATCGGTCATTTCTGGAAAATGTTATTAAAAATAAATTCTCCTCTCTAGTCCACCTTGTGTTTTCTGGGTTTCGAACCTAGGACATCCTTACCCAACACCTTACTAACCCAACACCCTTACCGCTCGGCTACCAATACTTGTGATAATTTGTGATAATTCTTGTATAAGTTCTAGATAATATATAGTTGTTGCTCTTCATAGTCACTTCCATATGTTTATATTTGTGGACTAAGTGGACTAAGTTGTTGCTCTTCATAGTCAATTACTAATTGGACTATCTAAGGAATAGGTCACTAAATTTTAATTTTTTTTTTATTTCTTAACGGTTGAGTTACTTAGACACTAATAGTTTATTTTTTAACGGTTGGGGTTACTTAGTTACGGACTTCAGTTTTGGTGTTATTTTATATTCTTTGTGCACTCCTTATTTCTTAAGTGTTTTTTTCTTTTAGTTTTGTAGAATAGTGTCACATTTTGATATTTTTCATGTTTCAAGCACTTACGTACGAAACTGTGATTTTGAGCTTAAAACGCTGCAAAGTGATCTTGTTGAAGTTTCTCGATCTCCATGGATATGTTCGTGAGTGACCGTAGTTCGATTTAAGCCAAGAAGTTCATTTGGGAAAAACTTAGACTTACCTTAGAAGCACATATTCAGAAGTTCGAATAAAGGTTTTGGAGTCGTTCAAGTGTGCAAGATTAGTGCAGTCTAGCCATTTCATCCATAACTCCTTCATACGATATTGAATCAACCTCAAATCAACGTCCACGCGTAGATAACTCAACGAAGTATCCAAAGGTAGGTTAGAGCGCACCAATCCGATAACAGATGATCCATATAGCTCCAGTTGAATGTGAGGAGACCCACCTGAAAATTATGCAGTTTTTGCGACCCATAGCCCATGTGTCGCTAATTTTAGCGACCCATAGTCCATGCGTCGCTAACTAGCGACCCTTGAGATTTGGTCGCTAACCATGCGTCGCTAAATTAGCGACGCATGGATTTAGCGACGCTATGGGTCGCTAAAATTAGCGACGCATAACCATGCGTCGCTAATTTAGCGACCCTTGAGCTTTGGTCGCTAAAATTAGCGACGCATGGGCTATGGGTCGCTAAAATTAGCGACGCATAACCATGCGTCGCTAATTTAGCGACCAAAGCTCAAGGGTCGTTAATTAGCGACGTATGGGCTATGCGTCGCTAAAATTAGCGACGCATGGTTATGCGTCGCTAATTTGCGTCACTAATTTCTGTTTTTCTTGTAGTGTCCAAGACCTCAAAATCGTCCAAAGCTGATAGTGCTGGGAAAAGCACTACACCGGTTGAAATTCCGGCAACCAACATAGTGAAAATTGTTTTGAAAATCGACAGAATCACCGAAAGACCCATGCCGCCTGCATATCTCGACACTGCAAAGTGTGAGCAGATGATGCAGTGGGGCGGATTCGCCAAGGAGAAGTACATTAGATACTTCTATGAACAAGAACTAGATGAGGAAAATGAAGAGGCGTTGAATTTGATAAATCAACAAGGCCTTCTTTTCTTCATAACTGCTCGCCCTGAGAAAGTGAGTATGTTCGATACAATGAAATTCTACAACAATGCAGAAATCCAAACTCTCATTGATGGACAAGGAGTCACTCAAAAAGTGATTTCTACCACAGTTCAAGGTGTGCAAATCATCTTGAAATGGATTGATTTAGCTAACATCTTTCAGATTCCAACTACTGGAATTGAAGATGACATCACTGTCACTGATGAAGAGATGGAAGCCTTCTACAGTGATGTCAGAAATGAAAAGATGAAGAAAGGAGAGATTGCTCTCGTGACTTGGACCTCAAAGCACGTAAAGAGGAAGCATCTCTGCCATTCGCTTGGTCTAGTAGCTCTGCTACTAATCAAAGTCTTAGACTCCCAAGTTGGAGGAATAGACCAAGTTGGCTTGAGAAGGTGGCTATTGCTGATGCATATCCATGAGAACAGAACAGAGCTCAACTGGGCTAAGTACATTTTCAACAGACTTGTTGATTGTGTTTCTAAGTTTATGGTAAAGGCTGAAGACAACACAGTCTCACCTACCTTCCCAGTGATGTATGGATTGAAAATATGCTACATCCTTGAACACTTCAGGATTCAGCTGAGAAACCCATTGCCGATTAAGAAATCAGTATGCAATGTGGGAAGAGCCTTCTACAAGCAGAATGGACCTAAGCTTGCTGACAAGAAGTCAAAGAAGACAACATCTACAAATGTTGTCAGTGTTGGTCAGCAAGACAGGTATACAACAGCTGCAAATTTTGATGAGACTGAAAATCAGTCCATGAATGCAACTGCTGCAGATGGTGATCAACAAGGTAAGTGTACAACAGCCGTTGCTGAGAATGCAACAGCTGCAGATGTTGCTGCTGGAGCCACTGCGGTTGCTGAAACTAATGCACCCAGTGAAAAATCTAAGAAGAAAAAGAGAAAAGCTGATGATGACACTCAAACCGCAACATCATCAGCTGACCCCATTCCCAAGAAGAAACAGACAAAGACTTACCCAAGAAAGAAAACAACGGCACGTAAGTCCGTTCCAATTGTCCATGATCTTTCAGATGATGCTCCAGTGGTTGCTGAAACGCAAGCCACTCCAGTAGATGTTGTTGAAGTGTTTGCAGAAGCCTTCAACAATCAACCCAACGTTGATACATCTGCTGAAATAAGACCACAAGGGAGTGGAAATGAAATTCCTGCCCCAGTCCCCGATATCTACATTGTAGATAATCCCGATGACCACACTCTAGAACCAGCAAGTGATATTGCTGCTGATTTGAGAAGAGCGGCACTTGCTGACAATGCTGCTGAAAAGATGGTTGTTGAACAAGCAACTCATCAAGTTGCTGAAGCTGCAATTGCTGAAGAACCAGTTGCTGAGACTGCAATGGTTCAAGTCCCAGAGATTGCTGAAACACCACAAGAGACACTATTCGACGATGCATCTCCTGATGCTGAGAATATTAGACCTAGTTCATCAATAACATCTATTGACAAAGTCCAACTGGTGTTGACAGACTTAAACCAACAAATGGAATTGGAGATTGATGACACCTCCAACAAGTCAGTAGACCTGTTCATGACAAGCAGTTAACTTAAAGGTCAAGATGTCTTTGCTCAACTTGTCAATTCAGAGACAAAGGAGATTGTTGAATCTGCACAACCTTCTCAAATAGAGCAAGAAAAGAAGTCTGCTGAAGAACAAGTCCCAGATAATGAATATGTTGTCATTGCTGAAAGGACTGAGTCACCACCTGCCCTTCTTCAGCAGGTAGTTAACTCAGACATAAGCAAAACTTCACTATCTGAAACTATATCTTTGGTTGATATCATTATTTCCTTACAGACTTCTCAAGATACAAGTCAGAAGATTGCTGAAACTTCTGCACCAGCATCCACAACTCCTGTTCAGCAGGTAGATGAAGTTTTTGGTAAATTTACTAAGTTTGACAACTTAGTACTTGTATCTAACTTAAAATTATTTCAGGATGAACAATTCAAGGATGCTTCTCAAGCTCCTAAAGCAATAGAAATAGTGCCAGCACAACAAAGTGTGCAACATGAGCTTGTTGAACCTCAGCAGGTAAATCATGTTCCAGTTTTAGACTCTAAAAATATTTTCCAAAACCTTCCTGAATTTAATTTTATTCTTTTTCAGGCTCAAAAGGAGACCACTGAAGTGGTTCACATCACTGAAGATTTGGAAGTAAGTTCCGAAGAATTTACTCGAACTTCAAAAAGAATACCTTGACCAGAGTTGCTAAATCTGTCAGCAACTGGCAACGGTACAGAAGGATGGATTTCTCTTATCTTCACCTTCATCTATCCAACAAGAAAAAGAGAATCTCTTTACTGGGACTCGAGACTTTTGTACACTCAATACTTCCAGAAGAGCTGACATATTCTCAGCTAATTAATGAGCTCAAGTCTGATTGCTCTAATCAGAGAAAATATGAAAGCTAAATTCAAGAGTGCCTCTCCAGCTGAACAAGTTGTGATGCTCAAGGGTTCCTTTGTACCCGTGGTGGCTGATCCCCACAAATCAATGAGGAAGAGGAAGTGACTAGCGCTGCTATGTACAAACATCCCGAGTTAGTTATACTAACGGACGATGATGAAGAAGAAGAGGATGAAAATATCCGAAAAGATACCAGTGATGATGAAGGAAAAGATTCCAATGACAAAAAGGATGATGATGATGATAATCAAGGTCCTAGTCCTGATGCTGGTGGAATTAAGCTGACAGTTGCTGAGACTGAACATCAAGTTACTGAACATCAGCAAGCTAACCAAACTCCCAGTCAGCATCAAGAATCCACTCCTACTCCTGCTGAGACAAGTACTCAAGCAACTGAACAAGTTGCTGAAACTGAAGAAGAGTACGCCAGAAAGCGTGCTGAAATGCACTTAGGCAAAAATAAGCTTTCTGATGCCAAGTTAGTTTTACTCAATGCCAAGGTCACTGATCCAAACCTTGATGATGAAGATATGGATGAAGATTATCAAAGAGCACTCCAAAACAGTCTACAGATTCATGCTAGGCATACGCAGAATCTAGACATTGCTCAATCTTCAGGAGTGAAGAACACGGAAGTCCCCTCCCTTCCACTTACTGCTGGTGAAACTCCAGTTGTTGAGTCAAAAGAGTTGCCCTCAGCAACCACTCAACCACAAGTGAATGAAGCTAAAGATTTAGGAACCAAGGTTGCTGGCCTTGATGAATCTGATGACGAAGAAGATCTCTTTAACTTCTCAGCAAATGAAGAAGAACTGACAAAGAAAATGGAACCCACAGAGGTTGCAATTCCTCCTCCATCTCTTGAACATGATGAAGGAGATGCTGAAATAAGTCGCTTGCTGAGAAATGATGATCAATTCGCTACTGAGATCAAAGCTCATTCACTCACTCTCTCTCTAGTGTCGTTCCCTAATATTGAGGATTTTACTCCAAGAATTAAGGCACTTATGGCTGTTCACAAAGCATGCCAAGAAGAGGATGATGCACTGCTTGTTGAGAGTCCGCTTGATATTGGAAAGATACTGGCTACTGTGCTGAAACGCACTACTTCTCTTACAATAGCTCAGAAAGACATAAGTCTACATAATAAAAGCTATGAAGAAGATGTCAGTCAAGAACTCAAACTGGCTAAAACTTCATTGAAAAAGGCTCAGACTTTCATTGAAGAAAAAGTCGACAATGAGCGCAGACATGAGGAGAATTTGGTGAGTATTAAAGAAGAACTGTCCAAGCTGACTGCTTATCAGCAAGGAATAATTCTCAAGTACAATAGCCTAAGTACTCTTGCTGAAAATTTCAATGAGTTTTTCTCTCTGCACATTCAACCAATGATGCAATCCATGTCTAAGGGGGAAGATAAACAAATAAAATCTTCAAGAACAAAGAAAACCCCTGCTGAAGCGCCATTGATACTGCCTAGTCCACCTCCTAGAGAACCTCTTGCTGAAAGAGAGCAAAGTTCAAAGAAACGAGCTGAAACAGATTCTGAGAGAAATTCAGCAAATCCAGAAAGGAGAAGAACATCTGCTGAAACTCAAGAATACTGTCACACTGAAAGTCATCAAGATCTGAATGAAGATGATGATAATGATGATGTCCAAACAATAGCTCAAGCAATAAGAGCTAGACCAATTACAGCCTTAACTCCTTCTGGCCATTCCAAACATTTCTCTTCTGAATCAAGATCTTCAGCAAGAGATCAAGAAAATGCTAAGTCAAGAAGAAGAAGGCAGAGACGGGAAGAAAAGAGGCTAGCCAGCATTGCCATTAGCTATGGCATTGAATACACAAAGACCAGCAATGAACAAACAACTCAAAACGTGATCAGAAACCTACATGGTTGATGGGTCTTAAAGCTGGAAGATTTGTTGGTCAGTGATATCTTTCCAACTGTTGTACTGAATCAAATGTACACTTGGATTGAATTAAAAGTGCAAAGAAAAGAAAGGGATCCTCCTCCCTACCCAAGAAACATTGCTGCAAAATGGTTGAATCTGGAAGTCTTAGTAAGAAGAACTTCAATCAGCAAGTTAATGAAGCAAGAGCCTGATTTAATCAAGCCGATTGATGTTGCTTACTACAGGGATCCGTTAACCAAGAAGTCAAAGAAGAAATATGACTTGATTCCTTATGAGTATTTTTATCTCACTGCCAAGGATCAAGAAGAAGATCTTCTCTGGTTAAGAAAGATTCATGCTAACAAGGGAATTTCAGATACACAACTTCTCCATGCCAGCAATTGGGGCATGCACTTGTGGGTACTTCACTACAAAGAAATGAATGGTGAAAACCATCATTATACTGCCTGCAAAATGCAAGGATCATTCAACTTGAAGTCCGTAAGCTACTTGAAGATTACGAGAAGGACTGTGTTGAATTTTCTACGCTTGCTGAGAATAGTATAAGGGAGATTCTGAAGAAATCTTCTGCTGGAATAGCGTAAGTCCCTTGTAAAAGCTTTGTTTGTTTTTGTTTGCTGATTTTTGTAGTTATCTCTGAACTTTCTTGTAAACTTACTGAAAGATAACTATCAGCAATAAGATTTTGACTCTTATTGGTTTTTGATTATGCAATCTACTTATGCTTACTATTTTATGATTCAAGTATGCTTGCATTATTCAACTGATTTATTCAACATCAGAAACCTCTAAAAGGGTAACAATTAATTTAGCCATGGATTGCTAACATCAAAAAGGGGGAAATTTGTTAGGAAACTTGTAAATTTTGATGAGCAATTAACCATGCTAAATTAAGGAAAGTCCAGTAACTAGTACTCTTAAGGTCCATAGGAATTAAGAATTTTAAGGACATTGTAAAAGAGGAACGTTTGCTGAAGACTTAGTGTAGGTACTAGTTAGGTGCTTTAGTTTGCTGATGATGTACTTTGTTTTTACAAATGAACTATTGAAGCACTAGAACCGCTCAGAAACTTGAAGATTCGAAGACTGAAGCTTAAGAAGATTTCTGAAAATGGTATCTACAAAGGCACATGTTGCTCAGAAAGTGGAAATTTCACTAACAGCTTGCATAAGTGAAAATCTATATGACAGAGTAGGTTGTGCTTGCTGAAACTGAGACTGACCGCTTGCTGAAATACATATGTGACCTCCTTGCTGAA
Source organism: Plantago ovata (assembly GCA_028274465.1). Taxonomy (NCBI): domain Eukaryota; kingdom Viridiplantae; phylum Streptophyta; class Magnoliopsida; order Lamiales; family Plantaginaceae; genus Plantago; species Plantago ovata. Next base: position 42,842,280 of record CM051458.1, read on the forward strand.
AGTACTTGCATTTGCGCTCCAACGTTCATATTGAATTTCATTCAAATGAACATTAAATGCAAAAGTAAGCATGCGAAGAACATGAAGACTAGAAGACAAATGAAGTACGCTACTGAAAGTACAAAAGCAAGATAGTGACATCTTAAGGAACAAAGCCTTAGAATTTGAAATTCAAACAGCTCCCTTGATTCATTATAAATAGAGGTCATCCGGCAAAGAGTTGAAGTGTGTCAACAACGTGATCAAACTCTGACTTGTGCTTAAACACTCATCTTTCACATTCTTTACTGCCTATTGATCCGTTCCAAGACTTAAAGCTTGAAACAAAAGCTACTTGTGAAGAAGTAGAACATTCACGGCTAAGAAATTAGTTAAGTGTTCTTTCTTTCGAACAAGAACAAGTCTTGACACCAGAAACAACTTAACTTGTTTACTGCAAAGTATTCAAAGTTTTGTGATGACAGTATTTTTTACACTATCATTCGAGTCTTTTTTCACAAATTTAGCTATCCTCTTGCATGCATTTTAGTGCATTTTGTTAGAATAGTGTCACGTTTCCATTTATTTTGTTCTTTTCAGGTTTTAGGTGGAAATCGCGTTTTTGGATGTAATTCATGGTGAAACAATGATGTTTTGGTGCAACGAGATCACCCGTGGTGTGTGAAGGAGTACCGAGACGAGTTTCAAGGCCAAGAGATCAAGTTTCGGAGCTCAAAACCGTGCAAGGGCCGAATTCGAAGATCCGAAAGAGGAATTCTGCACGGGCCGCATTCTGCCCGTGCGGGGCGCACCGCCGGGGACGTTCCGACAGCTCTATATATATATCCAAAAATCTGCGAATTTTCATATCTTTCATCATTATTTTACAGACATAAACCCTAGAGCTTGTTCTGGGTATATTTTATCTTAGAACCTTTGTAACTTAGCAAATTTGGAGCTAGAGGAGAGATTTGGACACCGATTTACCTCACCTTGCTAGATCATTGTGAGTTTAGAAATTCACCGGATATTGACAACCTTTGGTGGTAACCTTGTATCTCACAATTCTGCTATTTATCTTTCAATTCACCATGTTTTCATTCATTATTGGTTCAATTATGATTGTTGATTGTGTCATTGATATCAGTAGCTAAGCATCTAGTTGGTGATAGTATCTGAATTCGTAGCTAGGGTTCGTATTATGCATGATTGAGTTTCTGAGTCTTTTACTTGTTTTATTATCTTAATTCGATTCTTTGATCCGACTAAGCCATATATCTTCGTAGAAAAGTGTTAGAAACACTAGGACAATTCAAGATCATCGATTCGATTATATATAATTTGCAAGTACTGCTTGAACTAAGACTGACAACCTTAGCCAAGTATTAGTATAGATAGGAAGCTTTCAAAATACACGTCTACAAATCTGTCTTTGGTGTTTGTAAATCGAATTACTTTTAAGGCAGTACGAGTTGCACTTTCATGCATAATTAGAACTTGATGCTTAGAACGAGCATACTATCACCAGCTCTCTCCATATATTGTTAAGTTAGAGATAAATTTGTTTTCTGAAATTATGTTTAGTTAATTAGTTAAAGCTAGTTTAGTCCCTAGAGATCGACACTCGAGGTCATCTTACCTCTGCACTACGTGTTTTGTGTAGTTGTAACGGTACGGTAATTTTGAAAATAATATTTAAATCGGAAAATCAAACGGTCTTTCAAAATAACGGTAAGTAAAGGTTTTGGCTCTCAAACGAGCTTACAATTGAAAGAGGAAATAAAAGCGGAAGCTGAAAGATAATTAAGTTCAATGAAAAATAACAAGTGAAGACAAAGTTTTTTCTTATTTAAAATAACCCCAAACCAAAACATCCCCCACACTCTCGAGTCGCCAGACGCCTACTAGAGCTCATCGGAAGTCGGACCTACAAGGAAGTATTTTGAAAAGAGTGGTGAGATAAAGGATCTCAGTGGTGCTCATGCAGTGGTGATTTCATGCATTTTTGTAGAAAAGATTTCAGTTTAAAGACATAAAAGCGAAATACAAGCAGTAAATTCATACATCAGTAACAGATGGACAATACACAGTCGATTTAGTAAGCAGGCAAATCAATCAGTTCAGAAGTCAGAAAACAGTAAGTCAGTTGTTTTGAAAACAGTACAGTAACAGTTGGTGCAGCCCGCCTTATTGCTCCTACTCCCAATAGCCCTTATCACCCCGTCTAGAAGGAATTCAATTCTAGCCAGTATAGTGTCCTGCGTACGTTCAAGAAAAATCCTACGACCCAAATAGACCTCAGCTTCTTCTGCCTCGCGTCTTAAGGGATTAGACTAGGTGACTCATAAATAAATCTGATAGTCAACACTACCCAAGCCTACCTACTTATCAACCTAATCGACCGGTCAACCGTTAACATTAAAACAGTGCTCGGAAACCGAGAGAGATATTGTAAAACAACGGTCAGTTAAGAAGGCAATAGTCAGCTGAAGAGTCAGTAAGACAACAAATAATATCATGTGATAGTACAGTGCAATAATCAAATCAGAAAGTTCGGTGAATTAAGACAATCACACATAGCATTTCAAACGTGCGATTAAACTTATGAAAGTAACATGCGTGTAGGTATACGTATGAAATAGGAACAAACAATAAGCACATTAGTATAGTAAGCTATTAACACATAACATCCTTGTAGTTTTTGAAAACAAACAGTAGCACTCACCTTAGCATGGGCGAGCAAACCACCAAGAGAACAGAGGGTCACGGAGCAACGTGCGAATCACCTAGACAAGAAGACTATCGTCACTAACTAAAAGTTGAAACGGAAGTCTAAACGGTAAAAGCTAATCAATCGAAGAAAAAAACATCAAAGGTGGAGCTCGAACTCAGGACCTTAAGGTTGAACTAGTTTGCACTAGACCAACTATGCTAGCCCCCACGTAGTTTCAAAGGTTTAAAGAAAAAGGACTTGAAGGTCATTTAGTTTGAAATACGAAAAGCTTAGCACAGTTTCACAACCCAAGATAGGAAGGGCAATAGTCAACTTCAGTCAACAGTCCAACTAAGTATATACGGTCCAAACTCTGTTCAAGGGTAAAACGTCAAGTCACAGTCAACAGGGGTAATTCTGTAATTTCCAGGGTCAACTAGGGTTTTAAAAGTCAAAGTAGTAGCTCAAGGGCCAAACTGTAATTTTGAAAAAGCTAGGTCAATGGTCAAACCAGTCAACAAGGTGAAACAGTCTACATAGTCCAGAAATACGAAAGGGTAAAACGGTCAATTCGAAAACGTAGTCAACTATAAATCCAAAATTCAGTCCAACTGCAAGGGTATAACGGTCAATTCAGATTCAAAATCAAACTAATAATCTAAATCAGTCCAATACGGAAGGGCAAAAAGGTCCAGAACACGTCCAGGGGTAAAATTGTCAAATCCAGGTTCGATTCAGGGGTAGTATGGTAATATCCATCAGGGGTATAACAGTCAGTTCAATAATCTCACGCGGGTATAATCGTCCAAAATTAGAAAATAATAACCAAAACAAGATCGAAAAAGGAGATGAACAACATAGCACGATTTACCTTTTGGATGAACAAACGGATCGAAGCTGGGAGGAGTTAACTAAAATAAACACCAACCAAAACGGGATTCAACCCAAAACACGAGTCAGATTCGAATTGAGAGAAGAAGATTTCGAATAAGAAAAAAAGAAGATGAATCAAAACAGAGCTTACCGGATCGGAATGATTCGGGGCGGAGCACTGTGGGTAGAAACGGAGCCGAGCAATAGCAGTACAGATCGAAGCAACTATATAGAGCTTGGTCTATTTACTTGTCCAACTCATGTTCATTACTTTCTCTGATTGTAATTTCGATTATTAAAACTCTTCTTTAATCGATTACAATTTTATTTCATTCTATTTCATAAATCTAGATGCAAAATCACCGTTAGGTCATTACAAAAATGGAGGGAGAGGGAGTCACTGCGGGCGAGAGCGCGAGCACGAAAGCGTCACTTTTATAAAAATATAGAATACGCGAGCGTTTTAGAGCGTCCCTCATTAGTTATTTTAAAAATATTTTTTATGTGTCAAATTAAAAATATTTTTGAAGAATAAATAGTTATACAAAATTAAAAAAGTATATGATGAGCTCGATCGGATTCATTTAGTGTGGAGCTCGAAGCCCCAAATCTAGCTTCGTCCTCTCCCCGTCTCTTCTGAATATATCAATTGGGGGCGCTGTAATCAGTATTTGTTAGTGCGCGATTTGAGTGCCCCTGAATCCCGTAAGTAACACTTTTAGGTGATCTAGGGAGGGAGTACCAAAAATACCATTTGAGCGGTCAAGTCAATGATTGAATTGTGACTCTTGTGTCGCTCGGACTATAAAATCAGAATTTCTAAGGTCTCATCAGTAGATCATTTCTCACATTTCCTCAATTCGTCACAAAACCAACCAAAGGTGATGATATCTTCTTCCTTCTATATTTATCCATTTTTCAGTTTCATACAAATCTTTTTTATTACTTCCATTTTTACCCGATAATCGATGGAATTCGATCAATTGATCTCGTTAGTATGGAGATTTTTTTATTTATTTATTTATATTTTCCTTTTGGTTGGTGGAAACGTCAAAGCTTTGTTCGAAATGGAAACAATAAAATAATTATTTTTATTGTTTTGTTTAGGGTTAAATCGAATAATATGTTGCTTGATTTTTAATATAGGTGATGTAATTCTTTGCCTTAGGTCTGATGTTGTTTTTATTGGTGATTGATCTGGTTACAGTTTTGATACTGAAAGATGGCAAGCACTGGAATTGCTAAGGATATTACTCAAGTCAGTGTTTTTCTTCAATTTACTGATTTAGCTTTTGTTGGTGTTGTCTGTATTCACACTTTTCTATTGGGATTTTAACACTGATTCTTTTTTGCTTTGTTGTAGTTGATTGGTAATACTCCATTGGTGTACTTGAACAACATTACTGATGGCTGTGTTGGGCGCGTTGCGGCCAAGTTGGAATCCATGGAGCCATGCTCCAGTGTGAAGGATAGGTATTCTATCTTCTTTCTTGTTGATTCGAATATTTAACGAGCTCATATATGACTTAGTAGTTGATAAGGTAGCTTGTAAGTGATAAGTCAGTGTTAGTTGATGATAAGGTGACTTATTCTTGAAACATGAATACGAAAACTGTTATGCTCGCCTGTTGTAGTAGCTTATAAGCTAGTGAAGTATTAGTTAGGCATTCACTTAACATACTCATTTTGGTCAATTGGTGGATCTGAGAGTTTTTGATGATTATCCCTTCATCTTGTATGCAGGATTGGTTATAGTATGATAGCAGATGCCGAGGCAGAAGGCCACATCACACCGGGAGAGGTAAAACTCTTTTTATGCAGCTTATGATTGAAATTTTGAGGCTGTAATTTGGATTTTTAATCTGTTTGCATCTGTGTTGGTGTGTTTTTGACATTTTCATTTTGTCATGAAGAGTGTCCTTATTGAACCAACAAGTGGAAACACCGGCATAGGATTGGCATTCATGGCAGCTGCAAAGGGTTACAAGCTTATAATTACAATGCCGGCTTCTATGAGTCTTGAGCGCCGAATTATTCTCCGTGCTTTTGGTGCTGAGTTGGTGCTCACAGATCCCGCTAAGGGAATGAAAGGTGCAGTTCAGAAGGCTGAAGAGATACGGGATAAGACACCCAATTCCTTCATCCTTCAACAATTCGAAAACCCTGCTAACCCAAAGGTACATTGTTTAATTATGAAAATTGGAATTTTAGCTTTGCTTGTCAAGGAATTTATCAAGGAAATATGACATTTTTGTAGATACACTATGAGACCACTGGACCTGAAGTCTGGAAAGGAACAGATGGAAAGATCGATGCATTTGTCTCTGGTATTGGTACTGGAGGCACAATCACGGGCACAGGAAAGTACCTTAGAGAACAAAAGCCAGATGTCAAGGTAGATTGAGTTATCAATATTTTTGTGGTTCATTTTGATTAGTATTCTGGTGATACTTTTTTGGTCAAGCCAAGTTGTGTTCACTGCATTCTGTTCATAACTTGCATTGATTTTTTTCTGATGTCTTTTTACTATATCTTTTGCCAGCTCTACGGTGTAGAACCAGTTGAGAGCCCTATTCTTTCTGGTGGAAAGCCAGGTTAGTTTTTCAATACTGTCACAGCTCGTTCTTAGTTATTTGTTTGTGCCCAATCTATTCTTACAAACCAGCCAACTTCATTGCCTACCTACTACCTGTAAATTATGTGATCTATAAACCACCATCCATTCTGAACTATGCATTTGAAGCCAAATAATTTGTTGTCTGTTCGGTTGAGTACTGTGTCGTCCTATCTTTGTGCCAGTCCAGTAAAATTCCTATAGTGATTCACAGTTGCATACTTTTCTGATGCTGGAGAAACAAATATTCTTTCCAGTGTGGAAATCATTCACTTTGGGATAATAAAGAGTCTCTACTTAAGAGAATTTATTTGATCTTGTCTACTTAGCATCAATTTGAAGTCTAAAGCTCATCCTTATTTAAGCATGATATAGTCTCAGCTTGGTGGCTATACTAAGAGAACTAACAATAGTTAGCATCACATGATTCTATAACTAAGTGAGAGGATTGGTACTCAGACTTAAATAATCCATGAAGTTGGAATTTAAGTTTAACAAATCCAGAAGTTGGAACCGAAGTTTCACTAATCCACAAAAGAAGTGAACTGTCTTCTTTTCACCCAATGGTTTTCTGTAGATTGTTCCGTTGCCTGGTTCCATTTTTGTATTGTGCACAAATGGTTGGCCTACTTTCAGTTTAATGAGTTATCTTTTGAAATGCTCTAGGTCCACATAAGATACAAGGAATTGGAGCTGGTTTTATCCCTGGTGTCTTGGAGGTGAATCTAATTGATGAAGTAATTCAAGTAAGTCTCAGGTTTATTAATGAACTCCAAACATAGCAGAATATAAATAAATAAATAAATAAATCTCCATACTAACGAGATCAATTGATCGAATTCCATCGATTATCGGGTAAAAATGGAAGTAATAAAAAAGATTTGTATGAAACTGAAAAATGGATAAATATAGAAGGAAGAAGATATCATCACCTTTGGTTGGTTTTGTGACGAATTGAGGAAATGTGAGAAATGATCTACTGATGAGACCTTAGAAATTCTGATTTTATAGTCCGAGCGACACAAGAGTCACAATTCAATCATTGACTTGACCGCTCAAATGGTATTTTTGGGTACTCCCTCCCTAGATCACCTAAAAGTACGGATTCAGGGGCACTCAAATCGCGCACTAAGAAATACTCATTACAGCGCCCCCAATTGATATATTCAGAAGAGACGGGGAGAGGACGAAGCTAGATTTGGGGCTTCGAGCTCCACACTAAATGAATCCGATCGAGCTCATCATATACCTTTTTAATTTTGTATAACTATTTATTCTTCAAAAATATTTTTAATTTGACACACAAAAAATATTTCTAAAATAACTAATGAGGGACGCTCAAAAACGCTCGCGTATTCTATATTTTTATAAAAGTGACGCTTTCGTGCTCGCGCTCTCGCCCGCGCTAACGCCCGTAGTGACTCCCTCTCCCTCCATTTTTGTAATGACCTAACGGTGATTTTGCATCTAAATTTATGAAATAGAATGAAATAAAATTGTAATCGATTAAAGAAGAGTTTTAATAATCGAAATTACAATCAGAGAAATTAATGAACATGAGTTGGACAAGTAAATCGGTGTTAGATACTTTGATCACCTTATACTTTACATCTAGGACAACCTAAAAGATGAGAACTTTATGAATGTAATCTAAAAAAAAAAGATAGTCAAAACTCCGAATCATAAACAGAACCAATATTAGAGAGAGTGTTGGGGTCCTTGTTATACCCCCCTTAGATGTTTTTGTTCTTTTGGACTTTGACTTGGCCTTAAGGGCCTTTGTTTTTCTATTATTACCAAAAAAAAAAAAAAAAAAAAAAAAAAACAACGTAATTAGGGAAAAGGTTTATTAATGAACTCCAAACATAGCAGAATAGAACTGAGGAAGAACGAAGTATCAAAGTACAACTCCGGGTGTTTCACAATCTCAAAGTGATTTCTATAAATTCTGTTCACGTCAGAAAACTAAGGGGTGAATTTCCCATTTATTTCACACACTCACGCAAGATGATAAATCCATTCACATAATGAATTTGATCTCGATTTGGCATTAGGGATGTGATCGTGAAACTATAGAATCCGTTCATGGCTCAAATGTCATGCTCTCAGCCTCTTTTCTGACTGTATCAAAGAGCACTGATGAAAGGTACCTTTCTCCAAAGCTTGGGAAAATTACCTGCACCAAAGTATGCAATCAGTAGCAGCAGTTTTACATTCGGAAGGGAAATTAAAAACCGCAATTAAAAAACTTATAACAATGTACTATCTAGTACTCTATCTACTGAGTACTGGCCATCATCAACTAGTACTGGGAATGATTTTACAATTTTCTTTCTGGATAGATGTCTTGAATCTAATTTTTCACTACTTAACGATATAAAGCTCTCAAACACATGAATCCTGACGCTAATGCAAATGTATGAACATGATCCACAATGAGCTTCAACATGTAATGTTCATGATGCCTTTTCAGAAAGATACAGAGTGGAGAAACTTACAACAATGAGCTTTCCAGCATTTTCTGGCCGCTTTGCGATCCTAACAGCAGCTGCTGCGGCAGCACCAGATGATATTCCAACCTGTAGTAAATATTGTGCATGTCGGAATTTTCATAAAGCAAGAAATTTATGGTAAGGACTCGAAAGAAAAAGGTGGTATTGTCAAAATCACCCTAGTTTTTTTTTTTTTTGTAAATGACAAAAATAAACATAACTTACCAGTAAACCCTCTTTCAGAGCAAGTTGCTTCGCAGTCTCTATGGCCTCATCACTTGAAACCTGAAGTATGCCCATGATGGTAAAAGGTTAATCACATTGAACAGTAAGGTCTCTCGTAACTCATGAGAGAAGCATTGACTAATTTTTTTCCAATTGAAAAGATGTAAATAGGGAACCAAGAGACTTACTTGAATTACTTCATCAATTAGATTCACCTCCAAGACACCAGGGATAAAACCAGCTCCAATTCCTTGTATCTTATGTGGACCTAGAGCGTTTCAAAAGATAACTCATTAAACTGAAAGTAGGCCAACCGTTTGTGCACAATACAAAAATGGAACCAGGCAACGGAACAATCTACAGAAAACCATTGGGTGAAAAGAAGACAGTTCACTTCTTTTGTGGATTAGTGAAACTTCGGTTCCAACTTCCTGGATTTGTTAAACTTAAATTCCAACTTCATGGATTATTTAAGTGTGAGTACCAATCCTCTCACTTAGTTATAGAATCATGTGATGCTAACTATTGTTAGTTCTCTTAGTATAGCCACCAAGCTGAGACTATATCATGCTTAAATAAGGATGAGCTTTAGACTTCAAATTGATGCTAAGTAGACAAGATCAAATAAATTCTCTTAAGTAGAGACTCTTTATTATCCCAAAGTGAATGATTTCCACACCGGAAAGAATATTTGTTTCTCCAGCATCAGAAAAGTATGCAACTGTGAATCACTATAGGAATTTTACTGGACTGGCACAAAGATAGGACGACACAGTACTCAACCGAACAGACAACAAATTATTTGGCTTCAAATGCATAGTTCAGAATGGATGGTGGTTTATAGATCACATAATTTACAGGTAGTAGGTAGGCAATGAAGTTGGCTGGTTTGTAAGAATAGATTGGGCACAAACAAATAACTAAGAACGAGCTGTGACAGTATTGAAAAACTAACCTGGCTTTCCACCAGAAAGAATAGGGCTCTCAACTGGTTCTACACCGTAGAGCTGGCAAAAGATATAGTAAAAAGACATCAGAAAAAAATCAATGCAAGTTATGAACAGAATGCAGTGAACACAACTTGGCTTGACCAAAAAAGTATCACCAGAATACTAATCAAAATGAACCACAAAAATATTGATAACTCAATCTACCTTGACATCTGGCTTTTGTTCTCTAAGGTACTTTCCTGTGCCCGTGATTGTGCCTCCAGTACCAATACCAGAGACAAATGCATCGATCTTTCCATCTGTTCCTTTCCAGACTTCAGGTCCAGTGGTCTCATAGTGTATCTACAAAAATGTCATATTTCCTTGATAAATTCCTTGACAAGCAAAGCTAAAATTCCAATTTTCATAATTAAACAATGTACCTTTGGGTTAGCAGGGTTTTCGAATTGTTGAAGGATGAAGGAATTGGGTGTCTTATCCCGTATCTCTTCAGCCTTCTGAACTGCACCTTTCATTCCCTTAGCGGGATCTGTGAGCACCAACTCAGCACCAAAAGCACGGAGAATAATTCTGCGCTCAAGACTCATAGAAGCCGGCATTGTAATTATAAGCTTGTAACCCTTTGCAGCTGCCATGAATGCCAATCCTATGCCGGTGTTTCCACTTGTTGGTTCAATAAGGACACTCTTCATGACAAAAATGAAAATGTCAAAAACATACCAACACAGATGCAAACAGATTAAAATCCAAATTACAGCCTCAAAATTTCAATCATAAGCTGCATAAAAAGAGTTTTACCTCTCCCGGTGTGATGTGGCCTTCTGCCTCGGCATCTGCTATCATACTATAACCAATCCTGCATACAAGATGAAGGGATAATCATCAAAAACTCTCAGATCCACCAATTGACCAAAATGAGTATGTTAAGTGAATGCCTAACTAATACTTCACTAGCTTATAAGCTACTACAACAGGCGAGCATAACAGTTTTCGTATTCATGTTTCAAGAATAAGTCACCTTATCATCAACTAACACTGACTTATCACTTACAAGCTACCTTATCAACTACTAAGTCATATATGAGCTCGTTAAATATTCGAATCAACAAGAAAGAAGATAGAATACCTATCCTTCACACTGGAGCATGGCTCCATGGATTCCAACTTGGCCGCAACGCGCCCAACACAGCCATCAGTAATGTTGTTCAAGTACACCAATGGAGTATTACCAATCAACTACAACAAAGCAAAAAAGAATCAGTGTTAAAATCCCAATAGAAAAGTGTGAATACAGACAGCACCAACAAAAGCTAAATCAGTAAATTGAAGAAAAACACTGACTTGAGTAATATCCTTAGCAATTCCAGTGCTTGCCATCTTTCAGTATCAAAACTGTAACCAGATCAATCACCAATAAAAACAACATCAGACCTAAGGCAAAGAATTACATCACCTATATTAAAAATCAAGCAACATATTATTCGATTTAACCCTAAACAAAACAATAAAAATAATTATTTTATTGTTTCCATTTCGAACAAAGCTTTGACGTTTCCACCAACCAAAAGGAAAATATAAATAAATAAATAAATAAAATCTCCATACTAACGAGATCAATTGATCGAATTCCATCGATTATCGGGTAAAAATGGAAGTAATAAAAAGATTTGTATGAAACTGAAAAATGGATAAATATAGAAGGAAGAAGATATCATCACCTTTGGTTGGTTTTGTGACGAATTGAGGAAATGTGAGAAATGAACTACTGATGAGACCTTAGAAATTCTGATTTTATAGTCCGAGCGACACAAGAGTCACAATTCAATCATTGACTTGACCGCTCAAATGGTATTTTTGGTACTCCCTCCCTAGATCACCTAAAAGTGTTACTTACGGGATTCAGGGGCACTCAAATCGCGCACTAACAAATACTCATTACAGCGCCCCCAATTGATATATTCAGAAGAGACGGGGAGAGGACGAAGCTAGATTTGGGGCTTCGAGCTCCACACTAAATGAATCCGATCGAGCTCATCATATACTTTTTAATTTTGTATAACTATTTATTCTTCAAAATATTTTAATTTGACACATAAAAAATATTTTAAAATAACTAATGAGGGACGCTCTAAAACGCTCGCGTATTCTATATTTTTATAAAAGTGACGCTTTCGTGCTCGCGCTAACGCCCGCAGTGACTCCCTCTCCCTCCATTTTTGTAATGACCTAACGGTGATTTCATGCCATATATCTCTCAAGGAGGCAAAACAATATGAACAAACCAGAAAAACGTTTATTGCATACAACTTGACAGCTTTACCACTCACCAACAACTCTGGGGCCAAAGCCAAACATAATGACAACACAAAGTAACGTAAATAACAGGTTCTGAAGCTTAAAGAGAGTGAATACCATTTTCTCTTCCCCTTTAAAAACAATATAGAATACACTTCACTCAATTTCATTTAGTACTTGGTACATTTCAGTGCAACCAGACACTTGCAAAACGTTATAGTAAATGCAATAAAAGGCGAGTTGGAGCAACTAGTGCCCGATTACCATTCGTCTCCCAAATCACTCATCTATGTTTCAACATTTGTTCATTTGGTTTACAAATTCAAAGTTCCATAACAATAAATAATCAATCTAGCTTCTGACCAATGGGAACTAAATCTCAATCCTAATTTCTACAAACTCAATTCCATCTGACAGCAGTCACACCTAAATCTTAAGCTCAAGTTTCATTAAATTCAATATTCGAGTACAATCATAAACCCTAGTTTACAGGAACAATGTTGTCAGCTAAATCAAATTGAGAAAACAGTAAACAAAAGAAGAGTGGTGCTAATTCATAAATCACAAGAATGAAGAAACAGTTGAAACAACAAGTAGAGCTTCAACCCTTGGAGTTTCAGAAACTGAAAAAATTACGCTGTTATTACTAATATATAACACACCTGAAGCTGATCGAGCTTCTATTGGTTATCTCTCCGACTATGGTGGGCGATTGCACGGAGGGGAAAGTGGGCGAAAGTTGCGATTCGTCTTCTTCTTCTTCTTCTTCTTCTACAGTAGGTCTCTTTTCTTTCTCTGAGATGTTTATTTAGGTCTTTAGAAAATTGGGTGGGCTTTTTCTTTTTTCTAAATAAAAGGGGAATTTTGTTTCCAGGAAAGTTTTTTCAAGAATATGTAACGCCGTAACGGAGTGTTTGGGAGAGGACCACGCTGCTGTAAGTAATCTTCATTTTTAAATTCGGGTACTCACATTGACGACAGGTAAATAATTGATACGACTATACAATTCTTTAGGAACGCGACTACCCCATTTACAAAAAAATAAATTTTAAAAAATTAAAAGTATTTTTCAAGAAGATTTTTCTTTGTAAAATTTATTTCGAATATCATTCCAAATTTATTCAAATTGACTAGTAAAGATTCTATAATTTTCGTAAATAAGAGAGAAATTCTCAGATTAAAAAGACTAGGGATGCAATATACAAACGGGTAGACGTTTACTTTTTGTTATTGATTAATTAACCGGTCGACTCCCTGTAATCTAAGTAGTTTTTTTAGGTGTGAGTTCTAGATCAAATCTATTTTTTAGTAATTTTGTTTCAATATTTAAAGATTGTAAAATTTTCATTTTTCATCATTACATGTCTTTAAATCCAAGTATAAATACCAAGAATGTTCTAGATAGGGTATCAACTCCATACTCGTTGTAGTGTGCTTTCTTTCATACGCAAAGTTTTTACATTAGATTGATATTTCATTCAGTCATCCAGTAAAACTCAAAAACCTTATATTGATTCTCATTTATATGAGAATTTACTTTTGTTTTACCTCTTGTTTTGGGATGCTGCAAATAAGCATCTACAGTATCTATTTACTTTTGACAAATATCAATCCATGTCTCTTATTCCTCCATCTTTTCCATATGAATACAAATAATAAATAATAAAGAGTATACAATATCATCAATTAAATATAATTTTCGAAAGACTTTCAAAATCGAAAGTTTCACATGATTTTCATCATTACATGTATTTGGATCCAACTTTAGAGTGTCCGAATGACCGCGAAAGTATGTGCAACAGACTCGGAGTGTTATTCTTGTATGCATGAGACATAAATCTCAAGAAAAGTTTCTAGTGCATGCAAACCATTCCATTCCAATATTCGTGGACTAAATCCACTAAAATTGGACCCTTTTCCGACCATATCCTTATCCAAAATAAATTATTTTCCAAAATAAAATAAATTGCATTCGCATGTACATGGATATGCACAAAGGAAGCAAATGCATGTATCTCAAGTAATTAGAATTTCGGTACCCTCAGAATGGACTCACGATGTTGAAAATTTCACTTTGTTTTTTACGAAACGTTTCCGCTATACTAGAACAAGGGAGATGTCTTTCGTGGAGAAAAGAGAGGACCGTTTACTTGGTTAGAGCCTAACCGCCATCCTCTAACCAATCTGGCTCGTAATAAAAACGAAAGAATACAGACTTTTTTTTCCTATTGGATAAATGTGTTAGATACTTTGATCACCTTATACTTTACATCTAGGACAACCTAAAAGATGAGAACTTTATGAATGTAATCTAAAAAAATAAAGATAGTCAAAACTCCGAATCATAAACAGAACCAATAAGCTGGCCGGCTTAGCGGCGGCAGATCGGGACAAGGAAGTAGAGCCAATGTTAGAGAGAGAGTGTTGGGTTCTTGTCATACCCCCTTTAGATGTTTTTGTTCTTTTGGCCTTTGACTTGGCCTTAAGGGCCTTTGTTTTTCTATTATTACCAAAAAAAAAAAAAAAAAAAAAAAACACGTAATTAGGGAAAAGGTTTATTAATGAACTCCAATAGCAGAATAGAACTGAGGAAGAACGAAGTATCAAAGTACAACTCCGGGTGTTTCACAATCTCAAAGTGATTTCTATAAATTCTGTTCATTCACGTCAGAAAACTAAGGGGTAAATTTCCCATTTATTTCACACACTCACGCAAGATGCTAAATCCATTCACATAATGAATTTGATCTCGATTTGGCATTAGGGATGTGATCGTGAAACTATAGAATCCGTTCATGGCTCAAATGTCATGCTCTCAGCCTCTTTTCTGACTGTATCAAAGAGCACTGATGAAAGGTACCTTTCTCCAAAGCTTGGGAAAATTACCTGCACCAAAGTATGCAATCAGTAGCAGCAGTTTTACATTCGGAAGGGAAATTAAAAAACACAATTAAAAAACTTATAACAATGTACTATCTAGTACTCTATCTACTGAGTACTGGCCATCATCAACTAGTACTGGGAATGATTTTACAATTTTCTTTCTGGATAGATGTCTTGAATCTAATTTTTCACTACTTAACGATATAAAGCTCTCAAACACATGAATCCTGACGCTAATGCAAATGTATGAACATGATCCACAATGAGCTTCAACATGTAATGTTCATGATGCCTTTTCAGAAAGATACAGAGTGGAGAAACTTACAACAATGAGCTTTCCAGCATTTTCTGGCCGCTTTGCGATCCTAACAGCAGCTGCTGCGGCAGCACCAGATGATATTCCAACCTGTAGTAAATATTGTGCATGTCGGAATTTTCATAAAGCAAGAAATTTATGGTAAGGACTCGAAAGGAAAAGGTGGTATTGTCAAAATCACCCTAGTTTTTTTTTTTTTGTAAATGACAAAAACAAACATAACTTACCAGTAAACCCTCTTTCAGAGCAAGTTGCTTCGCAGTCTCTATGGCCTCATCACTTGAAACCTGAAGTATGCCCATGATGGTAAAAGGTTAATCACATCGAACAGTAAGGTCTCTCGTAACTCATGAGAGAAGCATTGACTAATTTTTTTTCCAATTGAAAAGATGTAAATAGGGAACCAAGAGACTTACTTGAATTACTTCATCAATTAGATTCACCTCCAAGACACCAGGGATAAAACCAGCTCCAATTCCTTGTATCTTATGTGGACCTAGAGCATTTCAAAAGATAACTCATTAAACTGAAAGTAGGCCAACCATTTGTGCACAATACAAAAATGGAACCAGGCAACGGAACAATCCACCTCGTCGCCACCACAACCAACACCACCACACTGCCGCCGCCACAACCACCCCCTCTGCCTCTCCATGCCACCACCACCGCCGCCGCCGCCACCACCTCTGCCTCTCCATGACACCACCACCGCCGCCGCCACCACCACCTCTGCCTCTCCATGCCAACACCAATGCCTCAGTAAGATCTACTTTCTCTCTCATCTCTCGTTTTCTAGTGTGGTTTTAAGACTAGGTGGTGTGGTTTTAATTAAGACTCTATGGTATAGTTTTAATACCGTCTCATGTGAATATTGATATTTTCAAGCAATTCAACTCATAAAGTGTTTGGATTCGAGTTTACATGTAATTGTAAGTTGAATGGTTTTGAATATCAATATTTTTTAGCAATGTATGTTGATTATGTGTTTGTTGTGATAGGATGAGAAAGAAGAGGAATCTGAATTTCAATTATATATATATATATATCTATATATATATAT
This sequence comes from Plantago ovata, assembly GCA_028274465.1. NCBI lineage: Eukaryota > Viridiplantae > Streptophyta > Magnoliopsida > Lamiales > Plantaginaceae > Plantago > Plantago ovata. The sequence goes on from CM051458.1 coordinate 42,858,680, forward strand.
AGATATATATATATATATATAGATATACATACATACATACATATACATACATACACATACATATACATACATATATATATATATATAGATAGATAGATAGATAGATAGATAGATAGATAGATAGATATATATATATATATATATATATATATATATATATATATATATATATATATATATATATATATATATATATATATCTATAATGCTAGTGTGCTGAATTTGTCAATTGTATGGTTTAAGACGACATGGTGTGTAGTTATAGTTATAAGTATATTTGTTGTGATTTCAAGAACTTGTGTTACGGTTCTAAGCATCACATTGATATCATTTTTACCTTCTTTTGCATATTACTGTTGTGATAAAGTTTAAATTTTTTTGTGTGGTTTTAGTTCATGTTGTTGTGTGGTTTTAAGAAATATATAATATTATTATGTTGGGTTTGTCAATTGTATGATTTTAATGGGACATGATGTAGTTATAAATATCTTTGTTGTGCTTTTAATTCTTGTTGTTGTGGTTTAAGAAATATATAATGCTACTGTGTTGGGTTTGTCGATTGGATGGTTTGAAGGGGACATGGTATGTACATGAATATAGGTGTGGTTTTAAAAACTCGTATTAAGGTTCTAAGCATGCTTGATATGATTTTTAGTTTCAGTTGCATGTTAGTGCGATGTGTTATAGTTTTAAGAGATTTTGTGTGGTTTTAATTCCTGTTGTTTCAACATTGTAATGACTAAAATGTTTCAAATAGCTTATCGTAAATTTGTTCATTGATGTGTCAATCTTCAAATTTTTAGACTATTTTATTAGTATTTTTTTTACTTTTGTGAATGGTTTTAGATTGTTGCTTAAAACTATAACAAACCATACTAAAACCATGACGGAAACTTTCAATGCTAACAACTTAAAACCACACAATAACTCCTTAAAACCATAAAGGATACTTTCAATGTTAGCAACTTAAAACCACACAATAACTCCTTAAAACGATACCGTGAATGGTCTAATCGACCGAGCAGACAAAGTAAGCTAAAAGAATCAGGCCTTTCTATTGACTTATAGACTTTGGCTATAAGGTGATCCAAACTCCAAAACGAGCGAGATTTCGTATCCCTCGAGCCTCAGGTACCTCTGGGAACTCCATGAAAAATCCAAGCAACCAAAATAAGCTCCAAATGCGTCCAATTAAGCTATCTTTGTGTCGGTTTTACCAAAGTGCTCCAAATGTACCTGTGAAAATAACATATACTAAAAGTAAAACTATTCTAATAAAGATAAAGCAAAAGAACAACAAAATATCTAAAAAGACATGTGATGACGGGTTTAATTTGGTCGTCATCAAGCTCCCCAAACCAACCCTTTGCTTGTCCCCAAGCAAACAAACAACGCAAGTGCTATGCTGACAAACAGACACACAAAAGAAATCGCTTTGCCAAGCCTTAGAAACTTTCTAATAAGCTAACTCAATCACCTATGAACAAGTTCCATACAAAACATACCAGTCGATAGGTTGAAATGCGTCTCTATTGTTTATACATATATATCCACACATACATGCACTAAGTTAAATAAATGAGTCCTTGATACATCTCTAGTCTTAACCCAAATCAAGAACGATTATTAAGGACAACTCATACAAATCAAAGGACTTACTCTATTCACCCAACACAAACAAAAGACTACTTCCTAAATGGCAGGATGAGGGTAGTGATAATGTAAGGATCTAATTTGAACTTAAATACTAAACAAAATTTGTGGTGTTATGAGTGATGTTGTGATAACACGGTTCACAGCACACGTATCAATAACACAATAAAACTAGTTAACACAGCGGAATTGGAAGAACACACAATTATCTTTTCTCAGGCAATATTTCTATTGCCCGTAGCCCTGAGGCTAAATCACTAGAATGATAAAACGTTATAAAGTATGGAAGACGTTGAAACTAGAAGAAACTAGCTTAAACACAAGCAAGACCAAATTGATCTTGACAAGTCTAAACCTAATAAACTGAATACGAAATACAACAAAGGCTAAACTATAAAGCTTGTGAAATACTACAGAAGAACCCTAAGGAATAATCTGCTAATCTTGCTATTCTTCCGTAGTTGTGAAGTCGATTTCTCTCCAATATATATAGTGTCGTGGAGAGTCCTCAAGATCCCCTTCTCTCTTTGGTAAAAACGCGTCCAATAAGATCTTCAATTAAGAGTCAGAGACGTTTCCACCAAGTCAGTGTATTTGTTGAGATCTTTTCTTATTGTTTGTAATCTTCACAAGATCTCCAATATATTTGTATATCTTTTTCAATGTTTTCCTTGTAATGAATCAACTCCTTTCTATCGAATATATCAAGTCACACACCTTTAGAAGAATCTGCATAGTCTTTATAAGTAAACCAAAAAACGTGGACCAATTATGGAAGATAAGAAAAAGTAAAACTAATAATAATCAGATTTAATTAAAGGTGTTATATGTTGTTTATCAAAACACCCATTCACAACACACTTTATAGTATCATGGTCGTGTTATGATAACACAAGCCATAACGCCAAAATCCTGACACTAACAGGTAGTCAGAAGCACATAACAAAAAAAAGTGCAAGAATGCTCACACAAGACTTAGACAAACGAAGGGGAAAACAAACAAAACTAGATGTTGGACCCATAAGCCTTTTATGGGTCTTTATTCATCTTTTTTTTTTCCTTTCTTTTTCTCTTTTTTTTTTTTTATTGTTTTTTTCTTTTTTCCATACCTATTGATTGCCTCTTGCATACACTTTTTTTTGTTTCCGATGGATTGTGAACCCGTTGAGGTGCCACAGTGCTCCTTAAAAACCCGAATGAGATAATAAAATAGAAAACATTGGTGTTGAATGTATAATAAACATAAAATGAAGTTGTTTGGGAGAGATAAAAATCAGATTTTTGGACCGGGGAGAAAATGTACTTTCTACTCTTTAATTCGTCAAAGTCAAATTTGTGAAGTTAGATGTGTAAGGGTAAATTACATTGTACCACCTTGTTGCGGCCTCTAATTACGAAATGTTCCTTTTTAGTTCAACAATTAAGTATAGCCCCAATGACCGGAAAAAGGTTGACCTAATCGTTATTCAGATTTAGAAACATTCCGGCCAAACAAAGCCTTAGGTTTTTTTTTTATCATTTTTCCTTTTCTTTAATCTTTTTTTTTTTTTTTTTGAACCTCCTTCTTCCTCCTTAACTTCCTCTTACAGTTCCGGGTACCGGAATTTAATTCTGGTACCGGAACTGCTACAGTTCCGGTAGGGCTGTCCACATCCAATTGGATCTGGGCAGCTCCGATCGGAGCTGTTTACAACTCCAAATCGGGGTTGTACAGCTACGATTTTCGGAGCTGTTGGGAGCTGTTAACATCTCCTGACCGGAGTTGTTTTAGATTCGTTTAGGAGCTGTTTTTTTATTTTTTATTTTATTAATATTTTGGGGTTGTTTTGAAACAAACCCTTAATATGGGGTTCTTTTATAATAAATATTAGTTCATTTTAAAATTAATATAATTATTGTGGTTAATTTTGATATATATTAAAGTTAATTTTGTAGACTAAAATAATTTAGAGGCAAATGTGTAAATAATGCAAAGTTAAGTTGTTTGTTTCAAGCCAAAAAATTGACATTCCGGTAAGGGTAAAAACGTAACTTTCAGCTCTTAATTCGAAAAAATTCAAATTCGTGGTGCTATATGTAATTGTTTTTGTCTAACACTGGGCTACATGTAATTGTTTTACTAAGATGGTAAGATATGTAATTAAAAGAACTAAGAGGGGGGGGGACTATATGCAAATTACCCTAGATGTAATTAAACTATCTAATAAGTATTTCGATGTAATTAAAAATGCGATAGTAACCAATATGTAATTGCGTAATCTAACAATGGGTCCCAATGTAATGGCCCCGAACATAAATGATGCTTGATAAATACTTTCTCCATTTTTTTTTATTTAAAGTTTTAGCTCATTTTAGTCATTTTATTTTTATTGAAGTTTTAGATTTTCAAATTCTTATTTGAATCAAATTCTAGGGTAATTGGCACTACAAGAAAACAACATTTTAGCCACCACTTTTAGCAACCGATCGATCGGTTGCTAAATTAGCGACCTCGGTTGCTAAATTAGCGACCGATCGCTCTTTTAGCAACCGATAAATAGGCCCTAGCGACGGATAAAAGGAAACGCCTTAGAGCGTACTGAAACTAGCGACGGATGGCTCATCCGTCGCTAATTAGCGACGGATAGGTCCATCCGTTGCTAAAATTGCGACGGATATGCCCATCCGTCGCATTTATTTAAATTTTTTTTTTATTAATCTGGTCAACAAGCTTAGCGACCGATGGAACCATCGGTAGCTATTGCATATTAATAAAAAAAAAAATTAACTTGCGACGGATGAGCTTATCGGTCGCTAATTAGCGACCGATCGCTTTTTTAGCGACGGATACGCCATCCGTCGCTAAAAATGCTATTCATCATCGATCGGACAGAAAACTCCAACCCATTTCTCTCTTCTCTCTCGCGGCTCAAATCTATCCTCCCCTATTTTCTTCATTTCTTCACCATTTCCATCAATCTTATAGTCATTTCGAAGCTCTTTCATCAAGGAACAAGTGTAGCTATTCAATTGCGTGATTATTTGCCCATTTCTTCCGCAATCAAAGGTATATATTTCGAACCTTAACTTGTCTAAATTTTAGTATTCTTCATTTTTTTTCCAATTCATTGAATTGTATGGATTCTACTAGTATCTATTATGTTGTATAGCTCAAATTAGGGGGGATGCACAAGTTTTAGTTGGTGAATTGATAGATTTGGGATGAATTGGGTATTTTATAGTTGAGTTCGATTATGTTTGGTCAATTAGTGTAGTTTTGTTTCAGATATACTAATTACTAATTAGATTTGGAAATTGTATAATTATAATGGAAATATGAGTAATTATAGTGTATTGTAATTAGTTATTATAATGGAAATTGTATAAATATAATGAAAATATAGATAAATATAGGTAATTATAGTGTATTGCAAGTTTTTATTATAATGAAAATTACATAAGTATAATGGAAATATATAGATAAATATAGGTAATTATAGTGTATTGGTAGTTGTTACTATAATGCAAATTGCATAATTATAATGCAAAATATATGTAATTATAGTGTATTGTAAGTAGTTATTATAATGAAAATTGTACAAGTATAATGGAAATATAGATAAATATAGGTAATTATTGTTTAAAAAAATTGTAAGTATGAAGGAAATAACTCATTGATAAATTAAAGTTAGAAGATAATATGAGTATTTTTATTTCTAATGTAGAAATATTGGGAGTATATATAATGCAATGTAAAAAATTGATAATTAAAATGAGTACTTGGTGAAAAACAACGTTAGCCGCAATGTACTAAACTTCCATTGGTCAGGTTTAGCATTCAAATATGTCAGAACGTACACTGAGGATTCCCTTACTTGAGGTTTGGAAAGCCAACTGGCTTTTGGGAGTTCCGCCCAAAGAGTGGATGCCGAGTCCCCTTCATGATGTTTGGGAGTCCTACTGGCGTGACCACCCGAATGTCTAGTGTCGTTCCTTGCTATATCTCTGATTGTACATGTTTTATATTCAATTGTGTATGTACTAACACGGATCTTTGTATTGCAGATGCCACGACCCAGGAGGCCACGATACATGACCCCGCAGTCCCAGAGGGATGATACCGACGGAGAGGACACCGGGCAGGGCTCCCCTACTGTTTTAGGGACTCCACCTGGGTCGAGCAGGGGATCGACTCCTCATTCCTCCCTCCACGACTCGTGGGCCCACGTTCCAGACGACGGTTGTCCCTTTCAAAGGCCGGAAGATGGTCTTATGTGGAATGGTCGCCCTGTCCTTTACCCCAATGGAGAGAAGTAAGTATTAGGCATTAACTGATTTACGAACTTTTAATATATATATACCGAACTAACCTTGTCACTATTGACTTACCTGTTCTTCACAGGTTGTATGGGGAGCACGCTGCTAAAGTACTCAGTTCGATAATACGGAACAGAATGGTCCCACCGCAAGAGGGTGGCAGCCAGTGGCATTGCATCCCGGACCAAATTAAGGGAGAGCTCTTCGAGGAGCTGAGGGTGAGTTAATATATGCATGTTTAAATACCATGTTTTTACATTCCGTTCGACCGCTATGCATGCGAGGGTAGGCGGCGCCCTCTTATATGTCGGACCGCATATTTATGTATGGGTAGGCGGCACCCATTATATGCTTGACCGCGTTTAGAACTAGAATGGATAGGCGGCATCCATTACGTGTAGACCTGAATAGATGTTGTTTTCCCTTGTTATATATTTGATACATGTTAGCTCCCCTTGTTATACTTGATTGTTTTTTAAGTATTCACCAACGTATGTGTTTCGATGTTTATTTGTAATTGTGTAGAAAGAATTCTTCCTTCCGAAAGCATTGCTGATGGATCTCTGGTGGAGCTTCAACTCTCACGGTAGTGCCCTTTACAAGTGCATGGTTCATAGCCTGAAGAAAATGTGGAAAGAAAACCGTCCACGTACCGGTGATTGGCCCGGAGATGCAATTTGGGAGGCGTGGAAGGTGTATTGGGCTGACGCGAGAGTCCAGGCGCAGGCTGACCAGAACACTGAGAACCGGAAGAAGCAACCGAATGATGGGACACGTACCCTGGTGACACACCGTTTTGGCTCTGAGTCGATCGCTACAGCACATGTGAGGCAGAAGGTAAGTATATTAACTTTGTGAATTCATCATTCTTATACTTGTTATTTACTTGCATTTCGAACTTTCAAACTAAGTATATGATGCTTTCATGTGTCATTCAGTTGAAGGATAAGGAGAGTCTCCTATTCACCCTGTTCTCGAGATCTCATAAGGCCAAGAACGGACAGTGGTTGTGTGACGAGGCCACAACAATTGCGGTAAGTATCAACAATACATGTGTTTATTAAATACTGATGATTTCATAACTAATTAACAACATAACTAACACCTTATACTCTTGATTTATAATTTCAGACGGCCTACGAGGACAGGATTCGTGATCAGGATCTCACTGTTGAGGAAATGAATGCCATTTTCCTCGAGGTGAATCCTCCAGACGAGAAGGGCCGTCGCTTGGGACTTGGGAGTGCAGCAGCCGTCCCTGAATTGGACTCGAGGCTGACTCGTCGTTCCCGTGCCAGTACATCTTCATCATCTTCAGCAGCAGCAGCAGCTTCCGCTCGAGAGCAGGCCCTCTTACTTCAGTTGCAGGAGAGGGATGAGGAGGTGAAGAGGCTAGCTGCGGAGCAGGCTGAGCAGAAGGACACAATTTGCTACTATGTTTGCTGAGCTGTATGCGAAGCTGGGGATGCCTCCACCTCCCTTTCCATGATATCCCTATCCTTTTCGACTTTATTTACTATTTTCTACATGAATACTGTGTACGCTATGATATTATTTTGGATTAGTATTGTGTACGTATGATTATTATTATATGTATGGAGGGTTTTGGTACATTTATTATGATTTTTTTGGATTATTTTTTGGTTTATTTGGTCTATAGAATTTCTGTAACATGTTGCTTAATTAAACAGGTTGCATTTGATTTTGAGTCTCATTATTATATCTAAAAAAAAAAAAAAATAAAAAAAAAATTAGCAACCGATGGTCTCATCCGTCGCTATATACAGCGACGGATAAGGCTTATCCGTTGCTAAAAGTCCCGGACTTTTAGCGACGGATAACCTCATCCGTTGCTAATATTTAGCAACCGATGAGGCTCATCCGTCGCTAAATGTCCGGTGACTTTAGCGACGGATAAGTCATCGGTTGCTAAAAGTCAACCTCATTTTCCGTCGCTAATCCGTCGCAAATTCGCAACGGATTACTCATCGGTCGCTAATTCGCTAGCGACCAACGGTTTAGCAACGACGATTTTATCCGTCGCTAAAACACCGATCGGTCGCTAGCGAGTTTTAACAACCGATCGGGGTGGTTTAGCGACGGATGGTTCCGTCGCTAAACTCGATATTGCTTGTAGTGTGGTGATGGAGAAAGCATAGGATTTGTTTTCATACATTATTTATGTTATTATTCCTCTAATTTTAAATACATATAGGCTTAATCATTATAAACCTTAATTTGTGTGGTTCAGTTAAACAAAAATGGAGAAAGTATTTAATAAGATTCGACTGATAAGTAAAATATGTAAGATAGGGTGTTAATGGAAGAAAATTTAGAAATAGAATTAGTGCTATTTAGGCTAAAATTAATAATATGATTGTACAAAAAATTAAATAATTTAATGAGTGTGAATAATTTATAATCTTTTTCTAATGTAAATGTGATGATTATGATGAGGAAAGGACTAAACTAAAGGTAGGTTGACATTAAGAAATTGTCAACCTCTAGTTTTTAAGTCTAGTGGATAATGTGATCAGTGATGGATGCTGCACAACGTACTCTCATAAGTCATACTAAGACTTGGTCTACTCACTTTTTCAAGTATTTTCCAGTCAACTAAATGTCCAAATCTACGTATGTACTTACTTTTTCCATTCAACTAGTATCATCATCATATACCAAATAATCCCAATCATAGATCATGCTTATCGACCAAATCACCAAATGCATCTAAAATTTTCTAAATCTTTTTTCTTAAATAAGCCCGTCTATCTATATGCTTATCGACGAACATTGTTCCTGTTCTTTCTTACCTGAAATAATTTTATATTGTACTTGTACTCATTTGGTTTTTGTACATAATTTAACACTAAAATTGTCACTAGCTATTTTCTACTTCTCGTTAGTACACTTCAATATGACTCGTTTTGCACCTGCACATTATAGTGGTTGGGCTACACAGCCTACACTCCCAGCTTCCAGGGGCCAACAGCAAATGTACTGTGTGTCACATTAGGCTGTGTTGCACAACACATTCTGGGTGTTTGGCTTTAAACTGAATTGTGATATTTTGTTAAATTTAACAAAAGCCGGAATAGTGACGGAATTAAGGTTTTGTTAGTTTAGTTTTTATTGTTGTAGTTGGGTTGAATTAAGGGGTTTGAATGGTAGGGCAGTAGGATTTTTATAGATATAGTGATGAGTGTTGTAAGAGAATGTGTAAGGGAATGTTTGTTTGATTTGTTTAATGATGTGTTGGCATGTATTGGGATTGGTGAGAGATTGTGTGGGGTTGTTTAAATAGTGGGAGGATTAGTTATTCTTGAGTTGAATTGGTATAAAAAATGTAAAAATTTGAAATATCCAAACCTAGGAAAAAAAATCATTTTTTTTTTAAATTCGTTTTTTTTTTTGAAAAAACAAAAACCGACATTTTGCAACAAATACGGATTTAAATTAATAAAATAAAATGACAAAATAATATTAGAAACATATAATTGGAAATTCCTTAATGCAAAGTTCATTACGATAAGGGAAAATAGCAGTCACACATGTTTAGAAATAATAATACGGGTACACACTGAACCCGTTAGTTGCGGTTACATATTGAAGTAACGCATGTTACTGGAGATTTTCAACATTATTATGCAAGGGAATTGCGTAGCATTACTGAAAGGGGATTATGTTGCCTTTTGTGATGGGCTCCGTTCGATTATGGCTCCTCCCGACATAGAGTCAACATGTCTCCAATCTGCTGGAACTGGAAGAAAATCATCTCCTCGGGAACTCGACGACATTCATTGACATCGTAGTAGGCGGGGCGGACCAAATCACCATTCGACTTCACAATCCAACTTGGCTCTGTGGGTTTTTTATCTGAAGCGCGCTGAAACTCATACTTCATAATATTGTACCTGGTAACCAAATGAGCCACTAGAAGGTTTTCATTTTCAGGTAAGCCATCTTTCATTATGGCCAGAATCTCCCTCCATGTAGTCCATTCAAAACTCCTACCAACCATTTTTACCTTCTCACCAAAAGATAAAACAGTGCGGATAAATCTTTTATGCGTGGCAGGAGTCCAAGGATGGTCGCAGGAGATTGGCCTACGACTGGAAGAGTGGGATGATCCGGTAGCCATTGTCTGCACAAGGAATTATTAACATACCAACATAATGATTAGACGGTGCAAAGAGTACGAAAATATTATGACAATACATAAGTATTTAACATGAAAAAAAAATAAAAATGACATTTTCATGTCACAACAATACGTTAAACCACACAACATATTATTCTTATCGATTATGTCGATTACATTTTCATAATAAGCTACCAGTTAATCCTAGTAAGCTACCAGTTGCGACGGACTTGAAACGCAAACCAACTACACTTCATCTCGTCATTGAAACCCAACCATGTACGTCCAAGTTCTTCATTCGCTAGAAGCTTAACATGGCCAATCATGAATTTGTCGTGGTCATTTTGTAAAGTGGGCCAAAGACGGGCTATTTCTTGCTCAATTACTGAGTTTTGGTGTTCCAATGTGGATCCATTTTTCCGAACCTTGAATAATATTTTTAACGCTTAGAAAACTTTTCATGAACTTTAATGGTTTCATTTATGCCGGGTACTTTAGTTGGATTTTCGTTTTTTGTTAACTTTCAAAGGCTAGAGATAATTAAAAAAAAGTTTGCCTACTTGGGGTGTCTGCTTATAAACTGCCTTTTTAGTTATGCATTTTGTATAATATAACTTAGATAATGAATTATCTTTGGTAGCTTTACGTGCCGGTTTTATCATGGTACCTTTAAACCTTATATACGTTTACACGTATTATATAGACATCCACATATGCAAATATTATAGAAAGTTTGAATTGTTCGCATTTACCAATTACCGCAAACGGATGTACAATATGTGAAATAACTATAAAAGTATAGAATTACAAAATAATTTTAATTGCAACTACATTTTGAAGACACTAATGGTTTCCTTAAAAATAATAAAAAAGAAAAAAAAATCTCGGAAGACCAATAAGGAGCAAACAGTGGCAGCTTTCGAGTGTATCCATTGATTTCCTTTAGTGCATGAGAACCGAAACATAGCAGAATATAATGCATCCGGTATAAGAATGGTAAACCCAAACAGCCTAGAACGAATTTCTTTTATTTTACGTACTTTTTATATGCTAGAATGAGAGTATATGATGGGATGATCGTAAACATAACGCTAAAGTGATAAGAAGTTACACATACAAAAGACATGTGATGAAGAACCAAATAGACATAACAACTCAATTGCATGTAACTAAAGACATGTAATAAAGAACCAAGTAGACATAGCAACTAAAATGCATGTAACTAAAGCCATGTAATAAAGAACCAAGTAGACATAGCAACTAAAATGCATGTAATGAAGATAAGTACTCTATGAAGGTAATGAAATGTGCACCTTAACGTGAAAAGAAAATTCAATTGGGAGTAGGGGGCGTCGGCTGTTTGCAAAAGAGGTAGGGGAGGATAGTAGGAGAGTAGTGTTTCTTGTGTGTTTTAGGTGTAAGGAAATGAAAGGGAAGGATGCACATTTATACTAAAGTAAGAAAGGGATGCATTGGAATTTGTAGTTGTGTCCCTATTTGAAGCTAAGTGCCAAAATGGGAATAAAAAAAATTGGTCAAAAGTGTGATAATGGTTTGGTGTTGGGAAACATGAATGACAATAGGCACTCATGTCCCAACATGAGTAGTCATTTCCAATGAAGTAAATGAAGTAAATAACTTTGAAAAATTTGTATGTAGTGACACATAACATGCAAAATGCCAACATCCCTACCACAAACTAAAGTAGAAGGTGGCACACCTTCTAATGGCAATGGGTCGGGCTGCCAGAGGCCCGGTCCTGGCCCGGGACATTTGGCCCAGGCCCGGCCCAAGCCCAAGAACGGGCCTAAAGTTTAGGCCCAAGCCCAACCCGTCATGGGCCGGGCCGGCCCAATTATTTTTTTTTCAAAAAAAATCAAAATCCACACATTTTAGGAATTAATTTTTTAAAAGAAAATTAGAAATTAAAAGATTTAAGAAATTAGAAACCAAAAATGCTTCAAAAACTTATAAATTATTGGTTGTAATGTATATTAAAATATATGATTCAATAGAGATTTTTAATAAACACATAAAAAAATATGAAAAATGTATAAATTACAACTTAAATTAATAATACTAGTATATATATAACAAATTAAATAGGAATATTTATATATATTATATATAATATATAAAGAAATATATATATACATGGGCCGAGCCGGGCCAGCGGGCTAGAATTTTTGGCCCATGGGCCTATATAACAGGCCCAAGCCCAGCCCAATATGGTGATCGGGCGGGTCGGGCCTGACAAATTCGGGTCGGGCTTGGGCTGGCCTGGGCTGCCCAACCCAAATTGCCATCCCTAGGCACACCTCAACCAAATATGACAAGTTCGCTTAGATATATTCACAAGGCAACTAGTCTAGAATGCAAGTTGGGAAAAAAAAAACAAAGGAAATTTCAACAGTACACACATAACAGTTTAGAATGCAAGTTGGCTCAGATTTTTATCAATAAAACTCAAAACTGGATGCCTGTACAAAACTAGCAAAGGCATCCGCCATGGCTGCGATAGAAATCGTCTCGCCAAGATACGGTGTAGCTCATATGCTAATTGTACAAGTCAACCGTCGTTTATAACCCATGCATGCAATCATCATCGCCAACGTTCCATTTTCCCACTACAATAATGCAAAATGACATGATAATGCATATTATAATGCATGCATATGTTATAAGTTTTCTGATTAGCCTGTTTGGGTCTACTTTTCTTAAAACTGAACACATCATACCGTGCAAAGGCAGCAACGCCATGGCTGCTCGACTGGAACGACAGTTGAGCCACGCCGAGATACGACGCTGATATAACCCTGGTATTCTCATACAAGAGAGGTACAAATAGTATAAGCATCAAAATTAAATACTGCCATACATTAAAACTGAGAGCAATGTCACGAGTCCATCACCTTTGAGTACAATGTGTCGTAATTCGGTTCAAGGGCTGCCAAGGAAGATAATCCGGCAACTCCAACATCCTCAAGTACAACTCCCTCTCTGGCCTAATCATTGTGGACCAAAAAGAAAAGGAGACATCAGGGTGTTTGGCTTTAAACTTGCCTTTGGTATTTTGTTGTTTTGGTAAATAGGTGTATTTGGTTAGAATTAGCTTCTGTAATATAACAAAAGCCACAACCCGAGTTACTGTGCCTCATAAACAACTATACTTTGCATTTTCATGTATCACACAGAGGCATACAACTTAGCAACCAAACCAAACACACGCAAACTGCCAATGCCACAAAAATAAAACCTATACCAGACTGCCCTTTCTCAATCCATTTGAAAATGCCACAGGCAACAAAGCAAACTGCCACAAGCCAACTATTGCAAAGCCAACATGAAAAAGAACTAACCCTATTACAGACTTAAAAACGACTACACTTATCGAATATCAGAGCAAAGTGGATCCAAACAAGGCTACCAAAAAGCAAAATGGACACAAAAAAAAGCTACATCAAAAAATAGCATATAAGCAGAGGATGCCACAACAAAAAACGAAAACATAAAATATATGAAAATAAAAAAAAAAAACCCACAACAAAAACATAGCAAATTGCATCCAAAGCAGGCTGCCTTGAACCCCAAATAAAAAGCAAAAAATTGAAAAAAAAATCATAATACGAAATTTTTATCCCAAATGAAAGAAACTAAATTACACATGCAATAATCAAACGCCTAAATCAATTAGCACAGAGAAATTCATACAAGAAAAATACATAAGACACAGTAAACAATACCAGAAAATTATAGGCAGAATGAAATTCCAAGTGTAGAAGAAAGAGGATTAGAGTTTAGAGAACTCATCTTATTGTTATGTGAGTCCACTCAATTCGACCGGTGAAGAAGGCCGGAAACCTCAATTGGATCAGAAAAGAGTCGAAAAAAACAAAGGCCGCCGGGAAACTCCATTTTCGTCACCGTACGAGCTCCATCAACCACGAGTCATTCATGGCCTCTCCAAGTACACGAAACGCGCCGCCGGAAAGCTCCACGCGCCGACCATCAATTTCGGAAGTCAACCGTTTCGAAATTTGGTTCCGATAGGATTGTAGATCGTGACGAGGGGAGTCTAATGGTGTGTTTGGTTTCGTCGTGGGTGGCCTAACGGTGGAGATCTGGACCGGATTTCTTTTCCCGGTGAGCAAGGTTTTAGTCGGTGAGAAGAGAGAAGGGAGAGACAACGTACTGAATTATGGCAGGCTAGAGAGAGAGACGATATTTGGAAATGAAAAACAGTAACTCGGGTTGTGTCTTTTGTTATTTAACAAAAGCTAAATGTAATCCAACAACAACATTTTAACAAAATAACAAAATACCACAAACCAATTTAAACCCAAACAGCCTGATTCTTCTTTATATAACCTTCACTAATGGACCAAAATTCCGGTCGGCGCAATTATATATATGGTTGCTATTCGTATTGATATACTGGGCTCATAGATCAATACGAGTTATTTCCCGCCCACTTTATCCTTGTTATAGAGCAAACACGTTTAAAATTTGAAGTTATTCTGAGTGGATTCTTGAAAAAAAAATTACACCCTGTTAGTACGATAAATATTTTCAACCTATTTAAACCTTATGAAATTCTGGGCATAACATTTTATTTGTTTTGTTTTTCTTTAATTTTATGTTCCTTCTTTTTTATTGTTTTAGCAAATTTTTATTTGATAATATTTTCTGAGTGGATTATTGAAAAAAAATTACACCTTATTAGTATGATAGATGTTTTCAACCTATTTAAACCTTCTGGTTCAACTCCTATATGTTCCAACAGTCTTTATTTGTTTTATTTTCTCTCTCTCTTTTCTTTTTTAATTTTATGTTCCTTATTTTTTTTATTGTTTTATCAAATTTTTATTTGATAATATTTTTACTACTAAATCAAATCTCATACACATTATACAAACTTTTATAAAATAATTCTGAAAGCTAATGTAAAGAATTCAAACGGGCGACGGATCAATATTTAAGAGGTGCGCATGTGCAAATTAGTAGAGGTAAAAGTAAAACCGTAGAAGTAGAACCGACCTAGTTCAGTGATTTTCAAATGATGAAAAACAAAGTCATTGACATGGAGTTATAGATGATATAGAATTGAAATCGAAAGCCATGAGAGTCTGCCACAGTGCCACTCGTGCTCATCATGCACAAAATATAATAGTACGTCGGCTGGTCTAAAGTCTAAACTCAACGAGATATTTGATTTACATAATTAATTTCTCGACGGCACTGCACTTATGGAAAAGTTGCGGGACTGATGACTATTAGAGTAAAAACATGGATGAAGGCATGAAGCTTCCTAACTGTACTGAGCTAGCCTCAGTACAACTGAAATTTATAGTCACATATAGAATTCAAATTGAAGTTAAAGTTGGATCCCATCAATGCTACAAATTGAAATATGTTCATCTGTTGTATAGTCGATCCACATACAATATGAAAATAGTGTATGCAACAAATAAAAAGTTCGTTCACGGAAATGTTTTTTTTTTTCCTTGTCTCCGACCAGGAATAGACCTAACCTTTAGGTAGGCTGGATTTCATTTCGGGCCCAAACGGTTATAGAAGAATTTCTTCGTATAGTATATTTTTTGTAAGTGGTGAAAGAGATTTTTAATTTCCCGTATTTTGAACTCTTATCTTTAAAAACCCTTTTATATAGTCTTCTCTTGTTGAGATAGATATCAAAGTAGGTTCTTTCTGAAAATTTATGAGATATTGATTTCTATAAAATTAAGACTTTTAGTTGATTTGTTGTAGTTTGATCTTGTCTTCAATCTCGATCACCTTGCTGATGGAGTCACTCCATGTTGAATGATCTTCAACATAAAAATTATATGAAAAAGAAAAGACTAACATCCTTACAAGTCACTAAGTCTAACAAATAGTAAGCTAACTCTTTAGTCACTAAGTCTAACAAATACTATAGCTAGCAAGCTAACTAATTTAACAGATAGGAAGCTAACTCTTTAGTCACTAAGTCTGTTCAAGTCACCAAATTAGGACTTAAGAGTTCTTAGCAAGCCTTTCTGTACTAAATAGCTCTTTACCTATGTTGCTCATCAACATACTAGGTCCTAACAAATTTCTTACTTTTTGATGTAGCAACACATAGCTATTTTACAAAAAAACCTATCAAGTGATTTGGGTTTGTGGAAACAATCCAAATATATACTTCAGAGAGATAACAAATTTAAGCATAAGCAGATAATGGAAAGTTAAGCAAATAAATCACAAGTGATCTGGTTGGAACTTGTCTTGTCAATTCATCCTCAAGATGTGAATACAGCAGACAAATTACAAGTGACAATAAAAACACAAGTTTGCAGGGAAAATAAAAAAACAAAAAGAAAAAAAAAATAAAGAAGACAAATACTATAACAATAAGACTTCTATGAATCTAAGTAAATTTCTAGTATCTTCTTTCTTTTCAACACATGTTCGGGTACTAGAACGGATGTCTTGCTTAGCACATCAAGTATGTAGTCCATCAATAAAGTCCTGATATTCATTTTAGCAATCCTGGCAAGCCTTGCATTTTTCTCATAAGGTTCCTGACAACTGATCCTTAGAGAGGTTCTTCCTTTTGTGCAGATCATGCTCAGATAGCCAAGATCATTCTTGTAATCATTCTCAATCAAGTAGATGAATTCCCAGTTGTTCGTGTTTAGCTTAGGTTTGAATCACCCAATGTGTTGTCTCTGTATAGCAATCTCCTTTGGCTTATAGAAAAGACATTCTTCTTTCAAGTCCTTCATCACATCTTGGTTTATGACAGACACCTCAACGTTCGGCAAGATATATAGTAGCATTCTCAAAGGAAGGTACATTCTTGTTCTTGTTGTAGTCCTTTTCTCTCCCGTCATACATTTGGTTTTACACAATGTTTGGAAAAAGATCATTTTCACAAAGTTCAAAGAGATCTAGAACCCAACACTCTCCTAAGAGTCTTACTACACCCTGAGTAGTATGATCATCGGTCTTGGTATACTCAATGAGAGTATCTGCTGGAGCGTCACTTGCTGGGGAATTGCTTGTTGAGACATCTTTTGGTTGAAGATTTTCCTTCTTTCCTTTCTATTATGTCTTGAATTCATCTGGGAAGGTTCAACATCTCTTCTAGAAGTGGGTTTTGATAAAGTCTTTATTTAGACTCTTAGTCCTGCCATAAAGAGTTAGTGCAGCCAATGGTTTTGCATGGATTGGGGCATGAGCAAAGGTAATCTGTTGAGAAGTTCATGACGATATCTTTTGAGAGGAGCAATCAGTTCTTTTCCTTTTTGGGTGATGATCATCATCTCCTCTAAGTCCTAGTTCCACAGTGGAGTTCCAGTTGCCTTATCTATTTATGCAGAAAGATCATCATCATCATTCCTTCCATCCCCCATTGTTTTCCTCTTCTTTTGATCAGAAGGCTTAGGTGCCTTTGGTGGTTTTGGCACATGAGGAGGCACATATACTAGCTAGGATTTCATTTCGGGCCCAATAAGAAAAAAGTTAGTGTAAATTAGTTGATGGTTATAGAAGAATTTCTTCATTTATTTTGTAATTGTTGAAAGAAATTTTCTAGCCACAATATACGCGCGTGAGACTAATAGAGAGCTCATTTTAGGAAGCCCGTCTCGATCTAAAATAGACTAAACACGTTTGGAGCTCATTGAGAGACAGGTTGTCGTTTGTTGAAATCTCGGTGTTCATATGGAAAAGTGAGAGATGATGAAATAAAAGAATAGCATATGCAAATAGTAACAAACTTGTACAAAAACAAACATGTACATATATATATATAAGCATATGTAAGTACATAACAATAAATAAGTTTACAAACTAAAGTTCCTTAAATATGGAGTCAGTCACTAGGTCGTTCCTTTGTACGCCTCAAGAAGGAAGCAAGTCTCGTACATACTAGTTCATGTTCATCCATGCAAGTACGACCATCGCATGTCTTCAAACAACTCCTGAAAAAGTAACAAATAATAAGAATTAGTGAGTAGAGGATGGTTATACTATCTCTTCCCAATACAATATTTACCCCGCTCATGGTGCTAACAGGTGAACATCAATTTGTCTCCGAGAATAAAACTACTTTGAGACGACTAAGGAGCACTTCAAATAGTCGAATCTGGCGAACTTACTTTGAATATGATTGAGTGCAAAGAGAAACTGAGAAGAGAAAGCAAATGAGAAGAGAAGTATCAAATTTATTGGATGTGTGTTGGTGAAATAAATCTTCTTATCTATTTATACTATGCAATATGTTCTATTAAAAGTGCGTAAAAATCTTGAAAAATATTTCAATAAATAGATACACAACTATTCATTAAGAGTCGTATGCTTTTGGAAATCAGTCAATTTTCAAAAGTTACAAAACAAACTAATAAAAAAACAGAAACAAATTAATACATTTTTGTTGCCAGATTAAATTTAATGTTTCTTTCAAGATATATTTGTTTCTTTTTCATTCATATATCCCCAATATTCTACTCCACAATTAAAAAAAATATATACTCCCTTCGTACCAAAACAGTTGCACCATTTTGCCAGTTTGGGCGTCCCGTTAAAGTTGTATCATTTCATTTCTTTGTCATATTTGGACATAATTATAATAATTTTATATTCCATCAACACATTTTAGTGGCCACAAATCATCAATAAATTAAAGCAACCCCCAATATCAATATAACTCAATATTTAACCTTTCTCCTTTTTTTTTTTGTGTCAAAATAAATGGTGCAACTGTTCTGGGACGGAGAGGACACAATTTCCCATACATTTTCTCCATTCCCAATACCTTAAACACATAAAAATAATCCAGCACCTCATTATGAATAATTTGTTTTCTCCATCACCATATACTACTACTCCCTCCGTCCCCCAGAAAACTTTAATCATTTTGAATTTTTAGGATCAACAGTTTTCGTCTTTGACTACAAATTACTATTAAATTGTAATGGTAAAATATATAACATAATTACATAATGAAAATTTAGAAAGTAAAGTAAAGTTTCATGATATAATTTTTTTATATATATTTTACCATAACAATTTAAGAGTAATTTGTAGTCAAAATCGAAAATAGTTAATCAGAAAAAGTCAAAATGGATAAAATTTTCTGGGAGGGAGAGATTAATTACTACTACTAACTATAAAATTACATAAAAAAATATGCTTGGATATAAACTAAACTTATTGATTTTGCAAAATAAATGCCCCAAAAGCCTGAAAAAATGAACAGTTAAGCTTAGAAGTATGACACTTATTTTTGCAAAATCTAAAATCCTAATTTAGAGCCAAACTGAAAATTCTTCTCATCTCTAAAAAAAATTACTATTCAAATTACCATTTAAGTTTTCCCTGAAACAATTTTGAAGCATGTATGTATGTACTTGAACGAAATACCCCAGTTATCGTCGTGTAGTCTTCGGCAATCCATACGTCATGTAGTGGTCAATTTGAGTTTGACCCTCCCAAGCCGTATAATTCGTGTGAAATTCGCCAGCTGAGATTTAGTTGGGATCACACCAAACAGGCGACGCCACCAAAAGCCCAATTTATCACGTGCAAGTTGAGCACCACAACATCTCATTTCTTTATTCAGAAAAATATAATATAAAATCAATAGAACAAATCAACAAAAAGACAAATCCCGTGTAAACGTAGTGTCTGAGCTGAGCTGTCAACTTTTTGTTCCACCTCAACACATATATAAATAGCCCCTTTGGCCATTGACCAATTTTGCTTCAAACCATCACAAAAAATTTCCAGATAACAGAACCAACCATGCAGCACAGGTCAAACACCAACCCGGCTCTCAAGCAACAAGAGAACAGCATCATTGTATCCGCTCTACAGAACGTAATCACCGGCCGATACGAAACCGGAAACACTAGCAGCTCACAGTCCCAGTCCCAGTTTTTCTCTGTTTCTGCCGCCGAAATGGAGACTTGCCGCGTTTGCGGCATAAAAGGCTGCTTGGGGTGTAATTTCTTCGAGATGACTGGCATTAGCAATTCGGTACCTGGAGTTAGCGGCTTGACCGTGAAGAAGAGGAAGAAGAAGAACAACTACAGGGGAGTGAGGCAGAGGCCGTGGGGGAAGTGGGCTGCCGAGATACGTGACCCGAGAAAGGCTGCGCGTGTGTGGCTTGGAACTTTCGAGACCGCTGAGGAGGCAGCGCGTGCTTATGATAGGAAGGCGGTTGAATTCCGTGGGCCCAGAGCGAAACTTAACTTCCCGTTCTCGGACTACACTATGTGTTCTTCCGCGCCTTTGCCAGTGGGGTCTGCCGTTAGTGATGAGACAGGGCAATCCAGCTTTCAGAAGCCGGAGAAGAAGAGGCGAGATGGAGAAGGCGGATCGACGATGACGAGTAATGTTAATATTGAGAGGGACTATTGGGAATTGATGATCGGAGACGAGGAGATTGATCAGTGGATGATGTCCATGATCGAGAGCGGTAATTCGTCTGATTCGGCTAATGGCGGGAATGTTCATAGCGTGTAATATTTAAATAATAATAATAGTACATTTGTAATTCTGTGGATTTTTTTCATTTTCTTTTTTTCTGCTTTAAAACCGGTGATGCTAAAAAAAACTCGTAAAATTTTGTTATAATTTCGGGACTCTCTACAGTCTACACCTGTTTTAAACAAAAATTGAAATGAAGAGAATGAGGGATTCTTCAATTACACCTACCTACCTGATTTTACTATATTTCACATCACGTTCTATTAGAGTTAACGGAAAAATATATGTCAAAGGCTCGTTGTTGCAAACAGAGAGAATATTTTAGTACGCAATACGGCACGATACAAGTGATCCTATGTTTTATACTTTTGTTAGGGATCATGTTCAGCTTTTACATATGTTATATGTTATGAGTTTTCGAATTGACTAGTGAATTTTGTAATTAGTGACAAAGCGAACACATGCTCAATGATAGTGTCATACAGGACTTTTGTATCTTCTCCATTTAATTAATATTACTGCTATTTTCCTCAAAAAGCAGAGAGACTATTTCGTCAAGTATAACAGTATAAAATATGACAATTACCTAACTATCTTATTATAAAAAGAACACATTTGTCACGTTATAATTTAACAATGCTATTTATCTTCATTAAATTAATTAAATTCTTTTCATTTCTTACCTTTCAGGCGTTAAATAAGTAAAGCATCCATACAATATAATACTTCCCAAACTTCGTCTGCATGTACATATTATTAGTCACTGGATTTGGACTAACCACATCCAAAACTTCATGATTCATGAATCATGATTGTTTGTGTCGATGCCAATTGATTCCACATTATCCGACAAGAATAAGTTGTTATCATGTTGTTATGTATACAATTTGTTTTGTAAAGAACAATAAGGTAAATTGATTTGAAAACTTGCTTTACGTAGCCTTTTAAAATGTAAGGTGAAAAGGTCATTAATAATGTTACTCTTTAATAAAATGAACTAAAAAGTTGATTGATACCCAATTTTACTATATTTCACATCACGTTCGATTTTTAGTATGCCAAAGGCGTAAATGACGGAATAGTTGATAAAGTAATTGATAACTGATAAATTGATTGTTTTCTAATTCATCGGTTTATATTTTGAAACTTTATGTGGAATAGTTTTTAAAATCCATCAATGTCTTAACATTCACTAATAAAATTATTTGGGAAACTGTCTATGATTTTGTCAAATCTTACGCAGAAAAGTATTTTTAATGTTTCGCATTATACACGCGTAATGTTTAAAAAAATTATAACATAAAATACAAGTAGATGAACATACATAGCGGCGGTTTTAAGTAATTTTAGCTCAGTTATTTTCGTCTTTTATTTTTTCTAATTTTAGTTTAGTTTGAATTTATTTACTGTTTGTTTTTCTTATATTACAAATAAGTTCAGTGTATTTCAGATCAAAACTTCAAATTAATTTAGTTTATTTCAATTCAGATTATACAAAGTTTATACAGATAATAATAAATCGGTATCGGGTACTGCCCCTGTCCCATAAAACTTCATCCATTTAGACTTTTTTTATTAACAGTTTTCAATTTTGACTACAAATTACTCTTAGAAAATAATGGTACAATATTTAACAAAATTATATCATAAATCTTTACTTCCTAAATTTTCATTATGTAATTTTGTTATGTATTTTATAATTACAATTTAAAAATAATTTATAATTAAAATTAAAATTTATTGATAAAAAAAATTAAAGTGGATAAAGTTTGGAGGTAGTAGTGAATTAGAATAAATGAAAGATTGACCCGGAAGTTGGTAGCGAAAAGCCGGGAGATCATTAATTAAGCCCATTAATTTATTACTAATATGGAGTGGATACTATTTATAGAAAGCAAAAAGCTCCTGGGAGAAGATTTGCGAAGTTGACATCTTAGGACGAGTTCACGTTGACATGATCAAAAAGCTCGACAACGTTGTATACTACTATTACGTATTATATTAGTAAATCCATGCAATAGTATATAGTATAACAAAATTGGCATGTGCTCAAATTCTCAACACATGCAAAACATGTGCGGATATTTAACAAATTGACATGTGCGGTAATAATAATACTATATAGTAATAATAATATAGGTTTAACAAATAACAACATACTCTGCACGAGCATATTACAGTTTAAAATAACATATCTTATCTTTTATTAATTTAGTTAATTTAACAACATTCTAATTTCTAAATTTCTGGTAAGGTGGGGTATTCCGTATTGGCATATTATAGCAGCATCGTGTCTTAATCTCTCTTTGTTTCTTTTTTTCAACTTTTTCTTCTCTTTTAATCATTATTTTAAGGCTTATGGTATAGTTACATAGCCACATATTTTATTATGATTGTTGATGGGTAAAATATTAATTATTTCTAATTTGTGGTAAGTTTTGCTTTCGAGTGCGTCCTTCTAAGCTAAGTCTTCCAATCAAGGTCCTTCCATGAGTTACTAAGACCTTCTATGCTTCCTTGAGTTACTAGGACCTCAAATAGAGCTTGAAGGGGAGGGGGGGGGGGGGGTTAGGACTCCATGCCCGATTTGTCAAGGATCAAACTGGAAAGACGACTTTACGTATAGGGAGTTGTAGGCTTCCGTAGTAAATATATTGAGATGGAGAGTGGGTGGAATATTGTTGATTACATTCAAATAATGGGATGTAGAGGCTATTTATAACCTTTATATTCAAGTAGACTTCTTCGAGATAGCGCCAAGTGGCGGCTAGGATGGAGCCACATGGGTGTAAGAGGCTCATTGGCATTCAATGGGATTGGCCCAATATGCAAGGTTTTGTCCATTTGGGCTTACTCTATTTACCTTAGTGGATCACTTGGGAAAAGTCATAATGTTATGAGACGGTCCATAACACTTGGTAGGCCCTAAATATTAATAGAGCGCCCTTTGGAACGTCCAAATCCGTAGTTCAAGGATTGGACATACTTTTTTTTTTGAAAGGATAAATAACTTCATAGAATTAAAAAGCGTTAGAGTTTACAAGCCGAATCCTAGATTGGACATACTTTTACATTAACAATGAGTATATAATATTGTCCACATAATTTGTTTTTACTTTATAGAGTATAGCTAGTTACACGATTTTCAAATAGGAATAATGTAGTACTCCTCCTTTCGTCTCTGAAAACTTTAACGATTAAAGTTAGTGTGCAACTTAAGGAGATATATTAAAATAATTAAAAATGAGAAAGTTAGTGGGACAAATTATTTTTTAATTGAAAATTAATTTTTAAAGCGAAGTGTAGTGGCAAATTTGAAATATTGTTAATGTTTTTAATGTGTGGGTTAACTTTATTTTGAAAATGGGTAATATTGTGTGGGACACCAATAAAAGTAAAGTGGATAAAATTTTACAAGACGGAGGGAAAGGAGGGGAGGGGTGGAGTATCTGTTTTTTCAAAAATGCATTTTTATTTTTCGTCCTACTTTTAAGTTTCCCTATTCAATCAAATTTTTATTTCATGCAAACATACCACACTTATAGGTCTTACGACTAAATAAAATACCTACCACACTTATTCTACAAACATTTTAGAAAGAAAAAGAAAAAAAATGAAAACGTTATAAAATTAAACGTAAAGAAAAAAAAACAGCCGAAGTATTATTTATTGATCGTTAAAGATATACTAACAGTTTAGTCACCATCACTAGAAAATAAGTAATAAATTTTACTTATAAATTTAAATGTTAAAAATAAAGAAATTAGTAAATAAAACTGGAAAATAGATAACATCTATTTTATTTTTTTAAACGGCAAATATTACAACTACTCCTACACTAATACTATACAAACTTCCTAAACCACCTTATTTATCCACACCTAAACCAACCTTATAACTCCGTCGCCGCCGGGGATCAAACCCGACACCTCTCCTTCACTATCCCAACTTCTTACCGCTGCACCACCTTATGACTCCTAGTAGATAACATCTATTGTTTCTCAAGATCAGACGTGACAATAATCAATATGGGATTTCAACCCAGTTGGTGGGCTAAAACCCATTTCCTTAGTTATTGTGGTATGGAGATATGTTATGAAATATTCTAACTCTCTCTAGTTCTTTGTTATTCGGTTGGATTCTAATTCTGTGCGTATAAGGTTTGATGATATGAAAATATGTCTAGTCCGTCCTAGTGCGCCTCCAACGAACTAAGACGTCTTGTATGAGAATTCGTAGAAGAACTATCCTAGGCTCTGATAGAGCCTCCGGGCCTATCAGTAAGGATCCGTAGTAGGAATTGTCCTCAAGAAAAGGAAAGAGGTACGTAGCACGAAGGTGAGTAATTAATACACACTGTGAAGAGTAGCCCCGAAGAACCTTGAGTGTCGGAGAGAGCAAACACATGAGAAAGTATGAAGTATTACCCAAGAAAGGCCCACATGTTGATGACACTATCCAAGATTCATCGTACATAGCTGTAAAAGTGTAACAGAATGACACATGGCGATGTCTAGTGGAAATAGTTGAGCTAAGAGCCCAAAAAAGCCTCTTCCATTTTGAGTTTACAATGGTTTGGGCTTATTTGAAATTTTTTTGTGGGTTCCACATGACACATACACACACTAAACACCTAATTCTTCTTTATTTGTAAATTTAAATTCTACATTGTTTATTAATATTGGAACTTATTTGGGGGCTACATTTATGTAGCCCATGCACATAACTGTTATGTAGCCCCTAAAAAGCCCCCATTGTGGCTCATTTGGGGTTTAAACCTTAAATAAAACTCAAATAAGTCAACCATTGTTAGTGCTCTAAGAGTCCTATAAATAGTGCTCACATCCTTGTAAATCATCAAGTAATATACATCACTGTACTGTTACTCTACAAAAATCATATCTCATCCTTGTAACTCATCAAGCAATATTCATCACTGTACTGTTACTCTATTTGTTGCTCATATCAATGCTTAAACACTCACCTGTTCAGAAGAAAATCACCATTTCTTGCACATTGATCTTATAAGAGCACTCCTTATGGAGTCTATTTTTAGCCTTAATTGAGAATTAAATCCCCAATTAAACCCCAAAATGCCTCCAATCTATGTTCTAAAACCCGAGTTGGGGTTAAGCCGAAAAATTATCTCGGATGGGTCAATTCGGGTTGACCCGGATCAATTCGGGTTGACCCGGGTCAACTTGAAAGGTTGATCCGGATGACGTAATAAATATATAATTATTTACTATTAAAAATAAATAATAATACTTTTGACAAAATATTATCATGCATATTTACCAAATTAAGTCAATTTCATTACCTATATATAAAATAAAAAGTGAAAAAATAAACAAATCCAAATAATTTTTTTTTACTCATTTCTACCTTTGACCTAAAATCCGGGTTGACCTGAGGTTAAACCGGCAAAATCTCAGAAAAATCCCGGGTTCCGAGATTTTGTATAAAAACCCGGCAAGGCTTCCGGGTTGACCCGCCGGATTTTAAAATATAGCCTCCAATGGAGACTTTTTTAGGCTACTATATAGTAGCCCATGGAAAATAGCCCTCAATAAAGCCCCAAGACACTAAAAAAATGTTTAATTATATTTTTTTAGTGGGAACTGTA
Source organism: Plantago ovata (assembly GCA_028274465.1). NCBI lineage: Eukaryota > Viridiplantae > Streptophyta > Magnoliopsida > Lamiales > Plantaginaceae > Plantago > Plantago ovata. Next base: position 42,884,872 of record CM051458.1, read on the forward strand.
ATAATGGGCTAACATGTGGCATTGGGAGCCACAAATAGTCCTTAATAAGCCACAAGCTATTGGAGCCTTCAATTTAGAAGGAGCTTTTTTGGGGCTTATATGTTTAAAGCCCCAACCAAAACCATAAGGATTGTTCTAAGTCTAACTCATAAACACTTGTAAGAAGCCCATAATCTTATTCTCTAAACTTTCCTAAAAAGCACATAATCTTATTCTCATAAACCCCATCATTTTGGCGCCGTCTGTGGGAACCATCGAACAAAACCAATTCCCTACAATTTACAGGCAAGAAGAAGATGGTGCTTACCCGTCCTAACAGTGAAGCTGCAACTGCTCCACCATCTGTTCTAGAGGCAGGCCACCATTGAATCCTCGATGGGGGATAGAAATAAATACAAATGAAGGAAGTAGAGAATTTATGGATGATGGTCATGAAACAAGTGTTTATGTGTCTTTCCATCGAAAAGAAACAAGACTTGTGGAAGATAGGTATGCAACCTATCAAGATGCATTGAGAACGTGAGAACAAGTAGACGCGACTATCGCAGATAACGAGAGGTTGCAGCTGAAAGAAGCACGGGGAAACAAAGCAAGAGCAGCAGCACGACAGCAGCCGAATGCAGTATCATCACCATCTCAGTTAGTTGGATCCCCAACATCATTCCCTGTAGCTCCACAGCAGACGATCGCCCCAAAAAGTTTCCCAACTCATGTCACGAATCTGTTGCAACAACCATCTCAAGATCCAGTCTCTTTGCCATCAAACTTGAATGATCAGGTGTCAAAATTGCTACAACCTTTGAAAAATAATAATATGCAAGTTTCAAGTGATGCATCAACCTACATCTGCTCCAATTATGTCAAATTCACAAATACACAACTTGCAAAATTATATGACTGGTCATTTTGGTCAAAGAAATTCGAATGTAGCCACTCAAGTAGTGCATCCCGTAGTTTTCAACCCTGCACCATTCAATACGAACCATTTAGCGGAAATGTTATTTATCCAACATATTCAACTTTCCCAACAAGTACATTCAATATGAATCATGTGCCTTACAGCTCGAACCCATTTCATGCAGACCCCGTACCAAACCCACAAATAGTAAACCCGTTTCAAAATACTGTTGGACAGGATCCTCGTAGGGAATCTGTCTTTCCTTATGGAACCACACAAACAAGAAAAATCTCTCAAGTTCTGCCACCTGTTACCAACCCACTCTTTACAAATACCGTAAACTATCACAACGCAACCCTCAGCTCAGAACCAAATGTTACCACAAACATTAGCAGTAGCCCCGCAAGCTCAAACTATACCCCCGAGACAGATTGAAACAATTGTGTTCGATAAACCCACTCCTACAACAATAGGTAATACTCGCTTTATCCCAAGAAGAGATGAACAATCTCTTTGAGCAGTTCTGTCACGCCCCAAAACCAAAATACGATTTTTTTTTTAACGATTTTCAAAAGACGCGATCGACTGTGTATCGTAAGATGGTCTTACGCCAACACGAAGTCTCAACAAAAACATAACATAACATTTTGAAAATGTAAACTTTTAAAATAAGTTGTATCCAAGAGTAAATACCAGAGCAATCTAATCCCAAAAGTACAAAGTCTCAAACAAACTACAAAATCTGTAAACTCAAACAGAACTACTAAAACAAAGTCTTGACAAAAAGGGAAACTCCTACGAAAGCAAAACTCTAACTTTGAAGCGACCTTCCTTAAGTGATCTTTTGATGAACCTGCTTCCCTGGGGAAAACTGTGTAAGGGTGTGTTCCTGGCACTTTTACCGGATCAAGCACATGTTCAAAATATAATTGTCACACACACATTCGAAATGTTTAGCATGGTATAACGTATACGAAACAGTAGCTCAATCAGACAATACACTATGGCCACACATACAGTGGTGGCACACCGTGCCGACTTTCACACAAAACAATACGATATGATACGATGACAAAACAATGGGAGATCTCCAAAGCACGACAATCCCCTCGAAAGGGTCAAACAATTCATAGGCATACCGATGAGCACATCGTCAAACATATAATTAAACCATGTTTTTTCACAAAACAAATCTTTACACACACAACAAAAATACAGTTTGGGAATTCACATACTTGATCCTCAATGGAAAAAGATAATTACACCAAGTCCCATATCTTGATATAATATTGGTAGTTTGCAAAGTATCACAACATTAGTAATTTCAAAATGGAAGCAAAAGTGACAAGAATTCCCCTTACCTAAAAAAGAGCGAACACGAAGCTTTAAGGGTATACGCGGAAGCTCTAACTCTCGTTAACACAATCTAGAGCACCTAACAAGAGTAAGAAAAGAATCACTAAACAAAAAGCTAAGAGAAAAGGCTAGAACAAAAATAATTAGAAAACAGCACCTATTGAGATTTGATACCAGAACCTCATTGTTAAACCCCCATGTACAAACCAACTCATCTACACTTAGTTGCCTTAAGTAACAAACAGATTCTGTAATTCATTCAAAACCCACCCCCTGTCAATCACCAAATTTACAACACAAGTCCTTTAAGTTTTCTGAAACATCAATTCAGTCCTTGCGCGTAAAACAAAGTTTCTGCAGTAAATCAATGACCGATCTCAGCCACACAAATCCATCCCGAAGTTTACCAATCACAATTAAACAACCCCTTCCGTCCACAAGAACCTAAAATAGTCCAAAACGCTCATCATCAAGGTTCGATAATTATGATTTATCATGTTTCTATGCCCCCGATTCAACACCCCTGTTTTATCACCCAATCCTTCCCAAGAAACACCCATTCAGTTAAGTCTCAGCCCAAAGTCATCACTAAACAGTTTGGTTAAACAGCTCCGCCATAAGGTTTAGCGTAGTAAATCAATTCGAAGGGTAGAAATCAAGAGATACACTAAGAACGTAAGAAAACGAGAGAGAGAAGATGAAAACTTACGTGGCTCTTGGCTAAGACGACATAGGTAACGGTGAAGAAAGAAGGAAAATAAAACCTAGTTCGCTTTTATACTAAAGGCCAGAGGAAAGAAATAAGTTTAAAAAGAAAAAGAATTCCAAAAGCTCATGGACAAGTTCGAACACACAACCTCCAGAACATTAGCCACCAACCAATCCACTAGGACAGAGAGAACTTTATGACTTCAAAAACGAATTCTGTAATTATATACCTTAAAGCCAATTTAGGAATAATAAAAAAATCCTGGGGTTTTACAAGTTCAAAAAGTTCAAAAAAGGATGTGAAAATGATGCGCCACGATGCATAGTCATTAACAATCCACTGTCTACGGCGATCAGAAATGAGCAAAGGAACATGACAATGGGTCCGCTAGTTCTTCAGTCATACTTCAGGGATACTTGCCCTATCGGCCGTTTGAACTGATTTCAAGCCGTATGGAGGGATACGACTACAATGAGGATGTTTGTGTAGTGACATTCCCGTCCACATTGTTTGAAGAGGCCATGGAGTGGTGGGCATCAATCCTAGAGGGTTCGATAAAGAGCTATAGAGAAATTAAGAGACAGTTTTCGAATCGCTTCGAAAAAGCACAAAGAATCAAGAGACTAGTGACTCATCTCAAGAAGGTGATGCAAGGTTCGAATGAGGAAATCACAGATTTCCAGACCATATTCCAACAGGTCGTAGCACAACTCGAAGAGCACAACGTCAAGGAAAGGGCAAAGTACTTGTATGAAAATACAACTAGCTTAAGGTTGAGAGAAATGTTGGCTAAAATAATATGAAATCACTATTGAGAAGGCTCTAAGACAAGTTTGTGATGTGTTGTTGAAGGCAGGGGAATTTGTAAGCAACACCGAAATCAGAGCAGAGATAGCGGAAAAGAACAAACAAGCCGGTAAGCCCTCACAAACTTTGAAACCAAAGAACATCGATCAAACACGAAGAAGTGGATACTATATAGGTGGATTGGGTAGTAGACTTGACGACACTACTGAACACACTACACTATACATGACACTCACGGTCATATATATCAGTCAAGAAGTAGAAACACATACACTCTCATACTAGAGTTGAGTAGAGTCCATGCAATTTGTCAAAGCATTGTGTGTTGTTTACTAATATATTAAATCCATCCTCATTACACCTAGCTCCTTGAAAAACATGATATATAGGCGATAGTCTCCTTTACGACATGGATTTAACAATTAATGTTCTTCCTTGTATGTAGCTTAGTTGAGTTTGTGCATTGCGCACTGGAAATAATCCAAAGTGTGTTTGATGATTTCACTTTTTGTCTAGATTATTGTGCTAGTAATCATTTGGCCCTGAAGGCTCTTTAGGAACAATATTATATATTATATGTTATTCTTTCACAATAGAGCTTTTAAACTCAATAGGAATAGTATATAATATTATTCCTAAAGAGTCTTCCTGGCCAAGCGATTACTAGCACAATAATCTAGATAAAAAATGAAATTACCAAACACACTTTGGATGATTTTCGGTGCGCAGTGCACAAACTCAACTACGCTATAGGCAAGGAAGAACATTAATTGTTTTACATATAACTCAAAAGAAATATATACCAAACACACCTTGGTGAATACCGGTAAATAGCACATGTTGGTGTCGGAATATGTCCAACCCCTAAGGGCGCCTATGAGCGTACTTGGGCGTCATGGGTTGAACATGATAGAAGGGTCCTACTACCCATCATCATGGCCCGACCAGCTGAGAAACTAGGCAAAATAGTCTAAGTCCTTATGTTCGACCTAAAAGTACAACTGCCCTACTAGCACTGGTAGTCGGACGTCGGCCTACTACCCTACTAGCATGGTGACACCCTACTAGCAGGACAATGCCCTAGTAACCACCAGCTAGGAGATAGGCAAGGAAGGCAAAAGGCTCCTCGGACTTCATTATGACTTCCGGCTACATAGGGTCGCCCTAGTAGCACGTCGAGAGGAACAAGTCTCAGGACCTACCGCCCTACTACCACTGGTAGTCGGATGAGTGGTCTACTGCCCTACTAGCGTTGGTAGTCGGGCAAGAGTCATCCTTACGACAAGGAAGAACTAACATGTCCCAAGGAAAAAGTGGTCATCGGACCTTAGGGACCTAGAGGACGCCCTACTACCCTGTCCTAGGACGGTACTAGGGCGTCACACACTCTAGTAGCGCTTTGGTACCCGAAAGGACCACTTTACCCCTGCCAACGCTAGCAAAAGATCTGGGCCAAAGCCCATGGACCACTCCAAATGGGCCTAAGTCTAATGGAGATTCAATCTTAGCCGGACACTTGTCGCGATCCTATGCACAAGGACAATATTATATTCCTGGTATAAATATGGATTCACTCCAATCAAGGTAATCATTATGATATCCCATCAACCTTTTCATCATTACTGCATTTAATAGGGAAGCCTACCAACTCCCTACACGTAAAGTCGTCCCCTCAGCTTGATCATTGACAAGTCGGGCTTGTGGCACTAACCACCCCCTCTCCTCTTGCTAAGTTACATCTCAGGTCCTAGGAGCAGTACGGAAGGCACTTGAAGTGCGAAGGACGCTCTTGAACTTCCGCCCTACTACGACGCTCCAGAGGAAAGCACGAATTACCCATCAACATCACAAACTCAGCTAAGCCTACATTATAGGAATGAAACTATTGAATTTCACCTCGTAAAGAGGACTTGTGTCGTAACAACAAACTTAAATAAGTTTGTTGTAATGAGAGTGGATTCTATCGCTTAGACAAATAAACACAAGTGTGAGCATACACTTGTGAGGAAAATTCAACTCAAAGTTCAAGTGTGTGAGTGCTAGTGTTTCTACATTTTGATTGATATAAATGTCAAGACTGATGTGGTATGTTCTCTCTTTGTTGTCAAGTGTGTGAGAGTAACAAAGACTTTGACAAGATGATAAACACGAGTGAGAACGACAAAGTGAAGTCCTTGGATGTCCACCTATATATATAGGATGGAGTCTTGGAGATCAAATAGTGGACTCTAGGTGAGGAGTAAACTTAGGAGATCCGGAAACAACCGCAGAAAGGGTCCAAATGGCTTCAACCGTAGATAATTAACTTTTTCATATCCAATAACCGTCGATCATCCCAACATATGTGGAGAATCAGTTTTGACCGGTACAACTCCCTTGACTGAGTTGTAACAAACTCCACCTTCCAAGCCCGCTTTTAGGAACAAACTTTTATTTATACCATAGGGTAAGACTTGGCCCGGGTCAAACTTGAGGAGCAAGTAAGACTTCACTGAAATGTTAGATGAACTCTAGCATACTCTTCAACATTAATATGCTGTCAGGTTTGGGAAGAGAGACAAAATATTACCTATGTTGTGAAAAATGTTGTCACGTCTTTTATCACAACATTCATATGTTGTGCTAAAAGTGGCCTAACATAATTTCCAACATAGTTGTGAGAATTGCTGAGTGTATTACACTAACACAACTGCAGAATTTTACCGCCAGTTTATTTGTTTCTACTGTTTAGTGATTTGTATATTATTCCTAATCTCTTCTACGCTTCTTCACAAAATCCTCACTAGTTAGTGAAGGTTACTTGTGCCACCTGATTAAGTGCGTGCTTAGTGTATCCCCTTTATCTCTTACTCTTAGATTAATCATGCATCAAACAACAAATGAATATAGAGTCTAAGAATTAACATGTACATTGTGAATATTAGAATGTGTCAATAAGGTAACGCACATCATTATTAAGGAATACACTTCATGCGTAGCGTGTGGCGCGATTTCTAGTATATATCTACCAACGTAAATATCTATAAGATACACAAGAAGTACTATATTATTATCTTCATCAGTCACATTTACTTCTTATGCGAAATAAATAAATGTATTATTGTCTTATAACATGAGCAAGTAAGACTTCACTGAAATGTTAGAGTTCATCTAACATTTCAGTGAAGTCTTACTTAACATTTCAGTGAAGTCTTACTTGAGGAGCAAGTAAGACTTCACTGAAATGTTAGATGAACTCTAACATACTCTTCAACATTGATATGCTGTCAGGTTTGGGAAGAGAGACAAAATATTACCTATGTTGTGAAAAATGTTGTCACATCTTTTATCACAACATTCATATGTTGTGCTAAAAGTGGCCTAACATAATTTCCAACATAGTTGTGAGAATTGCTGAGTGTATTACACTAACACAACTGCAGAATTTTACCGTCAGTTTATTTGTTTCTACTGTTTAGTGATTTGTATATTATTCCTAATCTCTTCTACGCTTCTTCACAAAATCCTCACTAGTTAGTGAAGGTTACTTGTGCCACCTGATTAAGTGCGTGCTTAGTGTATCCCCTTTATCTCTTACTCTTAGATTAATCATGCATCAAACAACAAATGAATATAGAGTCTAAGAATTAACATGTACATTGTGAATATTAGAATGTGTCAATAAGGTAACGCACATCATTATTAAGGAATACACTTCATGCGTAGCGTGTGGCGCGATTTCTAGTATATATCTACCAACGTAAATATCTATAAGATACACAAGAAGTACTATATTATTATCTTCATCAGTCACATTTACTTCTTATGCGAAATAAATAAATGTATTATTGTCTTATAACATGAGCAAGTAAGACTTCACTGAAATGTTAGAGTTCATCTAACATTTCAGTGAAGTCTTACTTAACATTTCAGTGAAGTCTTACTTGAGGAGCAAGTAAGACTTCACTGAAATGTTAGATGAACTCTAACATACTCTTCAACATTGATATGCTGTCAGGTTTGGGAAGAGAGACAAAATATTACCTATGTTGTGAAAAATGTTGTCACATCTTTTATCACAACATTCATATGTTGTGCTAAAAGTGGCCTAACATAATTTCCAACATAGTTGTGAGAATTGCTGAGTGTATTACACTAACACAACTGCAGAATTTTACCGTCAGTTTATTTGTTTCTACTGTTTAGTGATTTGTATATTATTCCTAATCTCTTCTACGCTTCTTCACAAAATCCTCACTAGTTAGTGAAGGTTACTTGTGCCACCTGATTAAGTGCGTGCTTAGTGTATCCCCTTTATCTCTTATACTCTTAGATTAATCATGCATCAAACAACAAATGAATATAGAGTCTAAGAATTAACATGTACATTGTGAATATTAGAATGTGTCAATAAGGTAACGCACATCATTATTAAGGAATACACTTCATGCGTAGCGTGTGGCGCGATTTCTAGTATATATCTACCAACGTAAATATCTATAAGATACACAAGAAGTACTATATTATTATCTTCATCAGTCACATTTACTTCTTATGCGAAATAAATAAATATATTATTGTCTTATAACATGAGCCCCACCACAAAATAAAAATAAAAATAGTGGACTACACAGAAGAAACCTCCCATTGTATCTTTTTAGTTTTCTTTAAATCGTTTATTTATGCAATAATTATTTAAAATATGTCCTTCTAAATACATATAATTGTAAAATTTTCATTGTATAACGGAACAATCAACTTATACACATTAGTTTTTAATGTGTCACTTTCTAGTATAATCTATATAACCAAACTCCCAGTTGTGCAAATAATTTTACAATGAGGTTTTTTATCTTACTCATTTTATTCTAGAGTGAGATAAAATTGGAGAAATACCAAAAGAGGGAGCAAACAAAAAAGGGTTGACTCAGTTACCTAATGAACCTATCTTCATGCATGCCCCTTCATCCAATATACATTCCTCCTAAATTCATGATGCCATACATTTCATTAAGTTGTTTTTCCTCTATCTCTCCCACCCATAGGAAAAAGCCTTCCTCCTTGGCGCCATCGGTAACCACCATGCGAACCACCATCTTTTTCCTCTTCCTCTTCATCACACACTTCATACCTATCAATGCCACCCCACAACGAGGTATTCATGTACAATATAATTTCATGATATATGATGAAAAATATTGTTTCATTAATTATTATAAATTTGTTTAGAAATTTTTATACTTTAATCACATCCCTATGTAAGATAAGAATATTTTTTTACAATAGCCTGAACCACTCTCATGAAACTCTATCTCTCTCACCCCCTCCCCCAACCCCAATAATTATTTTCACTTGAATTTAAAGATATTCTATGGCCCATGATACCTTGCCTAGTTGGTTTTGTCTGGTAAGACGTTAGATGAATTTTTGTTATATATATGTAACTATTACTTGGTAATGACTTTGCTCTAATAAATTTTGATGGATAATCTTTCTTATTACTCATTGGCATAATTTTTTGTGCTAATGGTTTTGCTTTTACGTGTAGAGTTTATTCTAGATGAATTACTACTCAGTTTTATGTGCACATTTATATGGCTTAATTGAGGATTTGAGGAATAGTAACCTTTAATTTTAATTTGACATATGGAGTTAATTTTCCAACATAGTTGCACTAACTTAACTAACGTTCTATATTAGAAGAATGATTTATTTTTCTTCTTTTCTTTATTTTGCTTTTTATTGGCTTGCTAATATGATATGAAAGTCTTTTACTTTATCCATTTCTATTCCATTATCTTTATGTAGATTATTTGTTAAGTTGTGGATCAAACAATGAAGTAGAAGAAGGAGAACTTAAATATTATCCTGATGATTCATACATATCAATGGGAAACAAAACAACCTTAAACAGAAAAGACATATTGCCTATGCTACAAACTCTCCGGTTCTTCCCAAATGATGAGGCAAAGAAATATTGCTACAACTTTCTTGTGCTAAAGGGAAGTAAGTATATTGTGAAAACCATTTATTTCTATGGAGGATTTGATGGAGGAGATAAACCACCTATATTTGACCAGATCATCGATGGAACAAGATGGAGCATTGTAAACACTACGGAGGACTACGCGGGTGGGGGAACATCTTTCTATGAGGCAATCGTGATGGCTCAAAATAAGTACTTGAGTGTTTGTCTAGCAAGAAATGAACACACTGTCGCCGGTTCAAGTCCATTTATTTCCTCGCTTGAAGTGCATTATCTTGACAACTCAGTTTACAATTCTACGAATTTACAAAAGAATATGTTGGTCACCATTGCAAGAAGTAGTTTTGGTTCCGATGAAGATATCATTAGGTATGGATACTTTTTAACTTGGCCAAATGCATGCACATGGTTTCCCAAACATCTACGAGTACTACTTATGGGTTATGAACGTTAAATCAGCTACCCAGATGACAAGTACAATCGATACTGGCAAAAATTCAAGAATGAAAATCCAAAAGTGACAAGTCGTTCTAGCGTGAACCCTTCAACCCTTTGGAATATTCCACCGCAAAAGGTGTTTGCATTAGCATTGACAGCAAGTAGAGGATCTACTATGACACTCCACTGGCCTCCATTTCCCCTTCCAAGTGGACTCTACTACATGGCATTTTATTTCCAAGATAATCGTACCCCAAGCCCTTACAGTTGGAGAGTATTTGACATCAAGATAAATGGACAAAACTTCTTCAAAGATGTCAATTCCACAACTAGTGGAATAAGCGTCTTTGGAACAGATTGGCCCCTTGGTGGGGATACTGTAATTTCACTGTCTCCGAGCATGGATGAGCCGGTTGGACCATCAATAAATGCTGGTGAACTCTTTCAAATTCTACCATCAGGGAATAAAACTGTGACCAGAGATAGTAAGGCTTGTTAACTTTCGTTGATTTTCCTTTAGAATTTTAATTCATATGCTCATGAGTATGAATGAACGCTAAATTATTAAGAGGCATTCATATTTCATAAAATCCTTTTATATTTGAATAATTAATTAAACATTTAAGTCACTCCATAAAAGGAACATCATCAAGAAATGATAGGCAAACTACCTTAAAATAAGAGGATATCTTGTACAATAAAAATAACGTACAAGTACGAGTGCTATTGACATGTTGTTACTTTCCTTGTTACTTTCAACTTCCATGTCAAAACTTATATTTCTATTGCATATTTGATAGTGGTGGCAATGGAGAAATTGCGAAATGCCTTGGCGAATACTCCACATGATTGGGTTGGGGATCCATGTTTGCCAATAGGGAATTCATGGACTGGTGTTACATGCTCAACACGCAATCCCTATCGAATTATATCTCTGTAAGTTCTATATTTCCAATTTCCATCACTCTATTTATGCTTATTATATGTCCAATTGAGGGTTTTCACATTCCATTTCAAATGTATGAAGGAATGTAACAGGAATGGAACTTTCTGGATCCTTACCTGAGACCCTTTCTAGATTGTCTGCTCTCAAGCAACTGTAAGTATCCTTAACATTTAAAGTACATGCCATGTCACTTTCAAAAGATCGATATCTTACTAGATTAGGCGATTATTCTATTAATATATAAAAATAAATATCTCATATTGTCTTGACATAGTTTGCTTGGAGATAACAAAATCTCAGGAATAATACCAAATTTGAGTGCAATGAAGTCTTTGGAAATTTTGTAAGTTTTAGGCCTATTGTGTTATTCATTCTAATATGATCTTATAATGTGAGTTCTTAATGTGACTTTGTTGTTTGTTGCCTGATTTAAAAACACAAAGGCATTTGGAGAACAACCAATTTGAAGGATCAATTCCTGATTCGTTGGCACAAATAACAAGTCTTCGTGAAATGTACGTTAAACATCATGAATTCTCTATAAACACATGACTATTCAAAGTTCGAGGTCTTAAACAAATAACAACCTAATTTTTACTATTTTGTTTTATTTTTTTGCAGATATCTGCAAAACAACAAATTTAATAGCGGAATCCCAGAATCTCTAGCCAAGAAAAATGGAATTACTATAAGGTAACTTTTGTTCTAGAATATCTTGAATCAACTATCAGATTATCCGCTAAAGATCTAATATTTTATGTTTTATCAAATTCAGGATATAATTTGAGTATTTGTTTTTACGCTTTGACCTTAGATGATGAAACGGGTTTAGTCTGGGAACAATATTTCAACATGGAAGGCATGAAGGAGTTCATTGCATTTTCTTCCAACAAGCAACATTTCTTCCCTTTATTTCCCCTGTTCGGTTATTGTTGTGTGTGTGCGCGCGCTATGTGAATGTTTTATATCTTTAAACTAATATTTAACCTACTGTCCCTCTTCTAATGATAAAATATTAAATAACATACCCTTCTATTGCGTCTTAACTGCATATGTTATTTTACTAGAATTTTTGTCTCCCTTTACCAAAATTCTTGTGTTGGTCGATAGTAATCATCACTTGAAAATTGCTTAAACAATTCGACAAATCAGAGTGCACATTAAATACCTACTATTAAATATTTAATTTATATATTTCATTTACTATTTATATATTTCAAATAATATATCATCCCCAATGGATTGCATATGATTATTGTTTCTATATTTTTATGGGAGTGCTTGTAGCATAGTACTCTTCGGTTTTAATCAATTCAATATGCATGTATTTTATTTTTGTCCATTTCAATAACTTATACAGTGTTCCTTATTTGACAAACTTGACCGCACACCTTTTATTGATGAGTCCTACGACTAAGACCAATCGACACATAAATTTTATAAATATGTGAAAAAAAAAAAAAAAAAAGAGAACTGAAATGAAATCAAATGTACACAATTCATGGAGGGAGGGTCAAGTGGGTCATGATCATAGTAAATATAAATTTGATTATAAAAAAACTTTGTTATTGATTATATTTATTTTAAATATAAAGTATGAGATAAAAAAATATCAAAAGAGAAAGAAATGTAGAAGCATATATAATTGAATGCAATCGAGGGAACTAAAAAAGGATAAATGTTGGGAGTACCACTTTCTAAAGAAGATAAGCATGATAAGTTTTTTGAAAGAGTACCAGAAATGAATTTATTTTTTAATTATAAACTGCTTATAACTCTCTAACAAACCCGACTAACACTACAAGAAATCCTTGAAACAAGCATGGATTTTAACGATGGATATTCGACTCTATTTAGAGATGGATCGCTAAAATTGGCGACGGATAGAAGACGAACTGAGCTTCTAGCTTAGTTCGTCTCTATGCCGTCCTAATCTGGCTAAGTTCGGCGACAGATAAAACCTGTCCGTCACTAAACAATGACGGACAAAATTATCCATACGTCGATAAGTTGACTATTCAAAAAACAAAATTGAAAAATTGAACACTGCGACGTATAGTATTATTTGTAGCCAAAAGTTAGTATACGACTACACAAAAAGGAAAGATTTCGAGTGCAGTGGCAAGCTAACTACGAGTGTCGTTCTCTAAAGAATTAACTATGTTTCCTTCAGTTGCAATCGGTAACAAACATATTTTAAGAGGAAGAAGGAGAGAACATAATTGAGAACTTTATAGTTTGAAAGTTCAGAGTTGAAAACTGAGAGTAAAGAGTTAAAAGCAGTAAGTAACTCAGACAGAGAGATGTTGGTGGTAGAGATATAGCATATATGAGATATATTTAGTTGTACGAATTTGTTGTCACCATGATGGACACTTAACGTTATTAAACAATAACTACCTTGTATTAATTTTACAAATACAATATCTAAACCTACGATAAGGGTGTCATTCTTATTAATAGACTATGCTCATGCAGTTTAAAGATTACACGTTCCAGGCGAGCGATAATAAGATCCACTCACTCGATGGTGCATGGGGGGTTCTTTCAAATTAATTTCCTTGGTGTGGGAAAATGGGATAAAGCTACTAATTCCTAAATTTACCTACAATTACATACGTTTAATTGCTTCCCAAAATTAAGTGCACGATGGTAATGTAAACGAGAATAAGATTCACTTACTCGAATAAATTATGCCCTACATAATCAATAAACATGCATGAACTGTGTAAACCAATCTCATCCCTCATATTCGTAACATTTAAATATAAATCATGCAATCTCTACCACAAATGAATTGATTTAGCTACTCATGGACGAAAGAACAATCATAGCATAAACAAACATTGGGAACATAAGTGAGTTGAAAAGTAAAGACATAATAAGTAAATAGTGCGTTGAAAATTTAAGACAAAATTATAAAAAGAGTGCGGTAAAAATAAAGACAAATAAAAAGAGAAAGATGTTACCGAATTGTAGAAGTAAAAAATCTTGAAATCAATACTCCATATCTTTGTATCAAATTAAAAGAAGTGTACATTTTTCTTAGGGCTAGTGATATAATCAGAGCTAAAATTATTAATGCCAGAGCAATTTGTGCAATTTTAGGAATGATTAGTGTTTTTAAAAGGTAAATTGCTCTGCCATTAGTAATTTTAGCTCTGACTATATCACTAGCCCTTAGTTTTAGTACCAAACTAGAGTCCTTAATAACATAATGAACTAGCTTAATTTAATAATTACATTTTTAGTCCAAAATGTTGACCACCGTTCTAATATTGTATTTTTCATAAGCCAAACACCCCTCAGGATTTTAAAACAAAAAAATAAAAAATAAAAAAAACTGAATAAAATGATAAAATTAAAATAACAATATATAAAATAATATTTTAAAAAATCTATCTTCTTCTTCTCTAAAACTCCGGTACCGAAAATATTTACGGTACCAGAGCTTAGGTAAGAAGATGAAATTATTAAAAGATAAAGGAAAATAAGTTAAATAGTTAAGAGATTGTTTGGTTTGGACCTAACAAGCACGGGAACGGGACGGATACGGATACGTGAAAACGTCAAAATAAAAAAAAGTAGGAGACGTTTAATATGTATACTCCCTCCGTTCCAGAGCAGTTGCACCATTTGCTTTTGGACACAGCAAATAAGGAGAAGAGTTAAATATTGAGTTATATTGTTAGTGGGTGTTGCTTTTACTTTATGGAGGATTTGTGGCCACAAAGATGTGTTGATGTAATATAAAATTATTATAATCATGTCCAAATATGGCAAAGAAATGAAATGGTGCAACTCTAAAGGGACGCCCAAAATGGCAAAATGGTGCAACTGTTCTGGGACGGAGGGAGTATATGTTTTAATATATTTAATATATAAATTAAAATTTGTACAATTCTAAATAACATGAGCAAGAAAATAAGACAACCAACAACAAAAAGGATAAACATAAATCCAAGAATTAAGCCCAACAGACAATAGAGACCACAAACTAAAAGTAAATAAACCTATACTTGAGCCAATCAAAATACAAGTAAAAAATCCACATCTCCTTAACAAAACAATAATTGTGCCCGGATCCTCAATAATCTATCATCATCATCGCTTTCAATTTCTCATTCACAAAGTCACACAAAGAGGCTTGAGCTTCCAAAATTAACATACTCCAACTTCATTCACCCACCCAGAGTCTAAAACTTGCAATTAAGAGACAAAAACCAAAAAAACAAAGAGACGCAAGGTACAGAGTTTGATCCATGGCGGTGAGCGACGTCAATAGAGAACGGAAACAAGCAAGCTACTAACAATCGTTAGTCTTTTGTATCTAGTCTTTTCTAGGGTTTTAGCTACAATTCCTGCGGATTTGGGTTGGTAGAATTTAGGAATTCGGGAAAAAAAAAAGAAGAAAAAAACAGGAAGGATATATACGTATCCATCCCCGATACGTATCCGCGACAATCCTTTGGTCATTTGCACGTCCTCGTGCTTCCTAGGTTTGGACCTTTTGAGCCTATGGGATATTTGTATATATTGCCTAATCAGCTCTCAAAATGTGATTTTTGGAAAATGCAGTTGTTGCAACAAGGTGGTTCTTTGAAAGAAAAGTAAAACTAATGGGACGATAGAGAGATAGAGAGACTAGCTCTTTTTGGGAGGGAGGGAGGGAGGGAGAGAGGATGCATAAGTGGTGGAGAAAGACTCCTAATATATTTATGGAATTTACCTCTTTGTGAATTTGAAGAAGAAATTACCTTGTATAAACTAGGAATGTGCCCGGGGTCGGAAAATGCAATCTGCACATCATTGGATGGATCGTCGAGTCTTCTTTCCAATGGCGTTGGTTTCAGGTCAACCTGATGTCATATGATGGAGATATGTCCAAGATACATAGACCGTGCAAACTTCTTTTATTTCTATTTGAAGTTGGAATTGTGTCCAAGCAATCGCTAGAGAAAATGTGGCGATCGCCTGGCCCTTTTTTAAGTCGGCTATTTTAATCGACGTGTCGATCGCAATATTCATTGTGCTGATCGTCTGGCTTCTTCAATGTCTGGCTCTGTAAGTCGGTTGGTCCAGGCAATCGCTAGGCTTGAAGTGGCGATTGCCTCAGAGTTTTTGGGCTGCTATGACTTTAACTTTCGACTTGGACTTATTTCTTGGACTTTGGTTGAGCTTTTGCTCACGATATCATCCAGGTGCACTTCTAATTGGTCCAACTTGACTTCTTTATCCAACCTACAATATTTAGCTCCAAACAACCTCGTTTTCACTCCTTTTTTTTTTTTTTCATATTTACCAACAAAACCTAAAAAAATTGTAAAATTACCAAAATATAAGAGTACGTAATAAAACAGTAAATTAATATAAAAATGACTATTAAGGAAAATAAAAGGTTAGTTTTATGACATAATTTTAGGAACAAACTTGTGTCATCACACCATAATACCGTATAATACGAAGGATCACATATACATCTGAGGTTCAACATTAGAAGAAATAAGTCCATGAAAGGTGTCCCCAGAAGTTATTATGATAGTGACTATACATCCAAAATATTTGGATAAGAACAAAGGCAGATATTTTTGATATTTTCTTACATGTGTTGGGTCAAGCACATTTTTGTCAACATTATGCCTACCAACTACCAACTGTGGGAACACTTGACACCATCTCATTAGAGTGACCTTGTGACCCTTTGACGTCTATATAAAGCAGTGATCCTAAGGTGAACAAAGACAACAACTTTGATGGGAGGACTCTTACACCAACAACTTTGGAGGCCAACTTCTCAGGGAAACTCTACCCCGAACTTGGAGAATACTCCATTGTTGGTCCCTTTAAACAACAAGAAAATAGTAGAGGGGGGGTGAATAGTCTTTTCAAACTTTTCGTCGTTTAAAACTTTCTCAGCAAGTGCTTATTACTTTTCAGTAATGAGTTTGCTGGTACTTAATTTTCTCAGCAAGTACTTATTAGTTTTCAGTAATGAGTTTGCAGATACTTAAAAACAGAGTGCGGAAGTCTTTTACAATAAGTGCTTTTCAAAGAGTGCTAGTTTCAGCAAGTGAGCAGAGTGTCAGTGTACAAGAAATGTAGCTTGCTAAAAACTAAGTGCGGTAAAGTAAATTACACAAACACTTTTATAGTGGTATCTGAGAGTGGCGTAATCTCTCAACTAATCCACTTTGTCCTTTCTAGGACTGAATCCACTATGATAAGATGTGAGGTTCCTTACAAATCCTATCACTAATGATTCTTCAGAAACCAAAGCACACTTGCTTCGTTTCCAACCTAACTAGAGAACTGTAACCTTGTTCTCCACCAAACTTGGGACTTATAATCAGCAACATTATGCTTGATTAATTCCCCCTGAATTTCACGCCTGAAAAGAGTGTTTATCAGTTAGAGAGGTTTGGGATGAAATCACTTGAGTATAACTTTTCAGCTATAACAAGTTATCTAAAGAAACACAACTCGTAATACTTTGTAGTAAGCAAGTTTAATTGTTTTGGTGTCAAGACTTGTTCTTGTTCGAAAGAAAGAACACTTAACTAATTTCTTAGCCGTGAATGTGTTGGAGAAATTGGTTTTATTTAAGCCAATATTACTAGCTAAATTAAGTGTAAAGTGAAGAACTTTGAGCATTAATTTGAGTACATTACACCGTACGGTTTTTCATGTTCTTTAGTACGTTGCGAAGAGGGTTGCGCAAGATTCATAACTATATAAGACATACGAGTAAACCAATTCTCGGTGTGAATGATAAATTGGATCAAAGAGACGTGGTCGAATATAACAAGTGTCGAACTGGAAAACAAGCTCGAGTCAATTGAGTCGGTTCAGACTTGGTTCATGTCTCTTGAACTTCTTTACTTCACTCATTATTCCATTTTAATGATAATAACTTTGGGTGGGTACTTTATGGCCAACTTGATAGTTGGATGAGTTGTAGAGATAACTCACGTTGTTAAGTTTGTGTGTTAATGTCATTAACACTAATGGCCGATCGTAACTCCCGGAAGTTTATTATCATTAAGCTAGTGAGATTATTAAACTCATTAACTCTAATGAGTCTCTTGAGATAGCTAGGCGTGGCTATATATATATGAGCCATTCTCCACTTGAAAAACACACTTCTCTACCCTCATCATTTTCTCTACTCTCCCTCTTTTCTACATCATTTCATATTAGCTAAAAGAGAGTTCCATTCTAGTATTGCTCAAAAGACTTGCTTTCATAGCTTCCGATAGCAAGAGTGATTGGGCGTTGTACCTTGGGAGCCTATTGGCCACGGGAGGCCTGAAGCTTACTAAGGCGGGCAAATAGAGCTTAAGGGCAAGCGGTTTAACGGCTGCCTCGTCCAGGATTTAATCCGAATCTTACTTTTCTTCTTTGGTTTGTTTATCGTTCGACAGTGAGTTGTTACATGTTCTTGCTCTTTGCTTCCTTACTCTACTTTATGTTTATTCATTTCCATTTAAATTATTCTAATATATTTGTAACCGGAAACAACAGAATGTTCTACTTCTTCACAAGTAGCTTTTGTTTCAAGTTTAAGTCTTGGAACGGATCAATAGGCGGTAAAGAGTATAGATGGATTTGAGTGTTTAAAGCACAAGCGAGAGTTTGACGCATTTGGAGAGCCGTAAATGGTCACAATTGGAAGAGATAGAAATGAGAATTTCGAGTTCACATTGTTGACACACTTCTACTCTTTGCCCGATGACTTCTATTTATAGTGTCTCAAGGGAGCCGTTTGAATTTCAAATTCTAAGACTTTGTACCTTAAGATGTCACTATCTTGCTTTTGTACTTTCAGCAGCGTCCTTCATTTGTCTTCTAGTCTTCATGTTCTTCGCGTGCCTAACTTTGCATTTAATGTTCATTTGAATCAAATTCAAATGTGAACGTTGGAGCCAAAATGCAAGTACTCTTCAGCAAGGAGGTCACATATGTTGTCAGCAAGTGGTCAGTCTCAGTTTCAGCAAACACAACCTACTCTGTCATGTAGATTTTCACTTATGCAAGCTGTTGCTGAAAATCTCACCTTCTGAAGCAACGTGCCTTTGTAGATACCTTTCTCAGAATTATTCTAAGTCTTCAGTCTTCGAATCTTCAACTTTCTGAGCGGTTCTAGGTCTTCAATAGTTTGTTTGTAAAAACAAAGTACATCATCAGCAAACAAAAGAACCTAACTAGTACCTACACTAAGTCTTTCAGCAAACGTTCCTCTTTTACAATGTCCTTACAATTCTAAATTCCTATGGACCTTAAGAGTACTAGTTACTGGACTTTCCGTAATTTAGCATGGTTAATTGCTCATCAAAATTACAAGTTTCCTAACATCCATTGATATCCTTTTATTATATGCACACACTTGCTTATTTGTTAATAAAGAAGATTCACCAACCTCCTTCGAGTAAAGTCTTTGAACTCCGATTTGACCTAAAGTCAGATCGGATATACATCACTAACAACCCCAGCTCGTGGCATAGGGAAGTTGTCTCCGACATAAAGATTTGAGGCATAAGCAAGGCAGTCCAGAGCTTACCAAAGATGGCCGAACATTGTTTTCTCTAACACCTTGATTCGTGCTGATTCTCCAGGAAAAATCATATATATCCCACCATTTCTCAATGTCATATTATCAATGTCAAAGTAGTTGACTCTCTCTCTCTCTCACACACACACCCACACACATTTAGCAAACCCCCCTCTTACTCTCTAAATAAACGAGCATTATATTCAATTCTAATTTAGAGCGACCAGTTACATTATAAATTACTACTCACTCTTTCACCTCTCTACATGAGTCAATATTCATCTACCAATCTCTCTCATTAAATTAGCCCGCACGAGTTGAGATCCAAACAATCCGTGTAAAGTTGAATATGAATCAAGAAAGAAGCTTTTTTCACAATTCCATAATTCTAACATATTAAGTACAAAAAAATTCTCGACAAAAGATGGAAAACGGAAGCAATTCGAAAAAAAATTGACATACATGAAGCTCGAAAGACGTAGCAAAAAGAGAATCCACCTACCCACCGTAGATCGGAGCCGCTATTTCAAACACTACGACCGAGCGGACTTCGTTGAAAACACAAAAATAACAAGAGAAGAAAATATAAATATAGGATTGGAGAGGAAAAAATCGAACGAAAGGTTGAAGATTTGGCGTAATTACCAGTCAAATTTCAAAAATTCGATGTTGTCCAATGTCTCCACCCTTTAAAATGTAAAACAATTTAAAATACTTCAAGACGATATAAGGATAATCTCCATTTCCGAACCGGTACTCGGAATCCGGACTTTTAAGTAGTACTAGTACATACCCGTGGCGATGCCACGGTATGATATAATTCTTATCTTATATTCATTAAAGAAAAGATTATTCAAAGATAATCGTAAAAAAATGTTTAAAGTAAAGTAAAGTATTATAATGAAGTAATTCGAGTCAAAAGTAGAAAATTCATAATCAATGTATAGCAAAGGTAATACAAAGGAGCATTCATCGCAACTTCCAAAGGACTTCTTTGTACACTACATTAGTGGTAGTGTCGGTGGGTTTACCATCTTGATCAAGTATTAGAACCTTCAACCCTTTCTTGCTAGTAACTCTAGAAAACGCAACATAGAGCTGACCATGGCTGAAAACTGGATTAGGAAGATAGAGGCCAACATTACCCAAAGATTGTCCTTGACTCTTGTTGATAGACATTGCGTAGCAGATAGCAATAGGAAACTGTCGGCGCTGGAATCGTATTGGAAACTTGGTGTGGTCAGAAGGTGAAAGAACCATCCGCGGTATGTAAACTCTATTTCCGGCATACTTCCCATGAATTACTTTGGCCTGTATAATCTTTTCACCAAGATCCGTCACCACCAACCGAGTTCCATTACAAAGTTCAGCCGCCGGGTCGATGTTACGCAAGAGCATAACGGGGCAACCAACCTTCAATCGGATCAAGTGGTTTGGCAGCCCAGAAGTTCTGATTGTATTTAGAAATTCAACCGAATAAACATCCTCTCGATTGACAACATCATCCTCATCCGGGCATATACTATCAGAACTCATATACTCAACTGCATCACCCGGCAACAACTCCATGACGTAGTTATTAATCTGTTCTACTACCTCATTTGTCGGCGCCAGTATAGCCCTATCCTGAAAATAATCTCCGTCTCCAACATGATCCAAAAGAGATGGATATGTAGATTTCACCATTGCGGCTATAGGATCATCCGGAGCTTCAAGAATGAGTATATCCTTTGGCAATTTGAAATCAACCTCACCATCGTTATCGCCCCCTTCCACACCATCTCCGACACGCAACAACCAATCAGCAAACTCCTTTATATTAGCAACTTCCTCAGCTGAACTTCCAGACTACAACAATAAACATAAACACTAAGAAACTAAACACAACAGAACACACATGATAATGAAGTACAAATTATATACTAACCTGCAATCGCATGTTCTTCGTGAGATTCAACACCTTGCAATATCTCCATATACGGTTAGAAGAACATAGTGTTGCATGGACAATATCATGCCTGCTACCCTTGGGTACAACGGGCAAAATCTGACGGAAATCACCACCAAACACAATAACCTTTCCACCAAACGGTTTAGCGTTCGTCAAACCATCCGGACCTCTAATAACATCCCTCAAACTCCTATCAAGAGCCTCAAAACAAAACTTATTTGTCATGGGAGCTTCATCCCATATGATCAACTGGCAGCGTTTTATCAACGCGGTCAACTCGCTGTTCGGAGTTATTCGGCTGCACATGGTCGTCTCATCAACCTCTATAGGTATACTAAATCTAGAATGCGCAGTACGGCCCCGAGGAAGGAGAAGAGAAGCAATGCCACTCGAAGCAACTGGAAGGACAATATCACCTCGACCACGAATAGCTGAGCATAATGTTCTCCAGAGGAACGTCTTGCCCGTACCACCATAACCATAGACGAAAAACACACCACCTGTTTCTGATTCAATAGCATCCATGATCATTTGATAATTATTCTTCTGTTCGTCCGTCAAACACGGATACAACTTGGCATGCTCAGCTTGCAATTCATGCAAATCATATGTCATCTCTTCGACAATTAACTTGTTCAATCCATCACCAATGACAACATTATCCGGAAGTTTCATACCTTCGTATTGATCCAAACTGCACCCGTTCTTCTTCAGGATGTCCTGAATTGCAGAAAGAGCAAGTTGTTTCCGTTGTTCTTCACTCAGTTGCAAATCTACATTGTACGACGTGTTAATAATAATAAAAAAACATCAAGTAAAACCGATAAAATATCTCACACCACATACGTACCTGGATTGTTAAACTGATTCCGCATACGTATGATTATATCATCCGATAAATACATCCAAGTGTTCTCCCAAACATGCTTTGGTCTAGACATACTATTAGACATAAGAAGCATGGAAAACAACTGACGAAGGTAATAACCCCCACCCCAAAAGAATGCCTCCTTAATGCCATCAATATACTCAGCATCATCATCAAGCAGCCCTAGTGCGTAGCAAGCGTCACGGTACGTTTCATAGACAACACCATTCACCGTTCTCAAATCTTCAAAGCAGGTAGCACCCCTTATGTGATTCAGCATTATCCTGAGATGGTATAAAGCACCCGTACCAGGGGGAACATGATAAATCCTACCAATCTTCCTCCTTGCTTTCTGTCTATCCTTCCACCTGCGCTCAGGAACATCGTACACGTAATGCTGTGGAAACTCCGCATACAGATACTTTCGGGCCTCAGTGTGTTTTTTATTGAAATCCATCCAAGCAAGGAATTTTGAATGTGCAACAGTTTGTTTCTCTTTCAAATCCGGAATGTAGTCACCGTCTTTGAAACACATTGTCTGCTCACCTTCCAAGTGGAATGGCAAACGCTCTACGGGAGGATCTCGATAGTGAATGGGATATCCCAACAAACGCCATACTGCTTCGCAAGCAGATATATAACGGCAATCCACATAATCCTTAACCTCATTCTCAACCATAATCTTTGCACCGCACCTGTCAACACCCTTATTGACATACTTGAAGAGATACTTGATTGAGTTCGTTGAGTTGCACCTCTCAACATTAATATGGGCTTGATATTTCATCAATAAGTAAGGATTGTACGGGACAATGTACCTGTAAATGTAGATCACGAATCACTGATCCAACTAAATAAACATATCATAAAAAAAATGTTAATATAAAGTAACGTAGATTTACCTATTGTCCACTTCAATACCATTCTTAATTATCGTGGCACCAGTATCCCGCCTCCTGTAAACGGGATATCCATTATCATCAAATGTCGTTCTTTCATTAAACGACTTGGGAAATTTCTTTGTACATTTCCTCTTCTCTCTATCCATACACGGAGAATTCTGGTTCAGCACACCACATGGTCCGTGTACCATGTACTCCGATACGGCCTTATACAAATCCGGATTAAGTTCCTTGTCCGGTATCTCCGCACAAATAACATTATCAATTTCACTCACATCCAAGGACCTATCATTCCTGTCTATCCACAGTAGAATATGGGCATGTGGTAAACCACGCTTCTGAAACTCAACCGTGTAGACAACTGCAAATGATAGGAAACCGATATACATTATTAATACACATAACACATATATAAACTGTTCCATTAATGTTCCCATACCAATATATAAACAAAATGGTACCTGCTATTGCCTTTCCAAATATATTTTCAGTCTTCAAGTCCTTAATTAGCTGATCCAACTTCATCTTGAAAACACGGCATACTATATCCGGCCGATCTTCTGGTCTCAGTCCCCTTTCTTGAACAAAGCGTGTAATCTCAGGCCATTTAGGATTACACGTGAACGTAATAAACAATTCAGGATACTTCAAGGTTTTGCATATTGCCATGGTGTCCTGAAAATTCTGGACCATATACCGAGGACCACCGACAAATGTCGAAGGCAACACCAACCGTTTACCTATCATCGAAGCCTCATCAGTCGGATCAATGTCTCCTCTTCGAATAGCATCCTCAATCGACTTATAATTATCTGCCCTCAATAATTTTTGATTTCTTGTAATGAAAGATAATCGTTGGGACTCCATCATCATGTATCCATCAACCAAGAATTGTTGGTATAGCTTCCTACCCATAAGAATTGTTTGAGCATCGTCTTCACGGTCAAACATCCTATAGCACAAAAACTCCTTAGGGGTTATATGCTCTCTCTTAATTGTACTACGATCATGAAGCTTGATCTCCGTATGATATCCATCTTCTCCGTAAGGAAACAATAAAGGATATTGTAATGGAAGATACTTAGCATGCAATTCTGATATACGCTTCAGATTATTATCACGTTCTTCAAGAATTATATCACGGGGTTCCATTTCCATCTCGTCATTACCTGAAATAGTATTAACAACTTGTGAATATCAAAATTTAAATTGACACTCTATGTACATATTGTGATTTTCCAGTACGAAACAAAAACGCCGTAATAAATCATATATATTCAAGGATGGTCAAACAAAAGAATCTCATACCAACAATGAGTGCAGCAACTTCATTACATGTCGGTAGATCATACATCCTCCCATCACGTGTTCTCTTACCAATGAGCCTTAATCGCACACTACTATTATCATCGACCTTGAAACGTTCGGCAGCCATACGAAAACTCTTAGCCAGGATGTTATGTTCATCTAACATTTCCTTAAGGTCGGATACAACGGAATCAATCGCCCGAGATTTACGATTCTTACTACACAATCAAAAAGAATAAAATTGCTGCTCAATGAGTGAAACAAATGAAAAAAGTCATACTACCAACAAATAAAATAAACTAAAATGATAAATTGGCTAATTGCAATGACAAACAAATTTACCTTTGGGCACTAATTCTATCTTTCACCTCATCCTCACCGCAATGCATGTATAACTGTGCAAACTTGGGTGATTCTCCTTCTGGCGGCAACAAACTACCCGCCAAATGATAATTACTTCCTCCAAGACGATATGTATACGGACCACGTCCATCATTGACCGACGTATCTTGATGCCCAGCCATAGAAGTAAAAGCAAACATCATGTTGTAATCACGGTTGTTGTCAATAAAATTTTGACTATCCACGTGCCTTCCATGTAAAAGATCATCTAGCAGCCTAGGAGGAGGTCGTACGCGCGGCAACTGAACTTTACCACGGTTGCAACACAGACTGAATTCAGGATTTCCATTAGATGAATTTTTCACCTTTTCAGCAAACCACATTAGAGCACCACAAAATGGACACTTATATGTTGGATCACCCAAATCCTCATACGCTGAATGCATGATAAGAACAACTTATAAATATACTAAAACGTAAAGCATTATGAAAATGAAACATATTAGAGTGCATATCTTTACCAACAACATCAACACCAACAGTCCGTCTAGCTATCAACTCATTCTTCTTTCTATTGCGAACCATTGCTACTTTACGTTTTTCCCTTGCAACAGCAGCAGAAGAAGACTCTGGAATGTCTAGCGATACACCTCTAATCAACTGAATTGTATATTTATCAAGAAGCATATCTATTCGTAAATTATATATCTCCAAACAATGGTTAATCTCAATCGGTGCAGTAATACCTACAATATAAAAATATAGATGAGACCAAATTTAAAAGATTAGACGCAACATGCTAATACAAAATAATTTGGCTTACCGTATTGAAGATTAGACTCACTATAAGAAATGAGCTGGTTCGGACGTGATGTCAACATGCGTTTGTTCTGTCGAACAGTCCGCCTATTGAGTCTATTGAACTTCGTCACTGCTCTATAAGCTTTGTCGGATGTACCTTTAAATACAATTGTTAGAAATTACGATGAAGATAGAATAAGATGAGTATAATTATAGAGATCATATTAAATTCCCAATTAAATTTACCTTTGTCGGTTGATACCACATCGATACTTCTCATCTCATGTGCTATATCTCTCCTTAGGCTCTCAAGTACCTCTACATGTAGCACAGATCTTCTCTTAGGAGCGCAGGGCGTAGAAGACAGAGAACCGTGGAACAAAGTATTTCCTACAACATCAACAATACATTTGAATTACTAAATATATAATTTAGTGATATATATATATACACACGTAGAATTCCATTGTGAGTGATCAGTAACAACTAATTACCATTGGTAACGTGGATTGGCGGAGATATAACAGTATTAACTTCATCCGGAGAGCTCTCTGGAGAACTCTCGAGTATAAAGAACTCCACAGGTTCATGTGAAGGCGTGGCCCTACATGTTGGCGTAATAGGGCCAGGGTACGGGGAATTGTGGTGGCGAACAAACGGTAAGGAAGACTTAGAAGCAACCGAAGCTTGAACATTAGTGGATCCAACAACACCAGGAATTGAACAGTTGTCGAGGAGGACACTTGATATAGGATATTGTAAAGGAAAAGTACCTACAGATATAGGAGCGTAACCTGGCGGTGGAGGCAAAGAGGGTCGTGTGACATTATATGGAATTTCATGCGGTTGTGTAGGATTGTAATATTGCGGATTAATAACATGTCCGGATAAATTGGCCTTCAAATTCGGTGTTGCCCCGTACATCGAACTTGCTATAGATCCACGAATGTCAAAATTAAGTTATTGGAATCCCATTAAGCGCTGAACATGCTACTACTAATTAAAGACATTCACTAATATAAAAAATATCATACGTGAGAAGTAAAATGAAATGATATTATCATACCAGTGCCAACAATGGACGATGAGTTAATTCGATTTTCATCTTGAGTAACAGTGTTGACGGAAGATTGAGATAGATGTCTCAACGAACCTCCAAGAGTATTGACGTATTCAATACTACTACTCACATGAACATCGACCAATTTAACTAAAAACAAACAAACTTACAATACATTAGACATAATCCAAATCTTATCCAGAACAACACACAATGTAGAGTATTGCCAATGTGAAAAACATACCGTTTGTAACGTCACTAAGCGGCGATAAGCTATCATTCACTCTTAACCTTTTTTAGATTTAGTGACTTTGCGTGTTGAATTTGTATTCGAATTGCTCCCTGCTTCTATTATAGAAGTTGTTGTCAAAATCAAAGTGACAATATAATTAACACTACTCGATTAGCATCATTTTCTAGCTGAAAAATCGAACAAACAGTATATGAGACATAATCATAATTTCAGACTTACCATGGAACGGTGATGAGATAATTTGATTCTCATCTTGAGTACAATTATTGATAGAGGGTAGCGAAAGATGTCTCGAAGAATGATTAGAATCAACATAATCACTTCTATGAATTACGTTAGAATTGAAGGGAGTAGCTGGAAAAGATATCAAACAATTTATGAGACATAATCAAAATTTCAGCAAGAACAATTTATATGAGACATAACCACATACCGTTTGTAATATCACTAAGTGGTGATAAGTTCCTAACACCATTGCCTCTTGGCCTCTTATTCGGAATCACACCATCAGAAACTCCATTAGAATTGTTTTTGTGAGAAGTTGCATCACAACTATTTTCAGTATTTCGAGTATAGATTCGCGTATCATTGCAATTGGACGTCTTGCGATTAGCATCCATGGAGAAACCTGTATGCATAAACTGATTAAGAGAAGAAAACAATTTAGAGAATTATATCCGTCTATCAATGATCCATACACACAAACAGATCTGCCATTGACATTTTCGGTTCTATATATGTCATGTATACTGAATAATAAACACAAGCATAATTACTATTGCTACTTACTAAAATTACTTTGCAAATCTTGGAAATATGCACGCGAGTATATGCTAAGTATATAGTAGATTCGGAAATAATCAACATCGAATAATATCAAATCAAACATTGCATGAAAAATTATTCGGGTGTAAAAATGATCTATCAAATCCGATTGTACTTTGAATACGTAACCAATAATTATTTTTGAAATCCTGATTTACTTATATGTCCGGTCTTGTGTACGTATGATGTTAATAAATAACATTGTTTTGCGAATTGCGCTGCTTCTTATCGAGTAATATAATTTAAAGACCATTCATAAGTTGAGTGCTGATGAAGTGTATGCAGATGGATGGTCAAGTTATGAAGCTCATAAAAATCGAACATTGGATATGCTTAAGAATTAGTGAAAATCCATATATGTGCATAAGAATTAGTAAAAAACCTTTCGTTATGTACGAATTATATATTGTCAATAAAAAATCAATACAACGATTCAATGGAACAATGTTAGTTCCAAGAAGTCTTACCAACGTATTATAAGCTTTTAATTATTCCAAATTAACATGATCATAAGACAAAAAAAGAACTTCCACCATCAATTTAAAAATTAAAAGTCTTATTCAATTTCAAAGTGCATAATACATAATTAAAATTTAACTAAATCATATTTAACATTCGAATACAACTCAAATTCAATAACATAAGGGTTCTCCAACTTCATCGATTCACTGCTCAAAAACAACTCCAAAGTCTCAAGTCTGTGCAACTTCAACACCACCATATCAAAAAGTAGCGTAGATTATATGATTCCTTAACGACTTGACGTAGACTGCAATCGATCTCACCTGCTTAAAAAAAGAAAAAAGAGAGAAAACAAAACATAGAAACACAAATATTGAAAAATGATGTATCATTGCAACCTCAACATGGCCATATACTACTTCAAAACGAAAAATGGGTGATAAAAAACAGAAAATCACCAGCAATATCCAAAATGATATGGTTCAACATGACCATATAGACGCAATATCAAATCAGTCCAAAACAAAATTTAAACAAACATGTCCAACTTAAAACCATAAACACCAAATTGTTCAATATAAGTTAAAAGGGAAATTACGAAGAAAAAAATTATTTCTCCATTTGATAGCCTTAATCCTGCTGCTTGATTTCTGAGTACCAGTGTTGACATCCTCATCATCACTATCAGAAGACGAAGTACGTTTGCAAGGTGTGACGAACCCTTCAGTATCATTGCTAGCATTTTCAGGTCCATCTAGAACCACCTTTTCCTTGCCCTTCCGTACAACCGAATTGTACTTAAAACCGGACACGCCATTCTGGTATATTAGAGAATAAAACATAGAGTTAGGATATTGAAACATCTCATAATAATATAATCATACATTAACAATAACACTAATTTTCCATAATAATAATAATTCATTTTATTTACGAATGACAACAGAAATACCTCAATGCTAAGCTAACGTACTCCCTTAGAATATCACAATCATCGGTCATCACATCATGCTAAACTCTTTAACTTGTCACCACTTCAAGTTGACTCCGTGATTCTCACTTTAAT
>CM051458.1:42914476-42937028 GCA_028274465.1 Plantago ovata
CAGGTCATGTGAAGCGTGGCCCTACATGTTGCGTAATAGGGCAGGGTACGGGGAATTGGGTGGCGAACAACGGTAAGGAAGACTTAGAAGCAACCGAAGCTTGAACATAGTGGATCCAACAACACCAGGAATTGAACAGTTGTCGAGGAGGACACTTGATATAGGATATTGTAAGGAAAAGTACCTACAGATATAGGAGCGTAACCTGGCGGTGGAGGCAAAGAGGGTCTGTGGACATTATGGGAATTTCATGCGGTTGTGTAGGATTGTAATATTGCGGAGTAATACATGTCCGGATAAATTGGCCTTCAAATTCGGTGTTGCCCCGTACATCGAACTTGCTATAGATCCACGAATGTCAAAATAAGTTATTGGAATCCCATTAAGCGCTGAACATGCTACTACTAATTAAAGACATTCACTAATATAAAAAATAGCATACGTGAGAAGTAAAATGAAATGATATTATCATACCAGTGCCAACAATGGACGATGAGTTAATTCGATTTTCATCTTGAGTAACAGTGTTGACGGAAGATTGAGATAGATGTCTCAACGAACCTCCAAGAGTATTGACGTATTCATACTACTACTCACATGAACATCGACCAATTTAACTAAAAAACAAACAAACTTACAATACATTAGACATAATCCAAATCTTATCCAGAACAACACACAATGTAGAGTATTGCCAATGTGAAAAACATACCGTTTGTAACGTCACTAAGCGGCGATAAGCTATCATTCACTCTTAACCTTTTTTTTAGATTTAGTGACTTTGCGTGTTGAATTTGTATTCGAATTGCTCCCTGCTTCTATTATAGAAGTTGTTGTCAAAATCAAAGTGACAATATAATTAACACTACTCAATCGATAGCATCATTTTCTAGCTGAAAAATCGAACAAACAGTATATGAGACATAATCATAATTTCAGACTTACCATGGAACGGTGATGAGATAATTGATTCTCATCTTGAGTACAATTATTGATAGAGGGTAGCGAAAGATGTCTCGAAGAATGATTAGAATCAACATAATCACTTCTATGAATTACGTTAGAATTGAAGGGAGTAGCTGGAAAAGATATCAAACAATTTATGAGACATAATCAAATTTCAGCAAGAACAATTTATATGACATAACCACATACCGTTTGTAATATCACTAAGTGGTGATAAGTTCCTAACACCATTGCCTCTTGGCCTCTTATTCGGAATCACACCATCAGAAACTCCATTAGAATTGTTTTTGTGAGAAGCTGCATCACAACTATTTCAGTATTTCGAGTATAGATTCGCGTATCATTGCAATTGGACGTCTTGCGATTAGCATCCATGGAGAAACCTGTATGCATAAACTGATTAAGAGAAGAAAACAATTTAGAGAATTATATCCGTCTATCAATGATCCATACACACAAACAGATCTGCCATTGACATTTTCGGTTCTATATATGTCATGTATACTGAATAATAAACACAAGCATAATTACTATTGCTACTTACTAAAATTACTTTGCAAATCTTGGAAATATGCACGCGAGTATATATGCTAAGTATATAGTAGATTCGAAATAATCAACATCGAATAATATCAAATCAAACATTGCATGAAAAATTATTCGGGTGTAAAAATGATCTATCAAATCCGAGTGGTACTTTGAATACGTAACCAATAATTATTTTTGAAATCCTGATTTACTTATATGTCCGGTCTTGTGTACGTATGATGTTAATAAATAACATTGTTTTGCGAATTGCGCTGCTTCTTATCGAGTAATATAATTTAAAGACCATTCATAAGTTGAGTGCTGATGAAGTGTATGCAGATGGATGGTCAAGTTATGAAGCTCATAAAAATCGAACATTGGATATGCTTAAGAATTAGTGAAAATCCATATATGTGCATAAGAATTAGTAAAAAACCTTTCGTTATGTACGAATTATATATTGTCAATAAAAAATCAATACAACGATTCAATGGAACAATGTTAGTTCCAAGAAGTCTTTACCAACGTATTATAAGCTTTTAATTATTCCAAATTAACATGATCATAAGACAAAAAAAGAACTTCCACCATCAATTTAAAAATTAAAGTCTTATTCAATTTCAAAGTGCATAATACATAATTAAAATTTAACTAAATCATATTTAACATTCGAATACAACTCAAATTCAATAACATAAGGGTTCTCCAACTTCATCGATTCAATGCTCAAAAACAACTCCAAAGTCTCAAGTCTGTGCAACTTCAACACCACCATATCAAAAAGTAGCGTAGATTATATGATTCCTTAACGACTTGACGTAGACTGCAATCGATCTCACCTGCTTAAAAAAAGAAAAAAGAGAGAAACAAAACATAGAAACACAAATATTGAAAAATGATGTATCATTGCAACCTCAACATGGCCATATACTACTTCAAAACGAAAATGGGTGATAAAAAACAGAAAATCACCAGCAATATCCAAAATGATATGGTTCAACATGACCATATAGACGCAATATCAAATCAGTCCAAAACAAAATTTAAACAAACATGTCCAACTTAAAACCATAAACACCAAATTGTTCAATATAAGTTCAAAGGGAAATTACGAAGAAAAAATTATTTCTCCATTTTGATAGCCTTAATCCTCCTGCTGCTTGATTTCTGAGTACCAGTGTTGACATCCTCATCATCACTATCAGAAGACGAAGTACGTTTGCAAGGTGTGACGAACCCTTCAGTATCATTGCTAGCATTTTCAGGTCCATCTAGAACCACCTTTTCCTTGCCCTTCCGTACAACCGAATTGTACTTAAAACCGGACACGCCATTCTGGTATATTAGAGAATAAAAAATAGAGTTAGGATATTGAAACATCTCATAATAAGATAATCATAACATTAACAATAACACTAATTTTCCATAATAATAATAATTCATTTTATTCTACGAATGACAACAGAAAATACCTCAATGCTAATGCTAACGTACTCCCTCAGAATATCAGCATCATCGGTCATCACATCAATGCTAAACTCTTTAAACTTGTCACCCTTCAAGTTATACTCCGTGATTCTCACTTTAGTAAGGTAATCACGGTGCAGCATCACGGAGAAGTCCATTGGTATCATATCCTCATCGTCCTCCTGTTTGAGGGACATATCAAATAAAATGATAAACACACTCTTGAATGCTTATAGATAAATATAGATATATAGATGGAATAAATATACCTCTTTCCATTCATCATAAACCTGCTGGCACGTTTTCTTGATAAACTTCATCATCATTTCTTCAACACAACAACGTAAATTCTCTCCTCCTTAGCACCTCTAGCTATGAATTTCACTCGGAACCTATATTTGATAATAAATAAAAATTTAGATCATAAATCAATTGATTCAATAAGTATATGGAAACTGTCATATAAAGTTGATGAAGGAGATTACTTGGGAATGAGAGCTTTGATTGGCTGACCAGCACACTTGATGCTATTGCACGGTTCACCAACTTGAGACTTCTTCGCATTTCCATTGCACGAAGAGCACGACATATAGTACCAAGGAGACATCTCATCAACCTTTTGAAAGCAAACAAAGGTGATGTAGGAACCAGCCTGTCCAAACCAAATTTACTTCATAAGTTTTACTCGAAAAATTATAAATGATATTGTACATCTTCACTCAAACCTAATAGAACATACCGTCGTGCAATCCTTAATTTGCCTAGCAGTCCTGTGCATGTCCATGTTGAGCCACTCATCAGGTCTTAATGACCTAGGGTCAGCAGTGAGATACGTGACCGAATTACCTTCATTGTCCTTTTTCCTAAAACAATTGAAAGTCGACATTAGATAGGAAAGATATAAGATATCAATTTAACTTCATGTAAACTACAAATTAACTCACTTTATGTTGAACTCATGGAATTCAGGAAGATCAGCGTTGATGTAAAGCTTGGTTGCATGATAAGCGGTTTGAACACGTGTCTCATCTGTTTTGACATAAAATTTGAACTCATAAATCATAAACTTATAAATCCGTAAATGAATCAGCGCATGAGTTAGAAAGACTTTTTACTTACTAAGATATGAATTCTTAAGAGCAAATTGAAGAATAATAACAATTCCCGGCTCAACATTTCCGCTAGCAGGGGCCAACTCAATGATCCTATCAGCATAAGACTCCCATAGCACAGCCTTAATAGTGACATTGCTATAAAAAATAAAAATATATTTGTAAGCTAGAAAACAACATATTAGCTATTAAAGTATACTGTATTTATACTAAATAGGTACCTATCGTCTCGAAGCTCAACATCAATTTTGCGAGCACGCATCTTCTCGACAAAGGTAACATCACTTCTACTCGTGACTTGTCCAATAACATCTGTATGATATATGAAGGGAGGAGGTGAGGAGCTCACAAACAAAGTATAATATCGATTGATTAAAAGGATGTGATAGATTGCAAGAGTGTACAAATTAGAAATTCATGAGCTAAACGACCAAAAAATACGGTACATATACATTTGAAAATATTGGAGCACCACAGCATACACATAAAATTTAAAACGAATATTGAACATGCAAATCAATAAGTATAAATTTTCGAAATCACATATACGTATGTAATTTTTACTACTAACCAAATTAAGATATGGCTAAGTAGAACATCTCACCAACATAAAACTGTGGATCAGAATCGTTGATGTCACGATAAGCAACCAAATTGATACCGTTAGTCAGAATGCTGAGATCCGGCCTACACTGGGTAACTTCAGCACCATAACACATCACGAGCCTTGCCACGTGATTGACCCTCCCCTTCTGATATTTTGGTGGAGTATTTTCCTCCACATCAAACTTGCTGATTCTATATGTTTCTCCCTCCTTAAGCCTTTTGGTTAAAAACTTCAACATTCTCTTCGAAGACGTGCCTTGAATCAAGGTGCCCTATATGATTAAAACAAACCACAAATTAGTGTTGTTACTACAAACGACAGAACATAATAAAGGAACGCATAATAATAATCACCTCATTATCAACTAAAATAGCCTCAACCCCGAGTGGGTTCTTGTTTGTATCCAACGAATTCCAAAGCTTGATAACCTTAACGGTGACGGTGAAAAGCTCGACACCCTGCATGTCCTTACAAAGATCCTTAAGAGCAATTGGTTCATCTTTTTCTCTTTTTTTTGTTGTTCGACTGATAACAAAATCGTATGCTTAAGATTTTGCATTAGAGTATGAGATGCAAGCGCATATATATACTGAGTTTTTTGGGATATATATCGTTAGTATATTTAAACGTTTTTCTGGCAATATATATCGTTCCTTTGTTGCACATATATTAGTTTTGGCATATATATCGTTTCCGTATATAAGTTGGAACGAATATGAAGTCTAAAAATGCAAAAGAATAATTGAATTGTTTATGCAAATTTTGAAGCAATCACCACAATATTTAGGAAGATACTAACCGAGGATTCTGTCACCACAAAATCCTTTAAAATTCGAGTGTTTTAAATACAGAAAGAAAATCGAATCAATACCATAATTTGTGTAAAGCGTGTAGTTCAACACATTGCTTTATTTAAACAATTTATTAAAGATGGAAGGTCTACGCCCTATGCGTATTCCAAAATTTGAAAAATTCGACTTGGAGTATTGAACGTAAATTCATATTAAATCAAGTACCAGTATCAAATGTTGTCAAAAATAAATGATTAAAGAGCTATGGCTGAGTGGAATGTAGTGAGTTTCATCATCCTCACCACCTCGGTTTCAATTCCCTCCGACCACAGCTTTTAGTTATGGATTTTTTTTTGTTAATTCTAAATCGACATTTTGTTAAATTCTCAACAAATAGACAACTTATTTAAATATATAACAATTGTCAAGAAATATAATGACGTACTAATGATAAAAGTATTGAACGTAACAGTGAGTCTATAATGTACCTGCTTGAGATCACATTGTTACAAAACCATGCACACTTCACTCACATAAACTAACATTTTCTAGAACTAAAGTATAACATTTGGTACATTACAAAGTAACGATGAAACGTGCTGCTGACACTAAACATGCTAGCAAATTGTAAAATTACGGAACAAAACTTAATTGTTACCAAATAAAATTAAAAGCATAAAATATGAAATCGACCACCAATACTTGATGTTGTAAACAATGAATGATTGAAAAGCTGTGGTCGAGTGGAATGTGGTGATGTTCATGGTATATGCCACCCGGGTTCGAATCCCTCTGGCCACAGCTTTTGTTTTTTTTTTTTTTTTTCAATTAAATGAGTTATTCGATTATATGTCACATTTAATAACTCATAATCTACAGTAATTATTACGGAACAAACTTAATTGTTACTAAATCAATTTAAAAGCATAAAATAAATCGGGTGATGCTAATTGGGTATGTACAGAGCTTCTAGCAAACTGGAAGAAGGAACTGCTTTTGTGAAAATGTCAGCCAATTGCTTCTTTGTTGATATGTGATCAAGTTTCACAATCTTTTGATCAACCTTTTCTCTAACGAAATGACAATCGACTTCTATATGTTTGGTTCTTTCATGAAAGACCGGATTCTTTGTTAAGTAGATAGCCGATTGATTATCACATAGTAGTGTGATTGGCTTTTCTGTGTTGACATTGAAATCTCTTAGTAGAGCCTTTAGCCATATTATTTCACAACATATGTGAGAAACAGTTCTGTATTCGGCTTGAGTGAAAGATTTGCGAACGGTTACCGGCTTTTTAATATCTTCCAGTGTTTTATCCCAGATCGAATCCAACATAATGTAAGATAGAACTTCGAAGTGTTGATTGATAATTTCAAATTTTAAACATTGGCCAACAATGTTAAAGTCATATAATTAATATCAAATTTATATGATTGGGCACAAAGCCGGTAAATTACATTTAAACAAAAAAGATACATTGAATATTGAATAATCAGACGAACAACCGTAGCTACGTATCTAATTATCAGCAAAACACCTATAACAAAAATCACCATCAACAAAAACTAACTCTGGAATTGAATGAATACAAAAAAAATTAGGAATACAAAATTTAGTAATGAACACGCCATCATATAATTTGCAAACTCCTTCCAACCCCGTTTCTTTACATTTCTTCAAATACAACAACAATCAAGGCATCGAAGCAATCTTGCCACACAGTAAGAATCCATCTTCTCTAATATCTTTGTTGTTATACAACATTTTATAGATACATGTCGCGTAATCGGACATTGGATGATTCACTTCTATTAAAATGTCTAGAAAAGGTTGTACTCGATGGAAGGTCTTGTACTCGAAAACATCAACCTTAAAAGAAAAATAAAATATCATTAGCGAATGTATAATAGAATACGGATTGAATAAGAATCAAAAAATACAGGACTGACTACGAATTGTTAGAGATAATTGCAAGATCAAAACTTTCGTAAAGGCATCCAACATCAAAAAAAAAATCTTCAAGAAAATTTGACTAATCAATGAGCAGCGAACAATTTCATCAGAATACAAAAACAGTGATAAAAACTAACCCAAATAGCATCGAACTTCATCTGTTCAGTAATGTCGTTCAATGCATCATCCCGAAAAGAAAAGACAAATCTGAAGACATTCGAACAAAAATAAAATATAATTAGCGAATGTATAATAAAATAAGAATTGAATAAGAATATAAAAATACATACAATTCAATTATATTAAATAAAACTTACATTTAGCATCGCGAAACAGAAATGTATTCTGACTAATCTTCTTGATTAGTGATAATTGCAAGATCAAAGCTTTCGTAAAAGCATCCAACGTCAAAAATAATTTAATCAAGAAGATTAGACTAATCAATGAGTGAACAATTTAATCAGA
Source organism: Plantago ovata (assembly GCA_028274465.1). Taxonomy (NCBI): domain Eukaryota; kingdom Viridiplantae; phylum Streptophyta; class Magnoliopsida; order Lamiales; family Plantaginaceae; genus Plantago; species Plantago ovata. The sequence goes on from CM051458.1 coordinate 42,922,367, forward strand.
ATACAACAACAATGATTAAAACTAACCCAATTAGCATCGAGCTTCCTTTGGTCAGTAATGTCGTTCAATTCATCATCCCGGAAAAAACAAAGACAAATCTGCAGTCATAAGAACAAAAATTCCATACCATTAGCGAATGATTAATATAATACGGATTGAATAAGAATAAAAAAAATACATACAAATACGGAGATTGATACAGAGGATACAGAATGAGGTTAGCTATATATAAAAAAACGGAGATTGATAGGGAGGATACAGAATGAGGTTAGCTATATATAATAGTTTTTTAGGGTTTAGAAGATCCTTAATTCATGCAATCAAAATTTGAATTTTAAAATTACTTACCACATTATGTAAGCACAAAATCTAAACATTCCATATATTTTTATTTTCAACATTGATGAGGCGTGCATGGGAAGAAAGGAAAGACAATAAAAATTAATACTTACCAAAATAACTTAAAGATATTGTTACGAAAAAATATATGAGACCGAACACCAATACTTGATGTTGTAAACAATGAACGATTGAAAAGCTGTGGTCGAGTGGAATGTGGTGATGTTCATGGTATATGCCACTCGGGTTCGAATCCCTCTGGCCACAGCTTTTTTTTTTTTTTTCAATTAAATGATTTATTCGATTATATGTCACATTTAATAACTCATAATCTAGAGTAATTATTACGGAAAAAAACTTAATTGTTACTAAATAAAATTAAAAGCATAAAATATTAAATTGAACACCAATACTTGATGTTGTCAATAATGAATGATTGAAAAGCTGTGGCCAAGTGGAATGTGGTGATGTTCATGGTATATGCAACCCGGGTTCGAATCCCTCTGGCCACAGCTTTTGTTTTTTTTTTTTAGTTTTTTTTCAATTAAATGATTTATTCGATTATATGTCACATTTAATAACTCATAATCTAGAGTAATTATTACGGAAAAAAAACTTAATTGTTACTAAATAAAATTAAAAGCATAAAATATTAAACCGAACACCAATACTTGATGTTGTCAATAATGAGCGATTGAAAAGCTGTGGCCGAGTGGAATGTGGAGATGTTCATGATATATGCAATCCGGGTTCGAATCCCTCTGGCCACAGCTTTTGCGATTTTTTTTTAATTTATTATTTCCATGAATTTGCAAAAAAGATTATTCTTAAAATACAAAACACAAATAATTAAATCACTGATTTATTAAATATCATTTTTCAATAATTAAAATGAATTGTGAATGAATAAACTAAAAACAATTAAACTGATTTTCGTAAAATAGTGTCTACGAATTTAATTTTAATTCCAGAATATAGTTTACCTAGATTTTAATTAACATTTTAATTCATGTTTAAATTAAAAAATATTTATTATTAATTTAAAATTCATTTTGCCAAGAATTTAATTGACACCATAATTCAGCATTTAATTAATAAACGATTTATTTTTAAATTCCGAAATCTGTTTTGCTGTATAATAATTCAATTAACATATTATTTTTTTATTCCAGAATTTGTTTTGTTGTATACATTTCGGATTTTTTAATGAATTATATAGCTGGACGTTTTTTAGAGGAGGAAGGAGAATTAAAATTACCAAAATTAGATGAATGAAAACTTACCAAAACAAATGAAATTGAATCTTTTCCATCCTCTCAAAATTATTGTCACATAGTGTGAAAGCTCTTGAGAATGAAATTGGGAGAGTCTAGACACCTAGCTTTCATGTATATATAGATAGGACTACTATAGGTCACTAGGTGAGTCAGTACAAAACACACGGTAGATTGAAGTCGTACGTAGCTAGTGGAACATGTGTTCCTCCTCTAATCTGTCCGTCCAGTCCACATTACTCTTCCTGTTCTCAACCTTCAAAATTACTTCCCAATTTCTCTGTGTAACCAATTAATTAAATTAAATTAAATTAAATTAAAAATTCTTCAATTTTTATGGAATGTTGCCGATAAACCCAACCCTTACCTTTCCCCTCCACCGACCACCAATCCTCCGCCTCTCCGCCGCCTCATTCCGCTGCCGCGCCTCCTCCTCCGCCTTCAGTCGCCCCTGGTTCAACTTCGCCGCCGACGCTGCTGCTGCATCCGCCGGCGGAATCGGCAATGTTTCTCCGGAGAATTACGTTGGTCCTTCCGTCCCTGGAACTGGTGGAATAATTGCTAAGGACTCCAAAATTAGCGCCAAGGAGAATTGGTCTAGAAATCGAGAGAGCTACTTGACCGACGATGACGATGCTCTCCCGTTGCCGATGACTTATCCTAATTCCTCGCCCTGTTCTCAGGATGAGATTGATAAGCGCCTCAGATGCGATCCTATGGTCGAGGTATACTTACTTACTTACTTACCTGTTCTCGATTACTTGGTTTACAGAGCACGTGGTAAAATTGAGGTGTTTAATTTCATTTTAAGATGAGCTTCTAATATAAGTTCCTTAAAGATGAAAATATGAAATCATGTGATAATATTCAGCTGATTACCTGAGTTCATTCGTTTTTTACATTTTGATGTGATAAGTTGATGATCATATTCTCTAGCTAATTGTTAGAAACTGTTCTTTTCATCTGAGGATAAAACTGAATGAAACTGAATTGAACATAACTACTGAACTGAATTTATTTGTAGTATAAAATATAAGTAAGCAAGAACAGAACTAACTGAACTAAACTGAATGAACCTGAACAACTGAACAACTGAACTGAACTGAAAATAATGAGTTTTCATATGAATAGATCCGTATAGAGCCTCGCGGGCATTATAGCAGATAATGTAGCATAGCAGTGCTTCATTGTTAGATACCCCCACCGCGCTACAAATTAGAAGTGTATAAACGGCTCTATTGCCACTATAGTGGATAGTGTATAACGATGAATAGAGTCGCTATTGGAAAGTTGAGGGTGATTAGAGTGAGTCCAAGCATGAAACTCGAACCGAGAAGATTATTGTTGTATTATTCTAAGGTTGTTTTGCAGGATAGATTGTTAGGGTTTGTTTAATATTTGTTTTTGAGTTGCTCTATCAGGAACTCGGCTTTGCATTCACTGATATTCAGTACTAATGTATCTTGTATGTATTGATAGGTTATAATTCCTGTTCTAGCTCATTATCACCAAAAACCAAAAACCAAATGCCACCAACTTTATCACCATATTCCATATGATAATGGTAAACCAACTGCAGTTTAGACCCATTTCTGGTCCTCATATCCACACGAAACATCACCACCTTATGCAATATCCAAGAAGCAGTACTTGGAGAATCAACAGCCCAAATATTCTGATTTTTCCTATGATGTTCATGCACTCACTTAATCGAAAAAATAAAGTCTATTTTTGTCCCAAAGTAGTGAGGATAGTTGCTATGGTCCACTATGCACTATGAACGATTATATACTACTATAGAATAGCGTAATCACCCGCATATTAATTAATTCTTTGTTTTCTGTAATGTTATCTTTAGCTTCCAACATTTTGCATAGACACAGTAACATTTTTTAATTGACAACACAGTATGAGTAGTTATAGTTTCCACATTCTTTAGTGTTTCCATCTAGAGTTCTATTGGTCTTAATTAAATTCCAATACAGGATTGCAGGGTAATGGTCTACGAGTGGACTGGGAAGTGCCGTAGTTGCCAAGGAACAGGATTGGTTAGCTACTATAGCAAAAAAGGAAAGGAGACCATTTGCAAATGCATACCCTGCCTTGGAATGGGTAACTTTCTACTGCATCACATTTCGTAGGACTAATAATTTTTATTATGTGCATTTGCTGCTGTTAGCTGAATTCAATCCGTGATGTAGCTGGTGGTCTAAATTGATCGCTAAAAACTAAGACATATCATGAATGCAAATTCCCGACTAACTGGTGATAATTTCTGTACTAACTTAGATCATATTAAGGTATAAACTATTCGTAGTTTTGCATTTGTGTGTGCATATTATTGTTGTCCATTTGCTTGTGCACTAAAAAGTTTGGAAGATCAATTCTGTAAAGTTCAAAATGAGCATTCCAAATTGTCCCGAAATCTGTAGTCTTTATTGCAAAATACTTGCAGTCACATGGATGTTTATTCGATTGTTAATACTGATAATAGTTATTAATAGCTCAAAGCACACCTTCACGCACACTTGACATAAGTGTCAAGCACTATCTGAAACAATAGTACACATGCATATAAAGCCATATGTCTACTACCTGTTAATAAATTATATGACCATAACGTTTAAGTGAAAAATAACAAGTTTTCAATCGTAAAGTAAGAAATAAGCTCCATCAATACAAGTTCAATTGCAAAATTAGTAACTAATGACATTCTACAGTGTTGAAGCTAGTAAAGATAAAAAAAATACTAAAACATTATACTTGATATAACCATAACGCTCTCGCCAAGCATCATCTACTGAATAAGGTAAAACACCGTCTTCGTCCTTGTAATTATCATAATTAGGCTATAAATAGTTTATAAGCTCAACACCATTCTCTTATCCTCATCTTCAATTTCTACTTCAAAGTTGAACTCTGATTTCTCCTCATCAGGAATCTGTCTAAAAACTGTCTACAGAGGCCTATTCAATTAACTAAAGGTTGGGCTCATCTCAAAAGTGTTTTGTAAGATCTAGTTGTTCATATCAATAGCATGCTATTCCGTGCTACAGGCCACCCAAATAGCATGCATACACTTCCACTGTCAGCAACCCCGGACCCCAGTGTGCACTTTAGTGCAAGGACTGGGCTACAGTATGCTATGGGTTATCGCACGTACCATATAGGAAATTAATGACTATGCCACTGATAATTGTATAGTACAAGTTGCCAAATAGGTGGTTTTTGGACATAATCATGCATGATTTTTCCATAAATATGTTGCTTCGCTTTTCATTTATGATCCCCCCACCACCCACCCCACCCACCACCCAAAAAAAAAAAAAAACAGAACTCCAATTATTACTGAAGTTTCTAATTATTGTACTTCTCAGAACAATATATTTTTCATGTTAATTAGTTATTACTTCAATATTGTTTTCCTTACTCAGGTAGTACAATTGATTATGCTTGTTAACATTTTCTGCTTTCCACCATGGTATGGAAACCAGATTGTAAACTATTTAGTTTGTTCGTACTTTGTTGATAAAAAATTCTGGTTAAACCAAACAAGTGTTTGTCTTTACATTCGTGGCATTGATGTGAAACCACATTTATGAGGGCATTATGCTATCCCACGTCATATTTCTAGAGGTTCTAAACTTAGTATATAAGGTGGATAACCTTCAGCCTGTTAGAAGGCCTTTGTAAGGGGAAGAATTCGAATATATTATCAGTGTAAGCCCAAGTCTACGATGGATTTGCTTCTGAACTTGGTATTTAAATTTCATTACATTCGCCCTTAGAGCATTGTAGATACTCTAAAGGGAACATTTCTCTGAGAAAATCTTTCTAAGCAGAAAAAAAAGACAGACATAGTTCAGGGTTGAAACCAGTTAGATTGTGATTTTACTTGAGACATTGATGTGCTACACAAACGCAAAAAATGCATCTTGTTAAAAAAAAAAAAAGTAATGTTTTATGTGAATCATCAATGCTCACATCTAAAATAGTTATGATACATAAATAGCATTCCGTCAGATGAGGAAAATGTTATTTACTCGAACATCACAGCTGCTGCTCTCCTTCTTTTTCTTTCTTTTTTTTTTTTTTTTTTTTTTTTTGTGTGTGTGTGTGTGTGTGTGTTTACTTAAAAACATAATCCTTCTTATCTGTAAGTTAAAAAAGGATAGCCTCCCACAAGTTTTAGCCTTCCACAAATCTATTAAATTTCTAAATATAGGTTAAAGAGGTAGAAGACACATTCAAAATTCAATAGATCAGTTTCTCAATATTAACCCGCAATGAAATAAAGGGGAAATATAATTTTCCTAGAATTAATCATCAATAGACCTTTTTTAGCCAGAAACTAGGGTTGAAGAATAGTATAGTTAACTGATTTAGCATTTAGTGTTTTATAAATTGGGATCACAAAAGTTTTTAAGGAGTTTAAGATTAAGTTTAGGGACAAATTTATCAGTAATCTGCTAGAGTGCCCATAACACGGCGCTGGGGGATGATTGCCCAATTCTAATAGCTACCTGGTCAATCTCGGTTTCATCTTTTTGATCATGACTTCCTTGGAAGCACTAAATGATAGTTTTCCATTCGCCATTGTTGCTATCATCCCTGTAACCCTTATAATACTTATTTAAAGTTTGAAGTGGATATCAAATCTTCATGCTATTACCATCACCATGATTCGCCTTTGCATCTATTATCAGTTATTTTATAAAAGTTTGTTGCAAACTAAGTTTTCTCATCATAGTAGTCTTTCAATGTATTTTCACTAGATCATGACATATATAGTTTGAACACTCACTTTACAAGGAAACACATGCATGTGTATTCCTTGTTGTAATGTTAAATCAAAATTTATAGCGTTTAAGACTTGGAATTGAAACAGTTCGTACAAGAATCAGACACCAAAAATAAAACTCCAACACGGTGGCATATTGTCATTCTGCTAAAGAATAGTGTTCTTAGCTTTGAACGTTGGATTTAGTGCTTGACAATAAAAACTAAAGAAACTTGCCTTCTCGTCACCATTCTCCAGAGTTGAGACCAGTTACATGGAAAGGGTTAAGTTTTCTTTTCGTAAGACCTAGAATCATGTCCTGTCGAACAACTTCTCTGTAGCCATTTCATGGCTGAAACATAGTTTCAAGGCACTTGTTGCTTTATATGGTAGGAAACATAAAGAGAATGGGGTTATTAACTTACATATGGAACCCTATTTTGTGGAGGCAGGATGCCGTTGATAAAAAAAAAATTCGGGGAAAATGGTGGGAAGTACAAATCTTGACAATCAACTTTCTTAAAACCAATCAACTAAATGCACCCCAAAGAAATCTATCTGAAACAGATAAGCTTGCTTATAGAACTATCGCAAAAGAATATATGGCCAAGTATTTCTCACAATTCCAGAAACTTGAGAATCAGCTCAGATGATAGTATGGTGATAATTTTCCACAGCAAAGTACAAAACTCAGGATGGAAAATTATTTTAAATGCAACAGCTTTAAGTTTGTTTCCCATCAGAGATTTATGTCTGTAACTTGGAGATGATTTGAGTGCAAGAAAGTCTATGAAATGTTCTCCAGGCCACTCTTGACCTTTCTTGCCTTCAATTTACAAAATATTCTGCTACAGGAATCTGCTGGTTCGGGGAATTACAATAAGCAATAGGACTGTGCATGTTTTTATATTTTTTTCTGCTAGTTTTCCCGGACTTCCTGGGGGCAGCATCAACTATTTATTGTTTCTAGCAAACTTTCCCTTAAAATTTATAATTTGAGTTGTATTTTGTATAGTATTAATTGATAATTTACTCTTTCTATTCCAGGTTATGTACAAAAGATAACGGCTCGTCAAGATATAAATGTTATGGAGGACTTGGAAAATGGAAAACCACCTTGATGCAAATCCAGCTACACTGTTGTTGTCTAACCCAAAAGAATCATTCCATTAATTATTCTTGCAAGCTCATTTTGTACACTTTCCTGGTTACTGTAGCTCATTCTATTTCAGCCAAGTTTTGGTCCAAGTGGAGGAAAAGAATAAAGGTGTGGCGTCTCTGACAGATGCCCTTCTGTATCGATATAATAGGCATAACTTGTCCATAAAGTCCAACACATTGATACAAGAAAATTCTCATTGGAGCATCCTGGTAATCTGCTGGGCCCTACGGGTTACGGGTACAATCTACTGAATCAACCGTTGAAGTGCTCTGGTATCAGGGGTTATCTGACCCCCCAAGGAACTCTGAGAAGAATCTTGTAGTTTATGGCTAGGAAATTGGATCATAGAATCAAATTACATGTAACCTGACTGCATACATGATATAAAGAATGTGCTATTCTTATTTGTAAGTTACTTTTTTCTTCACTTTATTCCTGTTACGAGATAGACAAGAACATATTGAATGTTTGATTTGTAACATACTTTTAGGAATAAAAGAATCATGTATTCATTCAGACATCTACATATTTTCAGATTCCGCGCTCAGTCAATTGTTATTTATTCAAGCTGATTAGGTGCCCATAAATGCTATCCTGCCACACAACCAAATATGTCTAGCACTCGTTTTCTTGATTTTCAGTACAGCTTCTCAAAGAGAGCACTCTTGAAGAAACCTTCAAGACTCTTCTCAAAGCAAAGCTCTGGAGCGTTTCCTCCTATTTACATGCCAACCATGGAGGAGCTAAAGCAGGTGTTCAACAAATTTGATTCCAACAAAGATGGCAAGATATCTCCAGATGAGTACAAGGCCGTACTGAAAGCTATAGGCAAAGGAAATCTGCTTACCAACGAAGTGCAGAAGATATTTGAAGTTGCAGATTCAGATAAAGATGGGTTCATCAGCTTTGATGAGTTTGTGGAAGTGCAGAAGAAAGGAGGTGGGGTGAAGACTGCAGATTTGCACAGGGCATTTCAGGCGTTTGATAGAGATAATGACGGGAAAATAACGGTTGAAGAAGTGTACGAGCTGCTCAGGAAACTTGGTGAAAGGTGTAGCATGCAAGACTGCAAGAAAATGGTACGCGCTGTGGATGCGAATGGAGATGGTGTGATTGACTCTGATGAGTTTATAACAATGATGACTCGCACAATGTATAACTATTAGCATATGAATTAATGAAGTTCTACGAGATCTGCGACTCCTTGTATTACAACTGTTATTACTCTGTCAAATGATTAGTTATCGGTGTTTACCACTTCCGTTGGTCATGTCTTATTTCTTAATATTCAAGTATCCCTTCAACAGTACTCCCTCCCTCCCACAAAACAAATTCTCTTTGATGGGAGTATGAACAGATGAAAAAAATACAGAATATCTCATCTTCCCAAGCTTGCCAAATATCAATAGACGAAGCTTCATACGTTGAAAGCCCTCACCCAACCCCAGACAAGATAGGCTTAAAAATCAGATAAAATAAGTATTACCTGATCATCTGGAGTCACAAACTTGATTCAACAACAGATATAATTTTCAATAGTCTCGACTCTTGAGAGGCAAATGAGTATTCCCATTGACCACCAGTAACATGCATGTAATCTTAAGTGTAGCAAATATAAACAATCTTACGTTACCAGTCCACCAGATGTCAGTATGTTAGCAAGGAGAACAAGATGAGTCACTCACACACAAGCAGCATATATGTCATAAAATGACTACTAAAGCCTCGGGTGATACCTACATCTAATCGTAAGTGCCACATGAAAATTACACTTGCTAGAGCCTAGAAATATAGAAGGAAGACAAAAGTTTAAATAGATGAAGCATGAATGAAGAAGTTTAAATAATATTTGCAGTGGATAACAGCTTGATATGTACTATCAGCAGCAGTATCACCTTAAGATTTATAGCACAAACTAAACTGTTAATGAAAGCAGAATTTCATTGCTAACATACAAGTGATAAAAGCTACAATAGTATAAGCCAACAAGCTCCAACAGAGACGTCACAAACGCCTGAAACAAGCATTTATCGCCCCTAGAACAGCATGTAAATACCTCAAGATAATCTCATCATCTAGATGGCTTCTTGGCCATCTCAAGGCAACTTGATTGGGCACATATCAAAGCACATGACTGATGGAAACTTACCAGTAATCATTACAAGAGCATTTACCATCCTTGAAATGATGAAAACGTTTGTTATCCCTCACAATCAACTCTCTACCAACAATTCTGGACATGATCTTGATAGCATTGTGGCAATCCCCACACACACGCAAGTTCTTAATAATACGTAGAGGTGTTCTTGCAGGTGTACTGATTAGGCCGTAAGCAATTGCCAAACGCTCACTGTGGTAGAGCAATGCCTGCTCCTTTGCCTCCTGATCAATGTCATGAAGAACATATCGTGTGTCAGGAACATACGCCTGCTCTTTCTTTGCAGCCCTTATTTTCTCGTCATCCTTATAAAGATAGAGGGCTCGGAACTCTGGAAGTCTACTTCTTCCCACGAGCATGTTAATAGCAGACTGCTTTTTAGGTGGAGGTGTGGGGATTTTATTGACGATAGCTTTTGAAGGGTCAAGACCGACCATTAACTCTTCAGCGCGGTCTTCTAGATCAATATCACCGTGTATACGAGCATAATTCATCAAAGCCTCCCAAACAACAGCTGTAGGTTGGAACGGAAGAGTTTCAATATAAGCCTCAGCTTCAGCTAGATGTCCACACTTGCCAAGAACACCTAGAAGTCCCAAATAATGCTCAATTCCCGGAGCAATCCCATAATTCGTATTCATCGACTCGAAATGAATAAATGCCTCTTCAATAGCTTCAGCACTAGCACAAGCATCTAAAACAGCAAGAAACGTTTGCTCATTCGGAGCTAACCCCAATTTCCTCATCTGCTCAAACACAACCAAACCATCATCCCCCAGCCCATTATACGCGTACCCATAAATCAACAAGTGCCAAGAATCCATATTCCTATCAGCCATATGATCAAAAACCCTCTGCCCATCAACCATACTTCCACACTTAGCATACATATCAAGCACCTTATTGTTCAACTGCACATCACCCCTAAACGTAGACCTCAAAAAGTAGTCATGCACTTTCTTCGCATCCTCAAATTTCTTCGACTTACCGCACGAGTCAAAGAGCAAGCCGAAACACTCAGCACTAGCCTTTTCACCCTTATCCATGTGCTCAATCACATCCTTAACCTTCCCATCACGGCATAAGCTCAACAAGTCCACCGATGACCCATTTGCCCCCCGAACCTGCCCCTGATCACTCCTTACGTTCACTCCGCTCTGAACTTGATTACTTACACCAGTCTGCCCCTGTGATCCCCACTGATTCTGCTTCTGCCTTTGTTGATAATTCTGATTCTGGTTTTGGTTCTGGTTCTGCTGGCTCTGAAAGCCACCTGCTTGGGGAGGATAATACTGACCCGGATTCGGATTCGGCGCGTAATTCGGGTTACGATTCCACTGATTAACATTTCCAGGTGGGGGTGGATAGCTCTGGTTTGGCCTAAACCCCTGATTAGGCCCACTCCCACCTTGTTGAGAATATCCCTGACTAGGATTAGGGTAACCTCGATTCACTGGAGCATTATTACTGCCATTATTATTATTATAAAAACTCTGATTCTGGAAATTACTGTTCCTATGATTATTGGTGTAATTGGTATACTCTTCAGCAAGCTGATTTTCAGGGGTCTGATTGAAATTGAAGGAAGGAGAAGTATGCGATTGAGGGTTGGGAGTGTGGGGATGGTTGGGGAGAGCGTAGGTGGATAAGGAGTGGGTATTGGGGGAAAGGGGGTTTAGGGTTAGGGTTTTGGGGATTATTGAATTGAAAGGGAATGAAGAGCGTACCTTGTAAGGAGAAGAAGCAATGGCGGTGGTGATGGTGACGCGGGCTCGGAGAATACTGGTGAGAGATGACGCCATTGTTGCTGGTTTGAGTGGTGGAAATGAAAGCTTAAACCCTCGATACAGAGAGAGAGATAGAAAACCCTACCTTTTACAGTATACTGTTGGTAATGCAGTGAAGAAGAAATAAAATATTTTAGTTTGGATTGGACTTGTGTGAGATGAGATGTAACCGTAAGCCCATTGCAAATGGGTGGGTAAATAACTGCAGCCTGCGGGTTTGGTTATCCACATTCCACTATTTGTTGGTGATTTGCAACCGAGAATCGACAAATCTAACTGCCGTAACTCGAATCCGCGACATGTCATCTGCCTTACCACCAGACCACTTTATAACTCCCAAATACTTTATTAAATAAGCATCTAGAGGTACAAAATTCATTGTATATATTATTGATACAACAGGTGGATATTCCAAAAAACTAGTTCTTGAGGTACATACGAGTGCACATAGGGTATAAATACCAACAAGAGATTACATATAAGAACTAATTCAGTGTGTGACATAACATACAAGGAGCGTGAATCGAAGTATGGCAATTACCAATGGGTTTACGATTGATATGAACACCGAGGAGCTGAAGCTGAGTTGTGCCGGGAGTCAAATTCCACTAAGGTATTTTAAAAAACTTTCGATTTTTGTTCTAGGTGATAATGTTGCAGGTAGTAAGGTGGTACAGGGGTTAGGGAATGGTGAGAAGTTGGGGAGCGACACTGTTGAACTCTAAAATTGGTTGAAGAAGGTTCTCGGACGAGTAAGGATCCATCCAAGGCTACATAATGGGAGTGAAGGAACGACACTAGCAGGGCCACAACGAAAATCACATGCGAGTGGAGTCGTGAACCTGGTGACCGACAAGGGCTTAACGGTCTTCTATATGAGTAAGAAACCATACCACGGGTGCTACGTTTTGAGGGTCGAGTCAATTTGCAACCGGAATGGGTTACACTGGATAGTGGGGCATTTACTTTGAATGGTTCTTCTAGATCATTAACCGTGCAGTTAAGAAGCGAAGCTAGTAAGCTACTTGGTGAGGAGTGCAATGCACAGAAGGGCGATGATAGCTACATGAAACCTTTCATGGGATTGGCCATACGTAAGACTCCAACGTGTGTTGTGGAGGTGACGGGGAGGGAGATCCTGGAGCTAGGAAGAAACTCTGAAGGAAAGCGATTGGTTGAAAGCTACAAGGGAGGCACCGAACGCTGGAAGATGCTTGAAGAGATGGTTCTGTATGACTATGGATCATTGGATCAACGGGGCATAGCTGAGAACGATGGGTACCTGAGTAAGATGGACAAAGATGAAGTACCAAAATCTGAATCTGTCAACAAAAAAGGTTGGTAGTCCTTTATTCCCCTTTATCTAGGTACTAATTTCTCATTAACTTTTAAAAGATATAGTGTGTGTTTTGCGTCATTTTAATACCTTATCAGTCACCTTATAAATCGTCACAATCTTATCTGATTGTTTAATTATAATAAATTTATTTAATAAATGTCAATCAGTTAACTAACTTTCATGTAGATTATTAAAAAATAAAATTAGTCATCAACTACCAATCACTATATCAGTTTTCACTCACTTTATCATTTAATTTTGTATCATTTTCACAAACAAACAAGAGAAATTACCATATTAGTACCTTGCTATAAGGCCATCATTTTCAACCATACTAATTCAGCAATTACATTTTAGTCCAAACAACATTGTTTTGGCATTGACTTCTTCATATTTACAGAAATGACATTGTCTAAAAAACTGCAAACCAAAGAAGCCTTAACAATTTATCCACTTCTTCTTTTTCTAGACTTCTTCTTCCCCAAACACTACAAGAAATCTGGTGTATAGAGATGGATTTTAGCGACGGATCGATCCATCACTGGCCTCAGCGACGAATCGGTCTTTTAGCGATGGATCGGGATGGATTAACGACGGATGAGACAAATTCGTCGTAGAGCACGTCCCTAAACCATTAGGGCGCATGAGTGCGGCGACGGATGACTCAATTGTCGTTAATTTAGCGACGGATGAGTCATACTCATCCGTCGCAGTATACAACGACGGATGACATCATACGTCGCTATTTAGCAACGGATGAGTCATCCGTCTCGTAGTCCATTGACCAAAAAAAAGATAAATTTTTAAAAAAAGGTAGCGACGGATGGCGCCATCAGTCGCTGAGCCTTCTTCTTTAACGGGCGGAGACCGACAGAACGCCATTTCACGCGTTTCTGCTTCTCTTCTCCTCTTCTTCTCCCTTCTTCTCTCCAATTCCAATCTACACTTATACTCCATCATTTCATCCAAGTTTGGTGTCAAATCGAAGCTAATTCAACAAGGAACGTGGTGGGACAATCAATTTGAAGTGGATTCGACTATTTATTCCGCAATCAAAGGTACTAATTTCTAAACCTAACTTTTGTACATTTGGTATTTTTTCAATTTTGAAGTTTGTTATTGTTTACTAGTTAGTTTTGATGTTAGTATTGTTCAATTGGGATGTTTGGGATGTAGTGGGTTCGATTATGTAGTGTTCAATTGGGATGTAGTGTATTGTAAAATAATTTTGTTCAATTATGTTCAATTAGTTTAGCTTTGTTCAATTATGTTTGATTATAGTGTATTGTAAGTAGTTAATTAAAATGAAAATTGTATAAGTATGATGGAAATATAGATAAATATATTTAATTATAGTGTACTGTAAGTAGTTATTATAATGAAAATTTCATAAGTATAATGGAAATATAGGTAAATATAGGTATGTAATTATAGTGTGTTGTAAGTAGTTATTATAATGAAAAATGTACAAGTATAATGGAAATATAGATAAATATAGGTAATTATTGTTAAAAAAAGTGTAATTAAGAAGGAAATAACTCATTGATAAATTAAAAATAGAATATATTATGAGTAGTTTTAGTTCTAGTTTAGAAATATTGGGAGTATAATGCAATGTAAAAAATTGATAATTAAAATGAGTACTTGTTGAAAAAATGTTTTAGCCGGAATGTACTAAACTTCTATTGGTCAGGTTTAGCATTCAATTATAAATCCCGATCGTACTTGGATGTACAGTAGGATTGCAGATGGGATAATTTTCCCTACGTTTGTAGAAGGGGTCAATGCATTTGTCGAATTTGCATTGTCAAAACCTGAGTGTT
>CM051458.1:42937128-43014555 GCA_028274465.1 Plantago ovata
TGTTTGAGCAGTGGTATGATGAAGTGTCCTAGCAACCAGAAGAAATGTAGGAACAATAAGTACTTGCCCTCTACGATGGTTGTAGAATATTTGAAGCGTAATGGTTTTGTGGCTAAATATGAGGTGTGGAATCATCATGGTGAGGCATTTCGTACGTAATTGGGGGATTATACGCAGTTGTCGGGGAAGCGTAGAAGAAGGCAGGAGAGTAGTGCTCCACCGGTGCCTCTACTCATGATGATTCCACAGGGGACCGGATGGAAGAGATGGTCCGTAACGCTGCGGGTCAAGAATTTATGGAGGGTGTTTTTAATGAGGAGCCTCTGAATGCTGAGTCGCAGCAGTTCTTTGACTTGTTGGAAGCGTCCAAGATGCCACTCTACCTGGGGTGCGTGATGAATGAATTGTCCTGCTTGTCTAGAATTATGAGCAACAAGGAGGGTGGTGGGAATTTAGAAATCAGCTGCGACGATTGGTTGAGTTTGATCACGGATATTGCGCCTGAAGGAAGCCTAGTTCCAACAAACTATACCAAGCGCAAAAGAAGATGAGGGCGATGGGATTGCCTATGGAGAAAATAGATTAGTGTCCGGGTATGTATGATCTATTGGGGGGAGGATGAAGGTCTGTTGAACTGCAAACATTGTGGGAAGGAACGGTATAGT
The DNA here is from genome assembly GCA_028274465.1 of Plantago ovata. Taxonomy (NCBI): domain Eukaryota; kingdom Viridiplantae; phylum Streptophyta; class Magnoliopsida; order Lamiales; family Plantaginaceae; genus Plantago; species Plantago ovata. The sequence goes on from CM051458.1 coordinate 42,937,794, forward strand.
CGTTACAAGGAGGGCGCTACAATGAAACGACAAAAGAAGAATCTCTCCCACAAGAAAATGTGGTACTTCCCTATAGGTCCTCGTCTGAAGAGGTTGTATGCATCAGTGCATGTGCAGATAAGATGCGTTGGCAGAAGAAGAGAGTAGTGGTGGATGACCAAGAGGGTAAGATGGATCACCCATCAGACTCACGGCATGGAAAGAGTTTGATGTGAAATATCCACAGTTTGCAGCCTAGTCTAGAAATGTAAGGTTGAGACTTAGTACTGATGGTTTCAACCCGTTTGGGAGTGAACGGAAGTATTTGTGCTGGCCAGTGATGCTTACACCTTACAACTTGCCTCCGGTGACTGTTTGAATGAACCATTCATGTTCTTGATTGTTTGGTGCCAGGGCCGGATGATCCAAGACAGAAGTTGGATGTCTTCTTGCAGCCACTGATGAAGGAGCTTATAGAGTTGTGGGAGGATGGTATCCCGGCATATGATGTCTCCACAAAGACGAACTTTACTTTGAGAGCAGCACTACTGTGGACCATCAGTGATTTCCCTGCGTACTCCATGTTGTCTGGAAGGAAAACATCCGGATTCAAGGCATGTCCACATTGTTTGGATAATGTTGATTCACACTATCTGCCAAAGAGTCGAAAGGAATCTTGGTTTGATTGTCATCGCAGGTTTCTAGACGATGACCACCCGTTCAGAAAGAACAGACTCAGTTTATTAAGAACAAAGTGGTGGTGAAGAAGGCCCCTAAAGAACTAACAAGTGCACAACAATTTGCTATTATAGAACACTTGGGGTACAAGAAAGTAACATAGGTTGGGTGGCAAGAGCATAACGAGAAGATCAAAAGCGAACATGGATGGAAAAAGAGAAGCATCCTATGGGATTTGCCTTATTGGAGTAGTCTTCGCATACATCATATCTTGGATGTCATGCATATTGAGAAGAACGTATTTGAGAACTGCTTCAACACCATCTGTGACATTGCCAACAAAACAAAGGACACGGTTAAGTCCAGGGAAGAGTTGGAGATTCTATGCAGGAGGCCCGGGTTGTCCAAGAAGAATGCTGATGGCAAGTGGCCCAGGGCAGTTTACACTTCGACCAAAGAGGCTAGAAATGCACTTTATGATTGGGTGAAGTTGTTGAAGTTCCCCGACAATTATGCATCTAAATTTGCTCGATGTGTGGACATGAATAAGACAAAGATGTATGTGATGAAGAACCACGATTGTCATGTGTTCATGGAGAGGCTCATATCGGTTGCATTTCGCAAGCTCTTAGATAGACCGGTATGGAGTGCCTTGACCGAGTTGAGCGTGTTCTTCAAGAATCTATGCACACGGGTTGTTGAGGTTGAAGTGTTGAAGACGCTGAAGGCTAACATACCCATTATTCTATGCAAGCTCGAGCGTATCTTTCCACCTAGCTCGTGCCCGTGGTAGCTCTTCATCACATACCACGTCATCTTCATCAGCTGCCGCTAGAGATCATGCCTTCCAACTTCAGTTGCAGGCGAAGGATGAGGAGATAAGGAAGGTACTCGAGGTGCAGGCTCAGCAACAAGCTATGCTCGTTGAACTTGTATGCGAGGCTGGGGATGGTACCGCCACAGTCACCACCACCACCACCACCCTCTCCATGATCCCATAGCCTTTTCATTAGCTCTATTACTATTTTCTGTATGAATACTGTGTATGATATGATATTACTTTGGATTAGTATTGTACGTATGATTATTATTATTATATGTATGGAGGATTTCGTTACATTTATTATGATTTTTTAAATGATTTCGGTACCTTTGGTCTATAATAATTTGCGTAGCAGGTTGGTTAATTGAACAGGTTTGAATTTGATTTGGTATTCATTACTATAATAAAAAGTTTGTTTTTAAAAAAAAATTAGACATTTAGCGACAGATGGTCGATCCGTCGCAGTGCGACGGACTGCGACGGATGACGATTAGTCGCCATATCTCGGGCCAGACAAACACGTGTCAATGGACGTAGCGACGGATTGTCATCCGTCACTAAAAAGTCAATATTTCATCCGTCGCTAATTCGCGACGGATGATTGATTTGTGGCTAATTCGCTAGCGACGGAAGCCTCATCCGTCGCTAAATCGGCCAATCTGTCGCTAATGTTTTCTAGCGACGGATCGACAGTATGTAGCGATGGATGGATCCGTCGCTACATATGGGGATCCTTGTAGTGAAAGTCCGGTACCGGAGCCCTTCAGTTTGGCGGAGCAACTGAAGCACCGCCCTTAGCGAGAGTGGTGGAGCAGAGGTCCGCCCAAACTGACGCGGAGCTTCTGCTCTGCCCTAACAGAGGCGGAGTGCTCCACCATATGCTCCGATTGGAGCAGTGATCAGAGTTCTGACTGCTCCGATCAGAGCTTTTATTTCTATTTATTTATTTTTGTAAAACCTATTTGGCACTTCAAATTTGAGAAATTGGAGCAGTTCTTTGTGCGTGGGTTGCTCAAATTCGTAAACTAAAATGTAATTATTAATCTAGTAGGGTCTAAAATAATACTTCCTCCGTCCTTGTATAAGTTTCTCATTTGCTTTTGTTGACTTTTTTAACTTCCATTTGACTCCGAATTAATCCTAATTCATATTAAAAAGTAATTATGTAAATTATATTATGAAAATATAAGATTTGCACTTTCATAATATAAGTTCAAATGTTGATTTTTCGGTACGATTTAGGATTAATTTGGGATGAAACGGAGAATATAAAAATTCAACAAAATAAAATCAATATCAAATGGAAAATTTATATAGGAACGGAGTAAATATTAGCTATGCTAATAATAAAGGTACTAAAAAAAAGACCCAACAAATAAATGCCGAGAAAGATGAGATCCCAAGTTCTCACAAACTAGTGGGACAGCGAAGTGTAGGTTTACTCTTCTTCACTTGATAGCTTTGATATTAAGCAAAGAAAGCCACAAACCATGGCACCACATATAACTCTGATGATCCTCAAAATTATGCATTTTGTATATAGTAAGCTTCTTCAACAAAAGAACATCCCTGCTAATACCTCTGAATGTAAAGTTATGAACATCATATCATAAAACTACTAACCCATATATATATGGACTTGCAAAATAATTCACTCCATTTCAACTATGGATGCAAACATCATATGGTCTGCGATATGTTCATCTACGCAGTTGCTGTATCCGTAGATTTCCAAGTCACAAAAACTTGTGCTTTCGCTGCCTGCCCCCCACCTTTGTACATTTTCGACTGAAAACTGATGATGGCTTCTGGATTACCGGAAATGAGTCTTCCAAAACTTCTGTTCACTCTTTAACATGAGAGCTCAAGTACAAGTGAGCAGCTCTCGAGGTCGACGATCATTCAGAAATGATGGCCCAGCATAGCACGGGAAGTCAGATTGGCGCTGATCTGCCATCTCAAAACCTACAAAACTAATATCCATCAATTATAACTTCCATGGACAATAAATTATCAACTAGGAACAGAGAGTTTATATCATAAATTTGCAAAATTTCATCTTCAGTCCACTAAGTCACAACTCCTATATCTAGTGGACCGTAGAAAAAATTTCACCACCATTTAAAAAAGTTTCTTCAGGAGCTCTAAACTCATCAATCAGGAAAACACGAACAAGAAATTTACTTTTTACCATCAATTACAGCAAGGCACCTCAAAATTTCGGAAAACTTTTCATTTCAAGTATTGCATAGAGTGTAGACTTGATATGCATTAGCATCAACAGATCACACAGCATTAAAAAGTTGCAAAACCACAGTGGACATGTCACATGTTGTAATCATGTCAATCCTCTTGTGATATTACGAAATCTGTACCTGCAAGGCCTTCAGAACTCAAACCATCACCGTTATTTGACTGATGAGTAACTGGCTCATCAATGAGTTCATTTGTAACTTCAGCATGTCTTGCACTTGTACCAACAGCAGGAAGGAACGGTTCCACATAGTGTGTCCTTCTCCGCTTGTCTTTCTTCACGTCTCCTTTGAAAACATTCAACAAGTATTTCAGATAAAAGACATCCATTCAATATGGAGAAAATGTAAAATGGAAAAAGCTGAGAAGGCAATATATATAACTTTTGAACACAATGAGTTCTGCCTATGATAATAACTATACTTCTAATAGTTTTGAAGGCTGAAACTTCTCATGCCATTCACGTCTACACATTTTGATTTGAAAAGATGATGAAAAAGAAAAGGAAAGGGGAGAAGAAGAATTCTAGCATCTCTCTGTCACTTTGTTCTTCAAATTTTAACCAGAAACAGAACACATAAGTGGCACGAGCCAATAGTGTATATATTTGCTTATACTACAGTAATTATTGAAATAGAACAGTGGCAAGTTGACATTTAGAGACAACAGATTCAATGCACTTAGATGTAACACTTTGAAAGGGCAACAGATTCAATGCAGAGCCAATGTTTAATGAGAGAATATAAGAAGAAGCTTACCGCAATCTGCCCCTTTCCTGGAAGCATCCATATTCATAAGACCTATGGCAGCATTCATGACCTCAAAGCTATTGACTCGAACTATGTGTACCTGCAGGATATAATAACATGGTATTCTTCAATTAGACACCATAACAAAACAAATGAGCAAGTATGTGATGAAAAACACATTGGTAATATGCCCTCGCACAAGGGATTGAATAGGTGATACTGAAAGTTTAAGCTCTATAACTATAAGTCACCCGAGCCACCAGAAATTGGGATGTTTGTAATTTTATCTGTCAGTGCAAGTAGAAAAAACAAAGAACTACCTTCAGTTTGCAGTGTGCAATCATTTGGAAAATTAGTATATCCCCTTTGAGCAACCTGTGAGATATGGAGAACCCCCTCCATCCAGCACTCAACCCATGGCTTCTGAAAATATATGACGTTGTGTACTCATTTCCCCATTCATCCACCAGCACAATGGAGGAGTCTTCATTTGGCAGATAGAGGCTAGAGAACTTTCTCGGAAAATGCTGTCATAACAAGAGTTAACAAATACAACATCCACCTACCAAAATCGATCATAAAACTAACAAACAGATGAAAAGAATTCAGTCTTACCATCCAAAATCCACGAGAGACGTTTGATGGGAGCATACACTTTACACAATGGGGCTCTCCATTTTCCAACTGCGATAAAACTCTTGCAGCTCGGTCCATAACAATGAACTTGGCTTCAGTATCATCATAGATATCAGTGTATCTAGTTCTCTTGTATGACTCGCAGCTTCTAGAGAAAAAATGACAGAAACTGAACTATCAGCCATGCTTACTTTTTAGGATAAGACCTGAAAATGTAAAATCCATTCTCATCTTCTACCTTTTTGGTTTCTTAGGTTTATCTGAGCATACCTGTTGAATATGTCAAAAGAATTATTAGTGCACAATCATCTACAAGACTATAAGTAAGAACAACATGGATCAATAGGTAACTTGAAAAGGATTTTATATGCTTTTCACTACAATAGCTGTTTTGACCATAACCAATCAACACCACATAGATCTAAAGAAAGTTAAGTTTGAACTTCAAATATTCAAACAAGATACGCTTATAAATAATTTTTAACAAATGAGACAATCACATAACATATTCACTCCATGAAATTCCATCACTCTACATGTAAAACTACCAACGTGCACCATTTCAAACAGAGTTTTCATACGAGGCTATGTTAAGGATGTGAAGCATTTAGACAGCTAACGGAAGGAAAAAGTGCTACTTAATGATTCAATAGCAAATAACTTTCGGAGTAAGGATGAATGCAATGATTATAACATAACCCGGACATCTTTACAATATCATCATCTTGATTCGAAGTTCATTCATGAGCATGGAGAGTCACGTATCCTTTCACTTACACCATGCCTCAACTACTTTAGCAGAGAATAGAATGCCATGCTATCTTTGTGCTATACATTTCCAAGATTATAAAATTCTGTTCGAACCTCCACCCTCGGAAAAGAGATTGATTTTATCGTAAATCGACATTCATCTTCTATAGACTGCAAACTGAATGAGTGGGGAAGTATTTCCAGAAGGAAAGGGAAAATAATCTTTTCTCATGGTAAAATTCTTTGGTTACTGTTGCTTGAACATATTATGTGGTTCAGTTTTGATGACTCTAGAACTATTCAGTAATAAAAAATATTAAATCATTGTAACTGGCAGAGTAATGTTGGAGAAGATTCTCAACAATTTCACAGGTAAGAAGGGCTATATGTTTCTGTTATGAAGCATGAAAAAAAAGTTCATCATCAAGTAGGATCGATCTATGAGCTTCAAAATTAGTAAGTTACTTTACTAGCCAGAGAAAATACATTATTCTAGCAATAAGTTAATTATCGAATAGAGAGTGGAAATCAGTTAATTAGAAGCTTATAAGAAACGAAGATCATGTTGATCTATAATGTAACCAAAACTCTTGCCAAGAGTAGATGCTAAAACATACTGTAATGTAATTTGAAAGATGAAACAGGAAAAGCTGCAGAGCACCACACTGTCACTCACTAGAAAGCAATTTGAGGCATGATCCATGTTACAAATACAACATCAAAGACTAAGTGGCTCCATCCTAACGGACCAACTTTGACATTTTGGATGACGGCACTCCATGAAGATGCAAAAGTTAAGCTATGATCATCGACCATGATATGCATTCAGAAAATTCTTTGCACACTGTTCAGTTTCTCATCACTGACTAACAATTCCCATCATTAGGTGCAATGCAAATATTACTAAATCTGAACCACTGCAAGAACATAGATACGTATGCGAATAAAACCTAGTCAAATTGGGTAAAATCCCAATTCTACGACAAACGCTAAGGTTTCAAACACTCTCGGTTTCCAGAAAAGGACATCTACCACAAAACGCAGAACATAAATCACGCAGCGATGCTACCGAAGAACTTAAACAATCGACGTTGATACATAACAACTTAAAACAAGCGGCAGCAAGACATCTCCGCGACCGAGAACTCAAACGTGCGGTTACGCCACACGAAAAATGCTAGATCTCTACACACCCACATCAAAATCAATCTAAAATTGGCATAGCACATAGGTGAATCTCTATGATCAAAGCTCAATGACAATCAACAGATAGGAAAACACCAAGAATAAGTTCATAATCCAATTCCATCTAATGAATCTACATACATACAAAGCGAAAGTAAGAACAGAGACTCACTTCTTTCCCCTTAGATTTGAGCTTCTTAGCCTTTCCCTTGGACCCCTTTTTGATGGTTCCCAGTTGCATTGCTTGATTCTTCTTCTTCTTTCTCCTTTTCTGCAAAAAATAAACACAAGAAATGAAGAAAAAAAAGAAAAATGTCAAGACAACTAATATACACCCACCCAAAAAGCAACCTAATAATAATAAGTAAAGAAATTAAAGTTTAACCAAACTGAGGATCAAGAAAAAACAAACAAACAACCTGAGGTAAATCTCTTGAAGCTCCTCCATAGTTTTGAATCTCATCATCAGTCACTTGTTTGAGTTCCTTGATTTCCATATTTTGACCCTTTTGCTTGCAATATCAACAAAACCACCAAGCAAGTTTTACTGAATGAACCTGGAAGTAATAATAATAATATTTTTATTTTTTATTTTTATGATTTTTTTTGTATATATGTATGGTCTGAGAAAAGCAGAAAGCGACAGGGGTGAAGTTACCTAGTCCAGATAGGTACGCCAAGACAAGATAGCGAAGATATAGGCAGCCTGACCCAATTTCGGTGTTTTTCTCTTTCTGAATTTTAAATCTTTTCCGTTTATAGTGTTACTTTCTCTTCATTTCTAAAAATCAAGGGAGATGAATTATCCGTTACCTTATCAGTTATCACTCAACTTTATAAAATACACGTTTAGCTAGCAAGCTATCGACGATAACATTGAAATATAAAGAGTCAATTACTCTATCCTAAAATTAAAGTGCACATGGAAGATAATTGGAGCTAGGTAAATTGATGAACCAACTAATTAATGCATGTATGTATTGTGTAGATTAAGATGAATGTCATAAATATATGAGATACATTGTACAATGATAGTTTCATGGTTAGAAAATAGTGTTGAATAATACAAAGTCTCCGAAGAGATTTACCGTAATTGTTTTGTTAAATTTAGGAAGAGAAAAAGGGATTAAAAATTTAAAAAGCGTAAACAATTTAAAACAATTGACGAAAAATTACATTTTGTGTAAACTGTTTATGTTTTTTTAATTGATAAGTTGATGTTTAATTCGTTTGAAAAAATTAAATTAATAGTATAATTCTAATTTATTAAATTTAGTTATGTTTATACCAGATTGGATTTTGTTAGTTATTTTTATATTACAATTAAATTCAGTTGAGATCAAATTGATACAAATTTATCCAGATGAGATGAATGAACAGAGGCTTACACATGCTCCCTTAGATTTTTTTTATTGTTTATGTTTAATTTTTAAAGAGTTTTGAAGAAGTTTATGTAATGTGTGTGGTGTTCAATTTAGTGATAATTAAGACGTGAATAAAGATGTGAAATAAAAATTTATAAAAAAAAAACATAAACAATCTAAAAAAATGAACGAAAAATGAATATGTAAACAACTTGGATAAGTATTTGATAAGATCTTGAAAGATGAAAACCATGTGAAGATTCGAAACAACCTTACGAATTACCACAAAATCTTGCGATTATTAGCGCTCTAATTAAAAGGAGTTTTTAACACAAATAAAAACAACAATAACAGATCAACTACAGTATTGGAGTTCGTGCAAAGGTGAAACGATATCGCCAGGAGAGGGAAGTCATGCGTCAATCATCATCAGATGTATTCAATATAATTTAGGTCATGGCCCTTACAACGGTATTTATAACAGAAAATAACTACTAGGGTTTCTATGGGCCGCATGCCCCATCTTCTGGTCTATGGGTCGGGCCTAGCCCAAACATAGAATAATCTAGAATCAACTGAAACTGAATAAACATAGAAAAGTATAATAAAAATAAATAGGAAAGTATATCAGAAAAGATCTTTGAATATCTTCCGTGGATTCTCTAATCTCTACACATCTAGACGCATGGTGCACTCTCTAATACGTAAGATTCTCGTAAACTAATTACCAATAACTATCGCTCGAATTGAACGACATCCAAACAAATCTAGTACAAAGAAATAGGAAAAGAAAGAGGATGTTAATAATTACATAATTAGGGTTCTTCCAACATAATGTTAGAAATTTTAGCCAAACCAAAATTTGTTCGTCCATAACTTTGCATTTCCACGAAATTGGACGCTAAATATTGGAACATAGTTCTCTCGGAAGTATATAACATATTGTAATTTACTAAAGCAGTAAATTACACTCGAACATGTACAACAATAATGAAGGTTTTAGCGCATTAATTAACTTGGAAGTTCGAGAGTTGAAAAAAGGGAGTTATCCCATATATGACTAAAATTGAGAAGGATACATGTGATTTGAGGGGGGGGGGGTTGAGCTAAATGACTCATGGATAATTGATTCGACCCGGACCCAAGCACGCTTGCCAGGAGCCAAGCTTGGGCCCGCGGTCTCAAGTCATAAGATCGTGGGCTAGGGTATTTGTAATACTTTTGGGTCAATGACTAAATTTAAATTAGACCCAATTAAAAAGGCAAAGTCCATACATAACAAATAAAATTTGAAAAATTTGGGTTTTTCATTTTGGATGAGGCTCGGTGAACTGGTGAGATTTTAAACAAAAGTTGTGTCGTTGCAAAACAACTCTATTCGTTTGGATGATTGTGTTTGTTTGTCAACCTCCATTCCGCACCTAAAAATACTTCATTTTATTAGATTAAGAAATTTGTACTGAAGTAAACCGATTGATCCAACATGAACGAAAGATTTTGCTTTTAAGTTGAATCTGTTGGAATTTTCTCTCGGCATTGAACATGGCTAGTTCACTGGATTAGGATTTTATTGGGAAGTTTCTAGTATTTATGTTTAAATCCATTTTGTTAGTATTTGTGGATGTATAAGTCTAATTGTTCATACTTATCTGTAAGATATAGATTAGGATAAGGAACCTTATCCATGGAGATAAGTTGAGAATATTTAGAATTTTCTTTCCAAATTCTATTTAGCTTAAAACTCTATTATCCAGGACTGTTGTTGGTTCACGAGTATATAAGCTTAGCAGAAGGTGTCTTTTTCTTTATATTTTTGTTGATGAATAGAGTTACTTCTCAAAACCTCCGAATCTCTCTTTCTTCTTAGTGATGGCGTCGATTTCTTCTTATTCTGACGCTCAGATTTTTCTTTTGCAGTAGCCATGTCTGGAGGACGCCGAGTTCATATGTTTCACTACGAACTATCACAAGACAATTTTGAGGCTTTCTCAAGATCCCAACACTACATGGCCCCAGATCCTAAGGCTGAAAATCTACCAGGAATTCATGCTTCCTCCAACAACAAATGTCTCAGTGATCTAGAGAATTCAATTTCTATCTTAATACATATGCTATACATGGTGGTACATAGTCCAAGGGTGGTCAAACGCGATAAGTCAGGGGTTAAGGGGGTCATATCGATGGACATTGGCGAGCTGAAGTCAACAAACAATGTCCAAGAAAGCGAATGGAAAAATTTGGATTGATCTTCTTGACAAAAGAAGATCAGGTGGGGCTGAAAAGCTTCATACCAAAATCTTGAAGTCTTTAATGGAATATTTGCATATATGCAATAATTCGGAGCATGGTGGGTTGGGTTGGAGACCACGACCAATGCTCTGGACAAGATCTCGTGTTCGGGTGTGCTAGAAGAGAGAGAAAAGCACGTGGAAGGGTGTATGTGGACAAATCGGCACATGGGGGCACTTGAGGGTGAGAACATATGCATGGCGGCTCGTGATATCACATTTCACAAGGGTGATAATGAGTCCAAATTGGCAATTGAGACGTCCAAGAAGGTAAAAAAAAGCTCAAGGATGAGTCCGGATTATTCTAGTGAGGTGAAGAGACACCTATTTTGACAACCACTGTGAAGGGGGGATCAAGGACGAAACAGGTACTAGTTTGGAGGTGGATACTATTGAAGCACCACTAAAAGGAGTCAAGTAGGAGGTTGCTAGTAGTTAGATTGGCGAAGAGATGACTACACCAGAGAAATGTGGCAAGGGTGAATGGGTCAACTCATTCAATGTTGCTCAGTCAAGATACTGTTGAAGGGTGGTAATTGAATGGAAAGATCGAACGAATACAAGGAGCTACTAAATAAAATAAGAAGAAAAAGGAAAAGAAAAAGAGGTGGGAATTGCGTAAATGAATTAAGTGGGATCAGAAAGAAGAAGAACGATATATGTGCACCGATCTTGGTGCTGCCAGGACTTCCGGGAGAGAAGATATTTTTGAATCCAAGAAGAGAAAGAAATAGAAAGACATAAGTTGCAGTTTGGAGCAATTCTGCTCAACGACCCAACATGGGTTTCATCGGTGGATAGGATAGACTACGAGTCTACGCCATGATTGTAGGTTACCTAGGATTTATTCTGGTTGATACCGGAGCAAGTACAACTTCGTGAAACCGAAGTTAACTAGGAGCCAAGATGGACTGGAATCCATTGCAATTTTGTTAGTGTTGTGCACTCAACAATTCTCACAACTATGTTGGGAATTATGTTAGGCCACTTGTAGCACAACATATGAATGTTGTGATAAAAGACGTGATAATATTTTTCACAACATAGGTAATGTTTTGTCGCTCTTCTCAAACCTGACATCATATCGATGCTGAGGAGTATGCTAGACATCTTCTAACGGCTCAGAGACACTTACTTGATCACTAAGTAAGAAGTCGGACCAAGTCTTGCCATATGTCATACATAGAAAGTCGTTCCTAAAAGCAAGCTTCGAAGGTGGAGTTTGTTACAACTCAGTCAAGGAGTGTAACCAAGTCAAAACTGACTCTCCATAGTTGATGGGACGATCAGACAGTTATTGAACATGAAGAAGTTAATCTACGGTTGAAGCCGTTTGGACCGTTTCTACAGTTGTTGTCGGATGTCCTACTTTTACTCCTCACCTAGCGTTTACTGCTTGGTCCGCAAGACTCCAACCTATATGCATGATGGACTTCACCAAGTTGATTAGCCTTGTGGTCAACTTCTTGAAGTGTTTTGTAGTTTGTTCTTGTCAAAGTCTTTATTGCTCTCACACATTTGACATAGAGAACAACACGACCACTTTAGTGTTGACTTAAACAGTCAGGAGGTAGAAACACTAGAACTCACACACCTGAGCACTGAGTTGAGTTTCCCACACAAGTGCATGCTCACACCTGTGGTTTTTTGTCTAAGCGATAGGATCCACACTCAGTACATCAACTCTCATTGAGTTTGTTGTTACGATGCAAGTCCTGTTTACGAGGTGGATTTCAATAGGTCTGGAAACCTATAGCGTAGCCTTAGCTGAGTTTGTGCCACTGGCGCTGGTATTCACCAAGGTGTGTTTGGTGTTTACACTTTTGATAGACTAGCGTTCAAAGCAGTTTTTTGCCCTAAAGGCATTTTCAAGTATATTGATTATTATTAATATACTTGAAGATTTGAAAACATCCAGGTGTGTCTGTGTCCTCTACTTTATTGTCTTTATTATGCTCTTTTCATGTTTGTTGTGAAGTTTGTTGACACAACATATTGGTCAACATAACTGAACAACATCTGCAATTTACTTTCAGTATCGTAGTGTTGTGTTTCTTGTGACATTAGTATTTGTTGTTTAATATAAATAAATCAATACATTTCCGCACCAAACCTCTCAAGGTTAAGTGAAGGTTTACTGTGCCACGAACCAAAGGAAACGAGGAAAACAAAAATTTGGTGCGCCCTCCGCCCTTTCAAATTTCCACATGAATACGTAGCGGTAGATGACCAGGTATTGCATCTTGAATTTAGGTATGAGCACGTGCCCATCTGTCTTCAGGGTATTGCTTTTACTATTACTGACATATGGGCTATAGAAAGAGGTAGTGCTAGGGATGTCATGGACAGTCGCTGCAAGCTATGTTACTTTTGAGTGCAACATGTAGGGCCTTTGTGTTTTGGTCGACAACCATTCATTCGTATTGTGGAGCAAAACCACTGAGCAAGAGAAAGGGTATGGAAGGCTCTTGGATGTTGTGCCTTTGCATAAGTGCACTATTGAAGGGTTATGTGAAAAGAAGCCTGACAGACGGAATGAGAACTTAGATTGGTGGGGCGTCAAGTAGAAGGTCCAGGTGGAGCAAGTGGTTGGGCTATGAACTTTGGAGGTAATTAATCGAAATTTTCATTAAGGAAGATGTTCCACAAGGAATTTAGGTGGTTAACGAGACTACATCGACAGACCCTGGAACACAGTGAGATGTTGGCCAGCAGCAGTAACGGAACAACAACATCTGGAACATAGTGGTTGCCACCGAATGATAAGTCACTAGTGCAACATCTAGGAAGCAGGACATGTAGAGTTAACCAAGCCAACGATGGGACAATGCCATGATCGGTAGAACATTGGGGACAAAGTTCATTTATAGGGGGAGTATTGTTGGGATTCTCCTTGCACTACACATACATGGCTGATTTGCAGGGCATTAGGATTCTACGTACCGGGAAGTTTCTAGAGTTTATGTTAAAATTCAGTTTGCCAATATTTGTGGATAATTTAATTGTTCATCATTATCTTTAAGATATAGATTGCGACAATAAACCGTATATCCATGGAGATAAATGTGAGTTGATTTAGTATTGATTTTCCAACTTCTATTCAACTTAAAAACTCTATATATCCAACCTGTGTTTGATGAGTAGACAATGTCTTTTCTTTATGCTTTTATTGATGAATAAAGTGACTTTCGATTTCGAAAACTCTGAATCTCTCTTTCTTCTTGGTGATGGCGCCAATTTCTTTAGGCTCAATTGTTTTCTTTTGGTCTAGCCATGTCTGGAGAACGTCCAGTTCGTATGTTTCAACATGAACTATTACAATACGACTTTAAGGTTTTGTCAATATCCCTACAGAATCAAACATCATTACATTAACATTCAAAATTAGCTTTTTGCATATTTTTGTTCTTATTCATAGTTTTATCCCTCAACTTTGCATATTTTTGTTATTTATATTTTCATTTTATAGTTTTTAAAAATTCTCTGGACGAAACTCTAGCTTCCAGTTGAGGAGTTGTACAACTCTAATTGGGAGCTAACTTGAGCTCCATGATCGGAGCTTATACAACTCTGCTCCCGGATAGCGAAGCTTGCAACTCCAATGGGAGCTCACCTGAGCTCCACAATTGAATTGGAGTTGGATATACATTTGCACAATACATCCACATTTTTACTCATTTTAAGTTGGTTTTAACTTTTAAATATATTGGTGATAAAAGAAAGTCCTATCAATTAAAAGAGTAAAACTAAGTTTAAAATTATTTTAAGAGATTTTTACGCCTGGACCCCCTCTTATGGACGTGCTTTTCAAATCTTTCCTCGTTAATAAAAGAATTACACATAGGCCCATTTTAAGCAGTTAGCGTTGACCTGCTTATAAGCTACTGTTCAATATTGATTCTCCAAACGCGGCCTTACAGAATTTAGCCTTATTCCTTTAATCTTATTTGCAATTTAATCCTTTTTCTTTTTTTTTCTTTGCTTTTTCTCTTTTTTCTTTTCTTTTCTTTCTTTAATTCTATTACCGGATTCCGGCAATGGGATGACCGGAATCCGACTGGAGCTCTGTAATAGAGCTCCATTAGAGCTCTGTAACAGAGCTCCGACGAGCTCTATAAAGAGCTCCGACGGAGCTCTTACAGGGCTCCGGTGGAGCTCTGTAAAGAGCTCCGACGGAGCTCTGTAACAGAGCTCCGTCGGAGCTCTTACAGGGCTCCGGTGGAGCTCTGTAAAGAGCTCCGACGAGCTCTATTACAGAGCTCCGTCGGAGCTCTTACAGGGCTCCGGTGGAGCTCTGTAAAGAGCTCCGACGAGCTCTATAACAGAGCTCCGTCGGAGCTCTTACAGGGCTCCGGTGGAGCTCTGTAAAGAGCTCCGACGAGCTCTATTACTGAGCTCCGTCGGAGCTCTTATTGCAGCTCCAGATCTGGAGCTGCCAACTCCAGATCTGGAGCTGTAACAGCTCCGATCTGGAGCTGTTTCACGGCTCCAGATCGGAGCTGATGGTGGCTACCGGATTCCGGCACCGGAATCCGGTAAATTAGAAAGAAGAAGAAATAAAAAAAATTTGGGGGAATTTATAATTTAGATAAGATATGTGGGTTTATTTTGTAATAACTTAAAGTTGAGATTGTTTGGTAAAATTTAAAATCTGATAATTGTTCAGGGACAATTATGTATTTTCCATGATTAAGAGCGGCAAAAGTCAAGATCGTGGGTTTATTTGTAATTGTTTTGCATAAAGAGGGTTTATACGTAATTCTTTTACTAACGAGGAAACATATGTAATTACCGAGCATAAGAGGGGGTCCACATGTAAATCGCCCTTATTTTAATGATCATTTGGCATTTGGAAATTGGAATACAACCTCCCAAATTGCTAAAAACATGATAGTGCACAACCCGAAAGGGCGGTGTATTGGTCACTGAAACATGTTTAAGCAATTTGAAATTTGAAATTGATCAAAAGTGACACAAGAATCTCAGCCGCAATCATTTCACAAAATTATCACCAAATTGCTGAAACATTACGCTTTACTTCGGTAAAGTTTCTCAAAAAAAAAAAAAAACTTGGGTAAAGTTGAAAAAGCGGTATAGCAGAGTTCAGCAAACCGCCGTTTAAAAAAAAAAAAAAAGAGAAAAGAGTTCAGCAAACGGACTTCTTGGTTTTATGCTACATCATGTTGTTGTACTGAATGGTACTGTACTTTGCCGTGAGTTGCAGTCAACTTGCAGGATTTGATTAACTAAAGAAAGCATAAAAGTGGCTACAACATCTTTTTTTTCTTTTCTCAATGTGAAAAGGTATGAAGCATCCAAAGAACTTTCCCTGCCTCAGAGTTTTACCAATAATGAGATGCGTGTGGCCAACGTGAACTAGCCCAGTGATTCAAACCGGGGGCCTGCATGTGAGACTACCCTGCCTTACACGTAAATACACTTCTCACCAAAACACTTTTATTCATACATGTCAAGTTCTTGGTGCTGAACAAACTAACAAGTTTTGAGGCATAGATCTTGATAACATAACGGGCTTGGCAGGCTCTATCAAAATATAACATCAGACTGTACACAACTGCTGTAATATGCAAAAACTTTCTACCAGGAAGAACTCGCAACTTCCTTGAACTCATGGTTAAGCTCTTCACTTTTCTCTTTTAGAGTATCAGCCTCATTATCCAGGATCTCCACCGAGGCCTGAGAGGATGTAACATTTTCCAATAGTGTATCAATCCTAACAGATTTTTCCTCCAAACCTCTCCTCTGTTCATAAGCTAGAGCACTGTGTGTTCTTGAAATAGTCATAAGCCTGAGTACTCTAGCACGCAGAAACACAACCTTCATCCCTAGATCTTCAAACGCTTTTAAGGTTCTATCCCAACAATCCAACTGATGAAGAGGTGTGGCAAGATTTGAGGCTCTAATAGCATCAGCAATGTCAGTAGTCTCCGATATTATTGTTACAGCGAGTTTCGTGCTAAGGCCCTCAATCAGATGACAATGAAGAAACATGTTTTGACTGCAACAGAGCTCGTAATACTTTATTTTTAGATACCCTGATATCTCTGTGTCGAGAATTACGCCATTTACTTGAATCCTGAAATCCTCCGGGCCTTTAAGTCTTCAAAATAGACATCAGGTTCTGAATATATGATGCTTTCTGGAACATGAAAGCCAAAATTATATACTGTGTTGATAGGCTTAACCACATGAACTACTCTTGCCTTCTTTTCTATCTGATGGCTATCGACTGCATGAGAGATTAGATGCTTCTTTGCTGCTGTATTACCAATGCATGCATTTTCTTCAATTGGGCCTTCCTTCTTCACTGGTCAAACAATTCTATATTTTGTTTACATCAAGAATGTGCAAATAAGTTTACATGACATTTATGAGATAATTCAGACATACCGTTACTATCAAGGAAAACATTTTCTGTGGATCTGCTTGCTCTAGCTATATGTACCTTAATAAATCCATACAACAAGATGTCAGAAACTGAACTTGGAAAATATGTGGTATCTGAAAAAGTTCAAATTATAAACCAGGGACTAAAGCCCCATGAAGTTAACCACTGGGTCATGGCAGGGGATGTTTTTCAGGAGTGACAGAGTCAATTGTGTTCGACATAGAGAACATTTTACAGTTTCAAGGTTTACTAGTACTTCACTCTACATTAGAATAGCATGTTACTTGCAGAAAGGTGTTTCTGGAACTTCACAAAGTAGGGCCACGCATACTCCGTTGAGTCTAAAGCATGCAATACTACAATGCAATCAGAGCCAATTACCAGTCTTGGACAAAAATTAAATTGTTTAAAGTTTAAACTATAAGAAACAAAACATAGTATAAATATAAATAGCGAGTTCACCTCGATTATGGACCATGATATACAGGTAAATTAACCATGATATACAGATTAAATTATTTCGAAATATTCATGTCTGAAGGTTACCTTGAACTTGCACTGCTCAATCAGATGGAAAACTAAGGTATCCCCCTCCAGCAAGTCGTGTGCAATCGCAAAACCTCTCCAACCACCCCTGAGTCTATTCTTTTTCGCCCAATACATTGCGCTGTATTCTTGTTCGTTTTCATCAACCAAAACCACAGCCTGATTATGACCGGGTAAGTTTGCATCACAAAACTTCTTTGGTAAACCCTGAAGTGAAATATTCCCATCAAACTTAGTAGTGCAGAAGTGGAACTCTTATCCAGCTATTAGCTATGGAGATAAATGGTTACCAGATAAAATTTATCTGAGAGATGAGACCGATGCAATTGTTTAGAGAAACTAAGATACTGCGGTGACATATTCCCTTGCATTTATTGTACTTGACCCAGGGAGAATAAATCGCAAGTTTGCAACCACACTCTTCAGAATCACTTCTACTCACTCCATTGGGGATTTCAGGATTTGTAACTGTAAAATAAGAGCAAAACAAACCAACATTAGAAAGTGAAATCCCATAGTAAGGAACCTTTCCAGTAGATAAAGTGTTTTTATAGCATAGTATCCCATAACTAAGTGAAAATAAAGTGTTTTTGGTCAAATTTGGGCACTGAAGACTGAAGTATTAAACAGAGAGCACAATTTTCAATCAGGAAGCCATCAATTATTGGTTAGCATGATTTTACATGATTAATAGTTTACCATCTATCCATCTCTAACTAGCATTGTAACTCCTCTTAGAAACTGTTCTTTTCCTTGAACAGGAATTGAACTGAACAAAAACTGAATTGAATTTATTTGTAGTATAAAATATAACTAACCAAGTCTGAATTTAACTGTAAAGAAGATAACTGAAAATAATGATTTTTCATACGAAGATAACACAGAGGCTGAATCTACCAATCAAATCTTCGAAATCAGACCTGAATTCATACTCCTATATATTCTTCTCATGAATGAAAGGGGGAAAAGGCACAGTGACATACTGATCTGAATTAGATAGAAACAACAATAACATGTCCGGCGGAACCTAATTGAAGCAATTGCTCTTGTAAACATTAACAGAAGTGATAATTCATCAACAAATTGACAAGGTAGAGAGTTAAGAAAATTTCATACCAAACGAATCGAGGCGCAACAGAAGCGTATGGATTCATTTGTGGAATGAAGAAGAAGAAGCAAGTCTCTCCTCACGCCAACATCGTGAATTGATCACTGGCGACGGAATGTAGAGAAGATGATCTCAGAGTCAACCGGGAAACTGAAACGGTGATAGAGAAAGAGAGAGAGAGGGGGTAAAAATTAGATCACGAAATTAGAATTAGAACACCTTTAGGGGCTTAATTACAAAAAGAGTCGTTCGTTCTAACGCGTATTTTTTGAAGAGTTAAAAATTTATTCACCA
Organism: Plantago ovata; assembly: GCA_028274465.1. Lineage (NCBI taxonomy): Eukaryota > Viridiplantae > Streptophyta > Magnoliopsida > Lamiales > Plantaginaceae > Plantago > Plantago ovata. The sequence continues at coordinate 42,956,856 of CM051458.1, forward strand.
AAGAATCAACGTACATAAATTTTTACTAGCTTCTTAGCGCTTCTAATTATTAATCCCCCATATATTAAGGGTTTCTTACGGCATTTCAATAACATATTAGGACTTTTTTTTTTTGAAACAGCAAAAAAAAGTTCATTAAACCCAAAGTCAGTACAAGATAAGAGGGGCATACCCCAATCATGACACGAGATGTATCACTAAACTTATACAAAAGAGAGCCCAACCTAACCAACGAAGCTAGAGGAAAAACAAACGGAACGAAACCCCGAAGACTAGCCAAAGCTATGATCCCCTGAGAATCTAAGACTGACGTGTAGACTGTGCACGGCTCCTCGAACTCCAGAGCACGCCTGTGATTCGAGCCAATGAAACGAGCCCACACTCCCATAGCTCCCAGGGCGATGATGCAGCACCACAACCCCCCTTCCAACTCATAGGAGTGACAGTCAACCACACATTCAACCTCCGTTTGAATCGTACCCTCAGGTTTAAAAGAACGGGAAACAACCAAACCAAGACCAAAACCACACGATCAAAGTACAAGACCCCAAAGCTTCCAACGCACACCTGTTCATCCCTGTCATAGAAAATAAACTCGACAACCGAAAATGTTAGAATAAAAACTCACCAACACACCACCCCTCCAGCACCTCGTACAACCGCAACCTAGCCAACAGGACCAACGCACACAATCTCCGCACCCCGTAAAGCGTCACCCATGCAAACCTGCAAGAACACACCAAGCACCTCACATCGGCAAAAAACGACAAAGAAAACAAAAACAAACCAAACCTGACCGTGCAGTATAACACCATCCTGGCTAACCCCGTCACCTCCCCAACCGCACCCCCATCGACTACCCCCAACACAAACCGGGCGCCTGCAACCAGTCGGCCAACGAATACCGCGCACCCAACACCTCCTTACACCGCGCCCACCGCCACGACAAATATTTCACTCTGTCTACGACATCATTCGGAGCAGCAAGCACACTCCTGAACACCTGATCATTCCTCGCTAACCACGCACACCACAGCACCCCCTGAACCAACCCCACCTTCAGCTGCGAAGGCAATGAAGAGCCCAACAAACTCCTCCCCGATATAACCTCCAACACAGTATGCACGACGCCACACTCACAACTAATCCAAGAAGCTAAACCTTGCCACACCACCTTCGTAAAAGAACATGAGACGAATAAGTGTAAGGCCGACTCCTCCTCCTCATTACACAACTTACACACATTCGCCACCGAAGAGTCCAGAACACCACAGCGTAACAAGTTATCCAATGTCGGTAAACCATTCCAAGCTAGCTTCCACACAAACCCAGCAACCTTCAACGGGACCCATCCTACCCAAACACACCTAGACCACACAAACACTTCCCCCCCCCCCCCCCGACCAAAAGAGGTGCATAGGGCACTACGTCAACCTGCGCTTGATACCCCAGCCTAACGGTATAAGGACCACCCAAACCATCTCGCCACCTCCACTCATCAGAATCACCATCCGACAACTCAATATTACCACACAAAGCCTTCAGCTCCTCCACCAAAGCCACTTCCCAAACAAATAAATTCCGCCGCCACTCCCATCGGAACTCGTCCCCAAACGATCATCAACGATAACACACTTACTCGACTCCACACTAAACAACCGTGGAAATAGGTCCTTCAACAGCAAACCACCCCAAACCCACGGATCCTGCCAAAACCTTGTCTCCCTTCCAGCGCCCACGCCCACTCCCACACTCTCATAAAACCAACTGCTCAACGCTACCTTTGTGACCAAATTCCGCCACCACGTAGACCAACCAACACCACGTGTACGATTCTCCCTGACTGACAACATACACTCCCACAACGAACCATATATTAGGACATTTTGAATTGACCAGATCTAATTTTTGAAATGTTTATTTTCAAACCAAAAAGCCTTAGCTTTAAAGAAAAACTAATAAAAATGTTTTAAATAAACCAAAAAATCATCAAAAAATTATTATAAATTTTAAAAATAAAAATAATTATAAATAAATAAATAAATAAATAAATATTAAAAAAAAAGTGGAGCTTCAACTCCACCATTAATGGCGGAGCTAAAGCTCCGCTAGATCTAGGCGGAGCTTTCTCCGCCAGATCTAGGCTCCTCCATTAATGGTGGAGCTCTCTGCTCCGCAAGATCTGGACAAAGCAGAAGTTCCGACGTCAATGGCCGAGCAGACTCCGTCTGTAATTGGCGGAGCAAAGCTGCGCCACCGTGGTGTAGCTTTAGCTCCACTGTTTTCCAATGGATCAGAGCTTCACCGAAAAATTTGATGGAGCTTAGCTCCGCCATTAATGGTGGAGGTAAAGCTCCACTAAGTTTTATTTTTTTAATTAATTAATTTTACTTTTTTAATTTTTCTATATTTAGCTTAATTATTTATTTTTAAAACTCATAAGGTTAGGGCATGTTTGGTTTGAAAACCAAAATTTCAGATTTTGAATTTGGTCAACTCAAAATGTGGATTTTGTCCCAATTTGTAATTATTGATCTAAGAGGACTTAATTTGAGAATGGGTGCTCTAAGAGGGTACTAAAGTGAAATTATCTCAAAGAATCATGTACAAATGGTTTTGCACATCGAAATGACACAAAAACACCAAACTACATCATTACAACGATACTGTTACACCAACAGAACGCTACGCATGTGATGCGTATTTGTTAGTAATGTTGTGTGTGTTATTTTATTTAATTTTAATTTTAGTTTATACAATTTCATTAATATTCAAATATATTTACAATGTACAATTAATTGTAAGGCTCTATAAAAAATTATTGTTTTTTTTGGACTCGAGCAACACGCAAACGTTCTATTTTGATTGCTTCTAGCTAAACTGTAACGCTATGTATGTGACGCGTTCAAATTTAATGTTTAATTAATTAGTATACATTTACAACACAACAAGAAGATGCATATAAAACACAATAGTGCACATTAGATCACACAAAATGTTGTTAGAGCATGTCCTTGGCTAGGAAACCCAAAATGTGAAAATAGATGGGATTGCTCCCATTTTTGGATTGCCATATGTGTGAGTCGGTAGGCGACTTAACAATAATGAGGATGAAGTGGTAAAGTGGCCGGACCTCCCTAGTTTCCTTTCTTCGGATTACCAAGTCAATCCGTGACTTAACATTAGCATGTGATGACATCAAGTCCTTATTAGTTTCCTTTCCATTAATTTCATAGAGGATGAAGAGGCAAATTTAGAAGGGTCTATATAATTTTTTGAAACACAACCATAACTTTCATTAAACTGGAGAAGTTACAACATGTGAAACTACAACTTGCACATCCCTATACAAAGAGATCCTTGGATGCCAAGCTACCAGATCATCAAGTCATACCACAACATGTTACTACCCCGATACACAGTAGATCAGGGAAGATGCGTTGTGACTTGTCATCTACTAAACTAAGAACGCCACTACCTAATTTAGCCAAAAGATCTGTTGTTTTATTATATTCCCTAACAACAAAAACAAGTTGATAATTCTCCAGTAGTAGTAAACGACTTCTAATTATCTCCACGTGAGTGTGATGCTGTCAAATTGGTGTGATCTTCCTGTTCAAACACAAAATAACATAAAGTGAGTCGTATTGAATTTCCAGCATAGTAACCCCTGCTTGTAAAGCAACCATAACACCATGCAAAACTCCATAGAGTTCTATATAATTCATATTCTTAAAATAAACATTTTTCTTCAAAGGACTAAGGGCATTATTTGGATCAAAGAAAATTATTTTATATTAACATTATAATCCATTCGGGTCAAAGTTTTCTATTCAATTTTGTAGACATTATTTGGGTCACAAACATATAGTGTGAATTTCATATATATGTCATAATCTTATTCATTACTTATATCTCTGTGAATTTCAATTCTTAAGTCATAATCTTATTCATTACTTATATCTCTAGTGTGAATTTCAATTCATATGTCATAATCTTATTCATTACTTATATCTCTAGTGTGAATTTCAATTCCGTTCCGCCATAACATGTCATTCAATCTATTTTCAAGTATCTCATTCCCCTCCACTTAAGTTTCTCGAATGTATATACTACAAAATATAAAATGAAAGGTGAGGAATAGCACCAAGTATTAGTTCAGGCACATGTCATGGCAGTGTTAGTATAATTCTTCTACCTCCTGAATTTCAAGTAAATGGTTAAACAAATTGTAACACTACTGTTCCCCTTTTTCTTTTATTCCTTTTTCTTCTTTTGGGAGAAAGAAGAATCATATATCCATGACTTAAATAAGTCACAGTATATATATCAGGAGCAGCAAATGGCAGACTGTAAAAATAACAGCAAACACCTCAATACCAATTACCAAAGCATCCAAACCGAACAAGAAGCTTCATGACCTATGCAGAAAATTAAGAGACAAACAAACCAAAACCTCTATATCACTTCCAGCAACTGTAAAAAAAATAAAATAAAATAAAATAAAATAAAATTGCACCAAACTTCTGTTCTCTTAATCTCTGCACCAAGCTAATGGCAATCTATGAGGATGAAAACACTTCCACACAACATGCACCATATAGCTAATTAATGTTTCAATTCACTTGAAGATGAGCTTCAAAATCTCACAGTTTACTTTGACCATAGCTCACAAAACTATATTTGTTCTGTTTCTGAACTTCAGTTGCACTAGCAATGCACCTCAAAACGACAGTTACACTAGCATAATATAAGCATTGATACTAAACCTAAAATTCCCTTCCAAGTTCACGCCACCGCGTAACTGGACAAAACTCATGCAACAAGCACCTCACCACGAAGCACGAGCAGCCTCAGCAAAGACGGACTCAATATCCTCATCTCTTCCCATAAGAGTATCAATCTCCACATCTGGCCTTTTAACCATTGCTTCAACACCATGCAGTTTCTCTCTAAGACACCCCATCTCGTTTTCGGCTTCAGCTCTCTCACGCCTCTTCATCTCTATCACAGCTTTGGTATCACGAGTAAGGCTCAACAGCATATATATCCGAGCACGTAGAAATCCCACCATCATGCCCAAGTCTTCAAAAGCCTTTAGAGTTTTCTCCCAGCTTTCTAAATCATTGACAGATGTAGTAGATTTAACTTGCCTAATGGCATCTGCAATGTTGACGGTTTCTGATGTTACTCCAATAACAAGCTTAATGTTAAGTCCCTCTATGAAATGGTTGTGCAGAAACATGTTCTGACTGCAGCAGAGCTCGTAATACTTTATTCGTACATGTGTTGGGATTTCGCAGTCTATAATTAGACCATCCACATGAATGGCGAAATCTTCAAACTCTTTTACGTCCTCAAAATGTAAGACAGATTCTGAGAATCTGATGCCTTCATGAACTTCAGAACTGGAATAGACATCACTGTCATCTTCACCAGAAAGACCAACATCGTTCTCTTTGTGGTTGTTGTCCAAAGCTAGAAGCATCTCCGAGTAATCCTGTTTCTCTAGTTCCATAAACTCAGCACTTTCTTCAAGTTCATTTTCCATGTCATCACAAACACCCAGTCAATACAGTTTCTCTAATTAAGAATGCATGTACAGAAGCCATACAAAATGAGGTGGCGTTGACAGTTACCTGTATCCATAGGCTTAGCATCAACTTTTGTTAAATGATTAGCCCTGACAACATGTACCTAACAACACGATACCAAAAAAAAAAGCGCTCATAAAATGTGAACAACTGCAAATGATGTGCAAAAGAAAATGAAGCTCAAAGAAGAACCTTTAGCTTGCAAGGCCCGATTAGTTGAAATATCACAACGTCACTTTCCATTAATCCTTGAGCGATAGAGAAACCCCTCCACCCACCGCTTAGTCCATTTTTCTTCACCAAGTACTTCGTATTATATCCTTTTCCATTTCCATCCACCAGAACTACTTTGGAGTCCATGTCAGGCATATGTAAATTGCAGAATTGCTTCGGCAAACTCAACCAGAATCCACCAGAGACATGAGACCGGGACATAAGCTTCAAGCAACTAGGATATTGTGGCAACAAACTCTCTTGAATCTTTAGTGCTCGGTCCATAGCAGAGACCGAGCCACCAACAGAATTAAGAGGTTCAACCATTTTTACCTCGGATTGGGTACTAGATAAGTTTGCATATCACATAAATTCAAGAAATAAGAATTACAATTAAGGTAAACAGGAAAATGTTGTTTAATTTAACAATCAGCATGATCACTCACTGTATGTAAGGTACAATGGCGTTTTCTGGTTCTTCATGCACATTATTCGCACATAAGTCGTGCATAATCTTATCCGCATTTTCAGGCTCTTCCTGCACATTATTAGCACACAAGTAGTGCATAACATTGTAAGGGGAGAAAGTTATCCATCTTATCTTATAATCTTGAGGCCCTATAATCTTATATATTGATTTCAGTACCTACTATCAAGCGATGTGATACCTGGGATATGGGGTTTAACACTAGGTAACAGTAGCACCAACGCCTCGGAAATTTTCTTTGGCTACGAAGCCGTGGGCTTGATTAATCTAGTTCATCAAGCAGTGAAATGGATATGGTATCATAACTACCCATTCATTCACATTTTACAGGACTAATATGGTTGGGTGAAATTAGCCCTAATAAATTAGCCCATGTCTTGTTCTGGTGTACAAACATTGAACATATACATTTTAAAACTACTAGGGATTAATTAATCATTGTCATTGATGAGGGCATATCCCGTTTATAGGACTAAGACATCATCTCTCGGTCCATTGAAGCGGATGGACAGAGTATTTAGAGTATACGGGGGGAAGGTGTACCTGCAAAACCGGGGAAATATAAGGGGAGGGGATCTGAGAACAGCCTACCGGAGTTAGGCCGTCCGGCAACTCAATGTTGTGGAGAGTATCTTCGATAGGGTTAGTATAAAATGAGACGGGAATTCAATGCGCAAGTGTAATAAATGAGGATATATTTATAGGATACGGAGTGGGCCCTCCCTTGTTTGACTTAGAAATTGGCCTTAGACCTTAGGTTTGTTCGATGGAAGGATATCATTTTGGGCCTCTTCTCTTCGGGACTATGGCGTTCGGAAGGTACGATGCGATGAGGTATACCTAGTTCGATACCCTTATTTCGACAAGGTGTCGAATTCAAGTGACATGTTCCTTCGATAGGCGAACCACTTGTACCCATATCATGAGTCCCCCAAGTTTCGATGGATGATAGTAGGGAATCCATCGAAAGTTCGAGATATGGATCCGAAGGGTACAAGCGGGAATCCTAGTTTTCGAACGAGGATAGAGGAGGGTAGATAGGTGATTTCACTTTGAGGGTTGTTACCATAGCTCCACGTGTCTGGATCGGATCGGAGCGTGGCTCTCACGCGCCTCGGCTCTTGAACCGTCATTCATGATGAGGGAGTAAAAGGCCCTAATTTCTTTTCTTTTTCCCTCACTTCCCATAACTTTCTTTCATCTTCCTTTACTCCTTTATTTTCCTTCCTTTTTGCTTGCTTGGAACTCCGATCGTCACCGGCTTTTTGCCCGGAAACTGTGCCGCCGCGCTGCTTTAACGAACTACAGGTACGCTTCTTGCTCTTTTTCCGGTTGTCTTTTAGTACTTTTGAGATGTGCATTCTTCTTTCAAGTAAAGGTCGATTTCTCTAGATTCTTGCTTGTTTCATGTTTTTCTTTTTTTTTTTCCCTTTTGTTTCGTCGGGTTGATGGTCTTCCCCTGTCGTGGTCTGTTTTTGGAATTGAAAGAGTACCGTGGTTGTTCTGCTTTCGCTCCCCTCCTTTTGCCGGCATGCTTTAAATGTTTACGGAGTATTTGTCTTGGGTTTTTGGGCGGAGCTCCGGTTGGGTCTCCTGGGCTCTTACTTGGGCGATTTAAGTAGAGTAGGTTTTGCCATGTTTCGTAATTTCTTTACGCTTTGATGCCGGAATGTCAATCTTTTCTGTTTCGATAATCTTGGTTGGTTCCGGGTTGGGCTCATACTGACTGTTCCTTTTGGTAGCTTTTTGTAAGGATGCCGAAACGAAACAATGTCCAACCGGTGCCGGTGACGACTCGAACTCCGAAAATTCTTTTAGTGTCAATAAGAGGTCCAACTCTTTAGGTAGAGATAGTAGCTCCCTTCCCCTTTCTGATTCGACCCCCTTTTTACCCTCGAACCAGGTTGTTGGAGGTCCTTCGGCTCATCCTTCCAAAAAAGGGTTAAGTTCTTTTTCTAGGCTTGTTTTAAGGAGCCGAACTATCTACTCGATGGCCGGATCGCCTATCGAAGAAGATGCCGTGATTCCCCCTGTCGAAGAGCAAGTGGGTGAGGCGGGGGCCCCGAATCAAATCCTTACGGAGACTAACTCGGATCAGAAGTTGCTAAATGATGTGAGCTCCGTCCGTCGAAAGGAAGCAGATTCCTTGTATCATCGGTTTGGCATTCCCGGTGATTATGAGGTTATTTTACCGGTCCGGACGATAGGATGTACAGCCCTCCCTCGGACTGTGTCGCCATTACCATTCAAGCATTGGAGCATGGTTTTAGGTTCCCCATTTGTGATGGGGTCGTCCACATTTTAAATAACTTGGGTTTATGCCCGACACAGCTCCTGCCGAACGCTATAGGTTGCGTGATCGCGTTCTGCGTATGGTGCAAGTCCATAAATCGGTTAGTCACCGCTTCGAATTTTCTTCACTTCTTTAGTATGTGTCAGGGCAAAGATGGGGGGTGTTTCTACTATTTTACTCCGGTAACCGGCTATGAGCTTTTCACTAAATTCCAGTCGTCTCACGGTGCCGGGTATAAGAGACGGTACGTGTTCGTTCGTATGCCTGCGAACGCCGATGGCACTCCCGGGGTAGTTCCTACTTTGCGGTTATGGCGTCGTCATGACGGTGAGGTAGCCGGTTTAGTGAATCGTGCCGAATGGGCGGATCAATATAAGGGGTTTCGACTCAAGGATCGGATTATCCCCTACAGTCTCTTGGTCGAACCCATTTTGTACCTTGCGGGTGTTTCTTCGGTGGAGCCGGAGATTCGGGGGAACATCCGAGACTTAGGTGAGTCGAAATCTGAACGCTTTGTAGCTAAAAAATTTCTTTTTTAGTCTTCGTAATCTTGCATCGGATTCTTATGCTATCGAAAGTTCCTTACTATCGAATGTGTTGATTGTCTTGTAGGATATTGGATGAAGCTCTCTGCCGAATTTCTTGCCCGGAAGGCGTTGTCGCTAGCGAACAAGAACTCAGTTGCGAAATACTCAGAGGATCGTCCGCATAATGTGTCGAACATTATTGATGCGGGGGATTTCCCTCATTTGGTCCCCGATCCGAACGTTGTGAATGTTGAGGCTCCGGGTCCTATTGGAGAGGAGGTTGGTCCGGGGTTGGTGGGTGTGAACCCCGCTCCTTCGAACCGGGTGGAGGGTTCGGATGAGACCCGAGCCTCGGAACGCACAACTTCTGTGGTTCACCCGGAACGTGCGTAGAGCTCCGCATCTGGTCAGAGGAAGAGGAGCCGAACTGAAGCAGGGGTCGAAACGGCTCCGAAAATGGTGATCGAACTACAGGATTCTCCGGAGCGTCCGGCGGGTTCGAGGAGGACGGCCGGAACTCGGACAGTAGGTGAGGGTCTTGAAGAGGTATCTTTCTTTCACGATCCGGCTGCTGGCTTGAAGTGGCGAAACTTGATGATTTCTAGGAGTGATCAGGTTGAATTGGATAGGCTTTCGGATGGCGAGATTCAACTCAAGGCCTCTTTGCAGATGCAGGTAATTATTTTTCATTCTTTCAAGTGCTGACTTTTGCTTTTCGTGGCCTTTTCATTTTGTTTCGACAGCTGAACTTTTACTTCTTTTCCTAGATGATGACTGTTGCCAAGAACATGGATAGTCGTATGGAAAAGCGGATTCGTTCGTCTGAAACTTTCGAGGGGCGCTTGAAGGAGGAGAAACTTTCGAAGGAAAGGGTGGTGGGAGAGCTGTCGAAGAAGGAGGCCGAACTGTTGGCGGCTCGCAATGAGATAGCCAAGTTAAGGGGGGAGGCTGCCTCGAAGACCGAAATCATTTCGGTAATAGAGGGCAAGAATGCTGATTTGGTGACAAGAGTTGGGCAGCTATCGAAAGAGAAAGACGGGTTCGAGTCGGCTCTCCGAAAGACTCGTGAGGAACTCTTCAAGAAAGGAAAGTATTCGAGGGTGGAGGCTGTCAAGGATTTCGCCGAGTCCGGGTCTTGTGCCTATTTGCTGAGTAAGAGGGATGCGGAGGCTATGATCCGTGGTCGTGATAAGACTATCGCACAACTTAAATTTGGAGGAAAGTTGCCCGCTGATTTCAATCCGGTGGGGGCCGTAGATCTCGAAAAGGATGATGAACTGAAGGATCCGGTGAGTGTTCCGGAATTGGGGGAGGATGGGAATCCGATAGACGAGGAAACTATGTATGAAAACCTCCGGAAAGAAGAATTCTTCGCCGTTGTGCATCCAGATGAAGCTGCTCCCTTGGCCGCTCCTCCTACTCCTTCATGGGTTATTCCATTGTGCGAGTTGGGCAACCTCGAGCTGACTTCCGCTGGGGTTAACCTGTCGAACGTTTCATATCGAGATTTCGACTCCCTTGCCCAGTTCTTCCTTGGCGATGAGAGCCTTCATGACACGGCTCGGAGCAACCCCCTGGTGGCGAACAACAAAACCAACCTTGAAGACTTGGTATGCCAAGTTAATTGATGTAATTCTGGATACTCTTTATTTTCGTTTCGGTACTTGCAATTTCGAACATGTTTTATTTTGACAACCTTTTCATGCCCTCAAACTATTTAACGAGGGATTCGATTGGGCCTTGCCTTGGTAGGTTTTGGCCTAGATGAATCCGTTCGGCTTTTGACTTTTCGATGGATGCCCTCTAGATAACTTGGTACTCGTGAATGTAATTTGGGTTTCTTTTGAGCTTCGAATATTATTGACTTGTTTTGATTCCACTTCTTCGATGGTATCCCTAGCTTCGGATACTCCATCGGACGTTAAGGATTACACCTTGCGAGAGGTGAGTTTCTCGTTTCCCCGTCGAACATTTCGAGAGGAATTCGCCTTTCCATTCGAAAATTTCGAGAGGGGTTCGCCTCTCCTAGTTTCGGATACCTTCTCGAATGTTAAGGGCTACTTGTAATTTTTTGAGATTTTTGAGTGTGATGATAACTTATTTCCGTCGAAATAATTCATAGTACTCCTTGTTCACCTACCGAAAGTTAGTTGTTTAACATCATTTTTGACCGGCTATCGGGTGATATGTTTGATAAGTTAGATCCCGTCGGACCGTTTTATACAATCATAGCCCTCATCTCGAAAGGGAGATATTTCGAGGGGTGGGTTTCAACTCGGGATTACTTTTCCGTCGAATGGAGCATCCCTTGTATCCTCCCCTTGGGCTTTCTCGGGCCCTTGCAATAATTTATATGTCGGATTTCGAAGTTCCTATCCGTCGATGGAGTTTCGGAAAAATGAGGGCAAATTTTTCGCATTTATATTTTGATAGAAATGTTTTGAGGAAACATTGATAGCAAAAGTCGTTTCATTAAGGAGAAACATGGCTTCCCCCCTTTCATTGACGACCCTTAAGGTGGTATGGTAGGGGGGATGTTTTACAAAAGAGAGGTTGTCCGGGAGTTGACATTTTGTCCCGTTCGCACCCGTGTTTCTCGAACTTTCCTAGGAGTAGTATTTCCTTAGGTTTTTGATGTTCAATGGTCTGTCCACTTTCTTCCCTTCGAGATCTTCCAGCCTATAGCTTCCGTTCGATAGTGCTTCAGTGATTCGATAAGGTCCTTTCCAAGGTTCTTGGAGCTTTCCTACATTCTCGAGTATGTTGGCTTTTCGCAATACCAGATCTCCTACATTGAGGCTCCTTTTGATGAGATTTTTGTTGTAGGCTTTGGCCATCATGGCTTGGTATCTTAACACCCGGGCTCTCACTTCTTCCCTTTTTGCGTCGAGCATGTCGAGTTCTAGAGCTCTGGCTTCTCCGTTGAGCTGGGGGTCGTACTCCTTGACTCGAAAGGATTCGACAGTGATTTCGCAAGGGATGACAGCTTCAGATCCGTAGACCATACAAAAGGGGGTTTCTCGCGTGGCGGTTCTCTGGGTAGTTCGATACGCCCAAAGCACTCCATGTAATTCGTCTGCCCAGTCGGCTTTCGAGTGGCCCAATATTTTTTCGAGGTTCTCCACGATGGTACGGTTGGTGACTTCGGTTTGGCCATTGGCTTGGGGGTGTCCGACCGAAGTGAAACTCTGTTTCATGCCTAACTCTAGGCACCATGCCTGGATTTTTTTGCCGGTGAATTGCGCTCCGTTGTCCGATACTAAGACTCGAGGAAGTCCGAATCTGCAAATGATGTTTCTCCAGATGAAGTTTTTCACCACTCCTTCGGTAATTTTCGACATGCTTCTGCTTCGACCCACTTGGAAAAATATTCCACTGCGACTATTAAAAATTTCTTTTGGTTGGTGGAGGTGGGAAGTTTCCCAACAATGTCAATTCCCCATCTGTCGAAAGGGCAAGAAATCGGCGTAGGGGTCATGGGCTCTCCGGGGGCTTTGCTATTTCGGGCAAATCTCTGACACTCGTCGCATCTCCTGGTCCAGGCTTTCGAGTCTTTGATGATGGTGGGCCAATAAAAACCTTGTCTACGAATTTTTTGAGCTAGCGCTCGTCCTCCTGAATGATTTCCACAACTACCCGCATGCACTTCTTCGAGGAGTTGTTGAGCTTCCTGCTTATTCACGCACTTGAGATGGGGCCCGTCGAAAGATCTTTTGTAGAGGTCCGATCCATCCCAAAGGAAATACTGAGCTCTCCTTTGTAGTCGCCTTGCTTCTGCTCGGTTTGTTGGGATCACTCCTTGCTTGTACAGCTGAAAAATAGAAAAAGCGTTCCCATAAGTGGGGGTGAGTTTTCTTTCGATAGGAAACTCCCTCCGATCGGTAGGAGGTCGAATTATCTAGGTAGCTTTGTGGAGTGGTTTTTTTCGAGTTTTATACCTTGATATCTGCCAACCATTCGGGGTCGGAGTCAGAGTCAAGAGTGTTAACATCGATTTCCCTTTTCCTTTTGAGCTTGTTATCCCCTATGGTGGGTCGTTGGACCGTCATGAGGGTGACCTGATAATTATGAGGTAAAAAATTTAGTAAGTAGATTCGCTTTCCACGAGTCTATTCACTTAAGGTTGGTGCATACCTGTCGGGTGGCGATCGTTTGTGACAAACTCCCGAATTTGGCAAGGCTATCTGCGGCTCTGTTGAGCGTTCGAGATATTTGGATTATTTCGACGCTGTCAAATTTGAGGATGGTGTTTTTCAACTCGGCAAGGTATAGCTTCATTGGTTCTTCTTTGGCTTCGAAGGCTCCCGAGTGTTGCTGTGCTACCAATTGTGAGTCGGTATGCAAGCGTATGTGCTTCGCACCCCCTTCGAAGGAGAGACGGAGGCCTATGAGGGCGGCTTCGTACTCGGCTTCGTTGTTGGTAGCTGGAAAAGCTAATCGTACTGCGAAATCTAGTTCGACACCTGAGGGGTCTGTCATATGGACTCCCACTCCTCCTTGCCCTCGTGTAGAGGAACCGTCGACATAGATCTCCCAACGTGGCTCCATGTTTTGCCCTTTCTGTGCTTCTTCGAGTGTATGGATGTGTTCGATGTCCTCTTTGACGCCTAGAAAAAATTTGGCGATTACTTGGGCTTTTTTGCCGTTTGGTGCATGAAATTCGATGGAGTATTCCATGAGTTCGACGGCCCACTTGACCAATCGCCCCGAAAGGTCGGGTTTTCCGAGTATTCGCTTCAAAGGATGGGATGTCAGAACCACTATTTCATGAGCTTGAAAATAGGGACGGAGGCGTCTTGAAGCTAACACTACACAATACGCAAGTTTCTCTATGTCAAGATAGTTGACCTCCGCCTTGGTGAGGACCTTGCTCAGATAGTAGATGGGTTGGTGGTGGTTGCCTTCGATCCTCACTAGCACTGAGCTGATTACTTCGTTGGAGATGGCCACATACAGGTAAAGAGTATCTCCTTCTCTTGGTTTCGATAGCAAGGGAGGCTTCGATAGATGGTCTTTCAGGTCCATCAAAGCCTTTTCACTCTCCTCGCCCCATTCGAAATTTTTGCTGTTTCGGAGTACTTTGAGGAATGGTAGGCTTTTCTCTCCGGATCTCGCGATGAATCGGCTCAAGGCGATTATTCGCCCTACTAACTTCTGTACTTCGTTGATATTTCGAGGGCTAGGGAAGTCCAAGACAGCTTTGATTTTATCCGGGTTTGCTTCGATCCCCCTTTGTGTGACCATGTACCCCAGGAACTTTCCACCTTTTACTCCGAATGTGCATTTCGATGGGTTGAGCTTCATCCCAAACTTTCTCAGGATGTCGAAACATCTGTTTAGATGTTCGACATGGTTTTTTGCTTCGAGGCTTCGGACTAGCATGTCGTCTACGTAGACTTCCATGGTTCGCCCGATTTCTTGTTCGAACATCATGTTGACTAGTCGTTGGTACGTGGCCCCGGCGTTTCGAAGCCCAAAAGGCATGACTTTAAAGGAGAAGACGCCTGAATGGGTGACGAACGCTGTCTTGTCCACATCATCTCGGGCCATGGGGACTTGGTAGTATCCCTGAAACGCATCCATGAAGCTCATTCTCTCCGCCCCCGCTGTTGAGTCCACTAGTTGGTCGATTCGGGGCAAGGGGTAGGGGTCTCGGGGACAATGTTTGTTGAGGTCCGTAAAGTCGTTGCACATTCGCCATTTCCCGTTTCCCTTGCCTACTAATACGACGTTACAAAGCCAATCCGAGAACTTGGTGGGGCGGATATGGCCTGCCTTAAGTAGCTTAGACACTTCCTCATCAATGATCAAGTTCTTCTCCCGGCTGAAATTTCGCTGTCTTTGGCTGATGGGTTTGGCTTTGGGGTCCACATTGAGGCGATGTACAATGATTCGGGGGTCGATGCCTTTCAAATCCGTGGTACCCCAGGCGAAGACGTCCGCATTAGCCTTTAAGAAAATTATCAGGGCTAGTTCAAGATCTTCAGAGAGGTCGGTTGCTATCCTTGTGGTTCGGCCGAGTATATCGTCGAACAATTCGAGGTCTCTTACTTCTGAACATGGTTCGAGTCGCTCTTCTGAGGGATTCGAAGGGAAATCAAAGCGGTCCTCATTGACTACCATACATTGTTTCTTCGAGGGGGGAGAAGTTTCGGTGCTTTCCACATAGTGTTGTTTCGATGAGGAGGATGTTTCGACAGGATCTTCTCCGGGTGTTCTGGTTTTAGGTTGGGCGGACGCACAATAGCACTCCCAAGCCTCCTTTGGGTCGCCCAAGGCTTCGCCTACTCCCCCGTCCGTGGGGAATTTTAACTTCATGTGATAGGTGGACGCGACCGCTTGAAATTGGTTTAAACCTGGTCTTCCGAATAGGACGTTGTATCCCATGGGGGCATCGACCACAACGTACTGGCAATTGTAGGTGGCCTTAGAGGGTTTGGTTCCCAAAGAGGTCACCAACCAAATGGTTCCCAAAGGTTTGACTACGGCCCCTCCAAATCCGGATAACTGGGTCGAAACTTCTGAGAAACCTTGCCCTTCGATCTTCATCTTTTTCAGAGTTGCGACAGTTATGACGTTGACCGAACTCCCGGTGTCTACCAAAATCTTTCTTACCGGGAAACCTGAGATTACCATCGAAACCACAAGGGGGAAGTTGGGGTCTTGATTCGAGTGGTTTCGGGTGGAGGGATGTCAGACTCATCGAACACAAGCGCTTGCCTTTGTACTTCGAGGTTTCCTACGTTGAACGTAGGGGAGTTTTCTGCGTAAGCATTCCGCATTCTTCGCGCCGTGCGATTTCTCTCCCTTCGAGAATCACCTCCGGTAGGTCCTCCAGCTATGTATCGAATTTCATCGAAAATTGGTTCGTTGTCAAGGTTCTCTTCACTTTGTCCGCGGGAATCGGGATACACTTCCGATTGCATCGGCAATGGCGGTCGAACAGGAGGGGGTCGAATTACTTCGGATTTCCTCCTTTCGACGGGACGCACCAGTAGGACTCCATTACCATCGGTGTACTCTTCGCCCAAACCGTTCGTAACTATCCGTTCCAACTCTATGTTCAATTCGATACACTTGTCGGTGTCGTGGCCCATTTGCTTGTGGAACTTGCAATAGTCCTCCGAACTTTTCGTGGCGTGTGTTTCCTTGTGCTTCCTTGGCCATCGAAGGAATGGGGTTTTTTCGAAGAGGGTGAAGACTTGCCTTTGGGGGTACCGGATTGGTTTGAGATTTCTTCGAGTGGAGGGACGTTTGTCACTGGTGGTTCGATCCCTTTGATTGTCTCGGGTTCGATCCCTTTCCTCTTTGACATGAGGTCGGGTCTTGGCGAGGTTTGGCTCTCTTGGGGGTGTGACTTCTCTTCCTCGGGCAGGGGAAACTTCGAAGGCTAGCTTGGCCTCTCTGGTCATTCTTTCCTCTTCGATATACTTGTTCACTATGGTGGATAGTGCTTCCGCTGTTTCGGGTTTTTCCCTAGAGACCTCCGAGGCCAAGCCTCGGTTTCGAGTGTTGGTGAAGAGGGCTTGCCTTCAGAAATTCATGGGATGGTCGTCTACTTGTAGAGCTACCGCGTTGAACCTTTGCCACCAACGTCGAAGGGGCTCATCCTTCTTTTGTATTATGTCTTGCAAGCAGCTACTCGATTGCCGAGATTTTTTGTAATCAGTGAAATGTCTGAGGAAAGCATGCATGAGGTCTGCATAGGACCGGATTGAACCTTCATGCATGTTGTAATACCATTCGGTAGCTACTCCTTCGAGGGTCCCAGGGAAGACGATGGTCATCCTTTTTCGTCGTGGCCGTAGGTTTGCATGACATTTTCGAACCTAACCCGATGCTCGTGGGGGCATGTTATACCCGAATATCTGGGTAAGTTCTTGGGTATTTTCCGGTCCGTAGGAATCGAATGGCTCATCAGTCTAAGGGACAAGGGGTTAGGTGCTAGGCCCTTTTTCCTCCCCGTTGATTCTCGAAGGGCTTCATACTTCCGGGCTTCTCTTTCGTCCCTTCTTCGTAGGTCGTCTGAGTTGTGACGAGGTTTCTTATGTTTTCGGGCCTCTTCTTTTCTTCAATCATGATCTCGGAGCAATTCCTCGTACTTTGCCTTTTTCCGTTCGAGCGCTTTTCGGTCATAATCGGAGTCGTCGTCCGATATGTCGATGGCGCGTTCGGGTATTGAGTAAAGGGAGCGGGTGTGAGGATTGTGCTCCCGCGCTACCCCCTTGCCCTTGAGGCTCGAACTTTTTTCGCGGGGCGTTACGACTGAGCTCCCCGCGCAGGTCTCCCCCGTGCTTCGGGGGGTGTAGTCGTACCGCTTCCCCGCCGGTTTTGACACTCCTTCAGGACTTTCGTTTCGAGTAGAGATGCTTCCCGGGGGTTTCTCCTTCGATGTAGGCAAACTGGTGTAGCTTTGAACGGACACACTTTCTGTAGGTCTTTTCTTCCTCTGAGGGGAGTGGCCGTGGTGGCTCCGGGCGGAGGTGGTTTCCGCCGGCTTCTTTGGCGGGAGGCGCTTGTCGACAACATTCTCGCACACGCTTCGTACGAGTTTGGTTAGTTTTCCTTCTGTCATCAAGATTTGAGGCTCAACCCCGGTCGGGGGTTGCGTTGAGGTGGCTCTCGAGGGAGAAGGAGAGGCGGACGGAGTAGGTTCTGGGGTTGCTTCGTCTTCTTCCCGCTCTGAGCTAGTCTTGTTAGTAACATCATCCACGTCCTTTGGATCAGTTGGGGGGCCTTCTTGGTCTCGTGCGGTGGCTTCCGGCTGCTTCATCGCTTTCCGTTTTCCCATGGCTTTTGTCACAATTTCCCACATACGGCGCCAAGATGATGAGGGCAAATCCCGTTTATAGGACTAAGACATCATCTCTCGGTCCATTGAAGCGGATGGACAGAGTATTTAGAGTATACGGGGGGAAGGTGTACCTGCAAAACCGGGGAAATATAAGGGGAGGGGATCTGAGAACAGCCTACCGGAGTTAGGCCGTCCGGCAACTCAATGTTGTGGAGAGTATCTTCGATAGGGTTAGTATAAAATGAGACGGGAATTCAATGCGCAAGTGTAATAAATGAGGATATATTTATAGGATACGGAGTGGGCCCTCCCTTGTTTGACTTAGAAATTGGCCTTAGACCTTAGGTTTGTTCGATGGAAGGATATCATTTTGGGCCTCTTCTCTTCGGGACTATGGCGTTCGGAAGGTACGATGCGATGAGGTATACCTAGTTCAATACCCTTATTTCGACAAGGTGTCGAATTCAAGTGACATGTTCCTTCGATAGGCGAACCACTTGTACCCATATCAGTCATATATAGTAGTAGTAATATACACAAACAAAAGGAATTAATATAATTTCTTACAGAAGGTAAAAAAAAAAAAGTTAAATGAATAGAAAGTGAAGTGACCTTGAATTTGTTGGAGGAAGAAGAAACAACAGGGCTCTGGTGAGATTCTGGCTTCTGGGAAAGAGCTGCCATTGTCGATTGTGGTCTTTCTCTTGCCTTGATGAAAGTAGTTTTGAATTGATGATGAATTGAACTGGAGATTTCGAGGGTTTAATTTAGTACTCTAAAATATATTGCATATTGGGGGGAGGGAAATAGTGTTGAAATGGAATTTGAAAAGAATGTCAGACTACTTTGGTGAAGGTGATTGATTCATTAACCCATTATTTATTTACACTAATTAATTAATATTCGATCTTTTTGAATTCTATTTCATTGTTTGGATTTTGGAAAATAATATCGAACTGTTTTGGAGTAGATTTTGAGATTTGATTTTTTATTTTGAAGAAAATTTGATTTTTTTTTCAATGTAAAATTGAAGTTTAAGAATGAATTTTGAAAAATTGTACAGTATTTGGTATTGAATTTTTTATTTTGATAGGTTTGAGTGAAAGGGATAAAAATATGGATAATATATGAAAAATATAATTTTGAGTAGTGATGATATAAGAAAATTCAATTTTGGTATATTGGTGAATTTTGATTGTGAACAATACTCGACTCTCAAATTTGGACACTGATTTTTGGCACATTCATCTAGTCTTTTTTACCTTATTTTGTTATCTTTAGGTGTTATTTTTCGATTAGTTTTATAGAATAGCGCCACGTTTTATTGTTTTGGATATTTAAGACACTTAGGTACGAAACGGTGATTTTGGAATTTGAAACGCCACATTTAGAGATGCAAAGTGATTTCATTGAAGTTTCTCGATCTTCGTGGATGTGTTCGTGAGTGACCATAGTTCGAGTTAAGTCAAGAATTGCATTTGGGAAAAACATAGCTTTACCTTACCTTGGAAGGTCATTCATTAACCCATTATTTATTTACACTAATTAATTAATGTTCGATCTTTTTGAAGTCTACTAGTAGTTCATTGTTTGGAAAAGGATATCGAGGTGTTTTGGAGTAGATTTTGAGATTTGATTTTTGATTTAGAATAAAATTTGATTTCTTTTGGTAAAAATTAAATTTTGAAAAATTGTACTCATCTGTCTCAGAACAGCCGTACAATTTTGCTATTTTGATCGTTCCGTTTGAATTGCACCGTTTCATTTCTTTGCTACATTTGGACATATTAATAATAGTTTTATATCCATTAAAACATTTGAGTGGTCACAAATCTTCAATAAAGTAAAATCAAACTCCACTGTCAATATAACTTAATACTTAAATATTCTTATTATTTTCAGTGACCAAAAGCAATTGGTGCAACGAAGTTAGTATCTGTTATTGAATTTTTGATTTTATAGGTTTGAGTGAGAGTTATAAAAATTATAATTTTGAGTACTGATGATGTAAAAAATTGAACTTTGGTATATTGGTGAATTTTGATTGTGGATAATAATCGACTCCCAAATTTGGACGCATGATTTTTCGCGATACGAATATGAAAATCATACCTAGGAGTCCACTCCCAAACAATCGATATAATTTTCTCCATACCGATGATATGTGTACGTTTGATTTCTGCACGATTTTTAGTGGCTATTTTATTTGGTAATTTTATATTAACGAACCCTTATATTAATATTCTATGTAAATGTGAATGGGTTAAAGTGTGTGATATATGAATGAGTTAAAAAAGTGTGAAGATGAGGATTACGTTTAAAATAGTGTATATAAAATATGTAATATATAATTTCTAGAGATGAAAACGTAAAAAATTTGATTGGGACGTCTAAACAATAGTATATATTAGTTCCAAACCTTCTTATACCACATCTACTCTCGGGATTTGGTTGCATAAAGATTGGATGAAGTATTATAATATATTATTTGTATACTCCATCCGTTTCACAAAACACTACCCACTGAAGTTAGCGCACAATTTAAGAACCTCGTGCACCACCGTTGAAGCTCAAAACCTCGAATGAGAGCTTCCATGGAAGGAAGGCTGTGAATTGACTATTGAGCTTCTATGGAAACTCAGCCAAGGAAGCTCGTGATCGGAGGTTCCATGGCTCCAATTTGGAGCTTTCCACGGAAGTTTCAAGCATTTAACCAGTTTTACCCTCATATGAGTGTAAAACAGATTTTTTATAAGAGTTACTCAAAGAATAATTAATGTGCTTGCTTGTAACCCAAGTGGGGGCGTTAAAACTATCACATTCATTCTGCACCAAACAAATCAAAACTCAAAATCGCACCGGTGGATATGATAGACTTCCCCACCCCACTCCCCACCAAAGAAAATAAAAATTAAAATATAACGGAGGCATGAAATATGCAAAATATTGCGAGAAAAAAAAAGTACTATGATGTGAAACAACAGTAATTGTCAACCCAAATGCCAAAGTCCAAAGACTCCAAACTATGAGAATGTAGTACTACTATCAAATATGCAAGATTCTGCCTTAGAAAGGGTAATGATCATGAAATAACATACATAGCACCTCAAGGTTGTTTTCTGCTCATTCCAAGATTGTTTTCTGCTCCAGCATTGCAATTGCAATGCACCTCAAGGTTACATAGCACAACATACAAGAACTGCTACGAACCTTAAATCCACTCGAGGTTCGTGATGCTACGCAACTCAGACAAAAATCAAGCAATGCACGCTCTCACCACAAAGCACGAGCAGCCTCAGCAAATGCAGACTCGATATACTCATCTTTCGCCATAAGATCATCAATTTCTGCGTCTAGCTTCTTCTTCAGTGCTCCAACGCCATGCAACTTCTCTGTGAGACACCTCATCTCGTTTTCTGCTTCAGCTCTTTCACGCCTCTTCATCTCTATCGCAGCTTTGGAATCACGAGTAAGGCAACAGCTTTTGTACCCGAGCAAGCAGAAACCCCACCATCATGCCTAAGTCCTCAAAAGCCTTGAGAGTTTTCTCCCAGCTTTCTAGATCATTGACAGATGTAGTAGATTTAACTTGTCTGATGGCATCTGCAATGTTCACTGTTTCTGATATTACTCCAGAAACTAGCTGAACGTTAAGGCCCTCGATGAAATGTTGATGCAGAAACATGTTCTGACTGCAGCAGAGCTCGTAATACTTGTTTCGTACATGTGCTGGGATTTCTGAGTCAATAATTAGACCATCCACATGAATGGCGAAATCTTCAAACTTCTTAATGTCCTTGAAATGTAATTCGGATTCTGAGAATCTGATGCCTAGATGAACTTCAGAACTGGATTTGACATTACTATCTTCAAGATTGTCTAGAGCTACATGTTCCTCTGCTTCCATACACACCATACTTTCTTCAAGATGATTTTCCATGTAATCACAAGTACTACAGTTAGGGCTGCACATGGTGCGGATCGGATCAAATCCGATCCGAACTTCGGATTAATTCGATCCGAAAATGCATATTTTGGGCAATTCGAAATCCGATCCGAATTTTCGAATCGGTTTCGGATTGATCCGAAAATAATTGGTTCGGATTCGGATTAATCCGTTCAATCCGAACTTTTGTATTTTTTATTTTTTTTATTTTTCACAGAAAGTTTCTTCAACACCATTCAAGTACCAACAAAACAAAACTCATCTAGGATAGTTCATATCAGAACATAGTCTAGAAAAAAGCTGAAAAACAAAAATGATCTCAAAGACTCAAACCTTCCTAGACTAAAATCCACAACCTTCTGGCCTCTCTCTCAGACTCGAGCAAGGTGAGAACATCACCATATCTCTAACAGGCCCATCAATTAAATTAAATCTCGCTTAAAGACTTGACCACGAGATCTAGTACTTCCAAGGATCTTCATGGCAGTAGCTTACTTGATTTGGGAATCCATTTTGCTCTAGTGGGCCGGTGGCAACGAAGACGTACGACCTGGAGATAGAGGAGCACATCAACAATGGAGATGCAAGATTTTGGCATTTGGCGGTGAGAGTGAAAGAAATTTCAGATCTGAGTGAAGAAAGAAAGGGGGAGAATGAGAGAATTTAGGGTTAAGTTGTTGTGCTTTAGTGTATATATAGTAGGTATATATTTATTTATTAAAAAAAAAAGAATTACTGATCGGATCGGATTAATCCGATAATCCGCGGGTTTTAATCTGATCCGATCCGAAAATTCGGATTACTAAAAGTAGTGATCCGTAATCCGATCCGAAAATTCGGATCGGTTCGGTTTGGGCTTGGATCGTCGAATTTTCGGATTGGATTTTCGGTTTCGGATTTTATGCCCACCCCTAACTACAGTTAGTACATTCCATTTTTCAAATGTTCAAATACTATATGACAGAACGAGGTTTGAACAGTTTATTACCTTTTTCCACACGGTTAGCTCCAGAATCTACGTTCACAAGGCAAACATGTCCATCGAATTTTGTTAATCGGTCTGCCCTGATAACATATACCTAATAATCCCAGACGAAAAAGAAATAAAGAAAGAAACAAAAAAGGCGCAAAAATTGTGCAAATGATTGCAAAAGAATATAAAGCTCAAAGAAGAACCTGAAGCTTGAAAGGCTAAGTAAGTTGAAATATCACGGGTCGTTTACCACCAATCCCTGAGCAGTCGAGAAACCTTTCCACCCCTCCTTGCTCAGTCTATTTTTCTTCACCAAGTACTTCGCATCATATCCTTCGCCGTTTTCATCAACCAAAACTACTTTGGAATCCTTGGCAGGCATATGTAAATCTCAGAAATCCTTTGGCAAACTCAACCAAAATCCACCACAGACCTGAGATGGGACCATGAGCTTCACGCAACTAGGATATTGTGGGGGTAAATTGCGTTGAATCTCTAGTGCTCGATCCATAGCAAGACTATGAGGCTCACTAGTCATTTTTACCTCGGACTGAGAACTGTATATATCAAATAATTTCAAGAAATAAGAATAATCAACAATTTTTATAAATAGGGAAATGTTCCATTAACAATCAGTATGATCGAACTCACTGTAGGTAAGGTGCACTAGTGTTTTCTGGTTCATCATCATGCACAGTAGTATTGGCACACATGTTGCTCTTAGGCTTATCTGCATTTTGAGGCTCTTTCTGCTCATCATCCGTGCATAAGTCGATCACAAGGTTATCCGCGTTTTCAGGTTCTCGCTGCACATTAATGGTACACAACACTACAAGAAAAACCGAATTTAGCGACGGATTCCATCCGTCGCTATACAGACCCGATCCGTCGCCAACAGGCATTGGCGACGGAGACTCCGTCGCTAAATAGGACGTCGCAAAAGTGGTGTCGCTAATGAAATAAGCGTGGATGAAACGATTCGTCGCAAACTTCATCGTTGACCAAAGTTGTGACGGAATACTTATCCGTCTCCATATATAGCGACGAATAAACTTATCCGTCGCTAAACGGAGCGACAGGTGTCTAGACGTGGTTCAAGCTCTTTAGCGACGGATAATTTCATCCGTCTCTATATATAGAGACGGATAATCCGTCGCTATATATAGATACGGATAACATCATCCGTCGCTAAATCTGGAGGGTAATTTTTTTTTTCCCCTATTTTGATAGCCAATTTATAATACCAAAACCTGTACATACAGTATATACATCAATTGTACATAATCCTCATTGAAACGAGTCATAAAGTAAACTCAAAATGGTGAAAAATCATTAATATAAATAGACAAATGTTGGAAGTTCATTGCACACGAATGTATATAAGGTGTCGAAGATTCTAAACTAGTTACAATGCATGCAATTGCTAACTCTAATAATCCAACATTGCAAAGTAACAATTCCAAGTTCAAAGGATCCCAATCTACACGAACATGCCTGTAAAAACAAAATGAAAAGGAGAAAGTTAAAAGATTGAACCTGAGTCAACATACAACTCACATAGCCCTAAATTCACTAACACATGGTGACTAACATATCACCCAAACACATACAGTGGCTAACATACCACTCACACTAATGAACCAGTTTGTAAACGTACCATGATAGCAATAAGGCATTGTGAATCATACAGCTGGCATGGGAGGCTGAAGTTGACCAAGGAGGGGATCTGCAAAGACAAAGAAACCATACAAAATGAAAGATGTAAGTTCATATGTACACATCAATTGCAACTTTTTCAGTAATTAATAAAACTTTCGTACTTAGTGCATAAACAAATAAACCACACAGACAATACATGTAAGTATAGTTTCTACCCTCTTCATCGCCTGTGGCTAAGTCCACAAATGTGCCATCGTGAAGATGTATGACTTCATCCATGACATGAACGGGGTTCCTATCAAGTGCACCCAAGTCCACACTCGCTTCTTGGTAGGAGTTAGTCGTTGAGTCATCATCCTCAATGTACTCCACCTTGGAGCGTGCACGTATATGGATAGTAGCCACCCAGTCATTTTGGGACTGTTTCAAGGTGGGATATGGAAGATACATCACTTGGCGTGCTTGAGTAGCCAAGATAAAAGGTTCAAACTTCCTATACTTCATCTTCAAGTTAATGTCAACCGATTCACTCTGCTCATTCATCCTTGTACCTTCTGGAGTAGGATCATACCAATTAACTTCGAAGTGGAAGACCCTTTTCTTAGGCGTTCCGGGGTATTCAAGTCTGATGACTCGTTTCAACTTCCCGTAGAAATCAAACATGTCAGGTGATACTGTATTTGCTGCATTGACAGAAACCCCTGAGTTGGTGGTTGTCATGGCCGAGTTAGAATGGCCAACCGTGTGGAATCTCAAGCCATTGACTATGTAACCTTCATATGTGTGTGCCAATCTATATGGCTCAGCGGCAAGGGCATGGAGATATGGATCATCAACCCTGTTCTCTTCATTTCTGACATAGGCCTTGAACCAATCTGCAAATTCAGCTTCCAACCTCATGGTACGGTCATACTCAATGGTGTCATCTGCCATGAGTGGATCCTCTCGCAGACAACGCTCTTTGAAAGCACTACGGATAATTAAGTAATGATCAGAAGGTATCATTTAGTGGGTGTCCAATGGAGATAGTATTTACAAAGTGAAAGGAGAAAGGTACTTACGTATTGAATATTATGTCGAATGGCCTGACCTCTTTACAGTTCTGGAGGACATAGTGATGAGCTGCCTTAAGCTCTCTATCACTCAACCATTCACTCTTTTCCTCACCCAAAGGGCTCCCTGACACCCTGAAGATGGAAGGAGCAACATCATGATCCTCTTGCACCACAAAGGTGTTTGCATTGCGAGCAGGCTTATTAGCCTTTGTCTGGATGTCGTCCTGGAAGTAGTAGGAGGAGAAGGTTGCAGTTTCCTCTCGCAAGTAAGCATTTGCAATTGATCCCTCAGGTTGTGCTTTGTTCTTCACAAATCTCTTCAGCTTACCCAAGTACCTGTGATACATGTAATTGTTAGACTTGCATGCATATCTATATAAGGTATCAAATACGTGTACTTAAATCTTGTACATTACTGACCTCTCAAATGGATACATCCATCGATACTGTAATGAGCCAGCAAGCCTCGCCTCGAATGGGAGATGAATAGGTAAGTGCTCCATAGAATCAAACCAGCTAGGTGGTAAGAAACGCTCAAGTTTGCACAGAATCACAGGTATGCCCTTCTCAAGATGAAGCAACACATCCTCGTGCACGACCCTTGTGCTTATATTCTTGAAGAATAAGCTCAAGTCAGTGAAAGCTCTCCGAACAGCTGGCTTAGGTAACAACTCTCGGATTGCAACAGGAAGTAGTCTCTCCATGAACATATGGCAATCATGGCTTTTCATCTCATACATCTTCGTTTTGTTGGTATCCACACGAATACCCAAACTTTGATGCATAACCATCGGGGAACTTGATTGTCTTCACCCAATCAAAGAGTCGGGCCTAGTATCCTTGTCAATGGCATAGCATGCCATTGGCCACTTTCCATCAGCACTCTTCTTTGCCATCTCCGGCCTCTTACACCATGTATTCAATTCCTGCCTAGACTTCTCCGTATCCTTTGTCTTACCAAGGATGTTGCAAATGGCGTTGAAGGTGTTCTCGAACACGTTCTTCTCAACATGCATAAAATCCAAGTTGTGTCGTATGAGAAGACTGCTCCAATACGGCAAGTCCCAAAAGATGTTTCTCTTCTTCCATCCACAAGTCTCGCTGATCTTATTGTTATGCTTCTCCCACCCTAACTCAGTCACTTTTTTCAGACCCAACTCATCAATAATTGCTAGGATCTCTTTGCCAGTTAGATGCTTTGAGGGCCATTTCTCTACAACTACCCCTTTCTTGAATTGAGTAGTGTTCCTTCGGAAAGGATGGTCAGGCTCTAGAAACCTCCGATGACAATCAAACCAACTCTCTTTCGCACTCACAGTCAATCTAAAAGCATCAGTATCATCTAAACAATGGGGACAAGCAAGTCTCCCCGATGTCTTCAAACCAGAAAGCATAGAGTATGCTGGAAAATCAGAGACTGTCCATAGAAGTGCAGCTCTCAAGGTGAAGTTCTTCTTCTTCGAGACATCATATGCAGGGATGCCCTTCTCCCACAACTCGAGCAACTCCTTGATAAAGGGCTGCAAGAATACATCCAACTTCACACCAGGATCATCTGGCCCAGGCACCAACACAGTCAAGAACATGAATGGTGACTTCATGCAGTCACCAGGGGGAGGATTGTACGGGGTTAGCATCACTGGCCAACACGAGTACCTCCGTTCACTACCGAACGGGTTAAACCCATCTGTACAAAGCCCGAGTCTTACATTCCTAGGCTCGGCTGTGAAAGCTTGTCAAACTCTTTCCATGCTGGTGTGTCTGCTGGGTGCTCCATTAGCTTAGGATCCTTTGGAGCCACTCTTTCACTGTGCCACCGCATCTTATCGCACTACAAGGAACAGGGAGTTTAGCGACGGAACAATCCGTCGCTAAACCACCCCGATCGGTTGCTAAAATTCGCTAGCGACCGATCGGTGTTTTTAGCGACGGATAAATTCGTCGTCGCTAAACCGTTGGTCGCTAGCGAATTAGCGACCAATGAGTAATCCGTCGCGAATTTGCGACGGATTAGCGACGGAAAATGAGGTTGACTTTTAGCAACCGATGACTAATCCATCGCTAAAGTCACCGGACTTTTAGCGACGGATGAGTCTCATCGGTTGCTAAATGTTAGCAACAGATGAGCCTTATCCGTCGCTAAATGTCCGGGACTTTTAGCGACGGATAAACTCATCCGTCGTTGGATATAGCGACGGATGATACCATCGGTTGCTAATTTTTTTTTTTTAATTTTTTAGATATAATAATGAGACCCAAAATCAAATGCAACCTGTTTAATTAAGCAACATGTTACAGAAATTCTATAGACCAAATAAACCAAAAAATAATCCAAAAAAATCATAATAAATGTATCAAAACCCTCCATACATATAATAATAATCATACGTACACAATACTAATCCAAAATAATATCATAGTGTACACAGTATTCATGTAGAAAATAGTAAATAGAGTCGAAAAGGATAGGGGATCATGGAGAGGTAGGTGGGGTAGG
Organism: Plantago ovata; assembly: GCA_028274465.1. Classification (NCBI taxonomy): domain Eukaryota; kingdom Viridiplantae; phylum Streptophyta; class Magnoliopsida; order Lamiales; family Plantaginaceae; genus Plantago; species Plantago ovata. Next base: position 42,984,894 of record CM051458.1, read on the forward strand.
TGGATCCATCCCCAGCTTCGCATACAGCTGAGCAAACATATTATCATATTGAGCCTGCTTCGCAGCTAGCCTCTTCACCTCCTCATCCCTCTCCTGCAACTGAAGTAAGAGGGCCTGCTCTCGAGCGGAAGCTGCTGCTGAAGATGATGAAGATGTACTGGCACGGGAACGACGAGTCAGCCTCGAGTCCAATTCAGGGACGGATGCTGCACTCCCAAGTCCCAAGCGACGGCCCTTCTCGTCTGGAGGATTCACCTCGAGGAAAATGGCATTCATTTCCTCAACAGTGAGATCCTGATCACGAATCCTGTCCTCGTAGGCCGTCTGAAATTATAAATCAAGAGTATAAGGTGTTAGTTATGTTGTTAATTAGTTATGAAATCATCAGTATTTAATAAACACATGTATTGTTGATACTTACCGCAATTGCTGTGGCCTCGTCACACAACCACTGTCCGTTCTTGGCCTTCTGAGATCTCGAGAACAGGGTGAATAGGAGACTCTCCTTATCCTTCAACTGAATGACACATGAAAGCATCATATACTTAGTTTGAAAGTTCGAAATGCAAGTAAATAACAAGTATAAGAATGATGAATTCACAAAGTTAATATACTTACCTTCTGCCTCACATGTGCTGTAGCGATCGACTCAGAGCCAAAACGGTGTGTCACCAGGGTACGTGTCCCATCATTCGGCTGCTTCTTCCGGTTCTCAGTGTTCTGGTCAGCCTGCGCCTGGACTCTCCCGTTAGCGCAATACACCTTCCACGCCTCCCAAATTGCATCTCCGGGCCAATCACCGGTACGTGGACGGTTTTATTTCCACATTTTCTTCAGGCTATGAACCATGCACTTGTAAAGGGCACTACCGTGAGAGTTGAAGCTCCACCAGAGATCCATCAGCAATGCTTTCGGAAGGAAGAATTCTTTCTACACAATTGCAAATAAACATCGAAACACATACGTTGGTGAATACTTAAAAAACATTCAAGTATAACAAAGGGAGCTAACATGTATCAAATATATAACAAGGGAAAACAAGATCTATTCAGGTATATCGGTGACTAACATATCACCCAAGTTCAGTTCAGTGGCTAACATACCACTCAAATATAGTGGCTACCATACCACTCACATTGTCCTATATTTCACTAAAACAATGGTGACTAACATATCACCCAAGTACAGTGGCTAACATACCACTCACACAAAGTGGCTAACATACCACTCACAACACAAACAATTGGGTAATTATTGTACGATTATTAACTCACCCTCAACTCCTCGAACAGCTCTCCCTTGATTTGGTCCGGGATGCAATGCCACTGGCTGCCACCCTCTTGCGGTGGGATCATCCTGTTCCGTATTATCGCACTGAGTACTTTAGCAGCGCGCTCCCCATACAACCTGTGAAGAACAGGTAAGTCAATAGTGACAAGGTTAGTTCGGTATATATATATTAAAAGTTCGTAAATCAGTTAATGCCTAATACTTACTTCTCTCCATTGGGGTAAAGGACAGGGCGACCATTCCACATAAGACCATCTTCCGGCCTTTGAAAGGGACAACCGTCGTCTGGAACGTGGGCCCACGGGTCGTGGAGGGAGGAATGAGGAGTCGATCCCCTGCTCGACCCAGGTGGAGTCCCAAAAACAGAAGGGGAGCCCTGCTGTGAGCCCTGTACGGTGTCCTCTCCGTCGGTATCATCCCTCTGGGACTGCGGGGTCAGGTATCGTGGTCTCCTGGGTCGTGGCATCTGCAATAAAAAGATCCGTGTTAGTACATACACAATTGAATATAAAACATGTAAAGTCATTAAGAGATAAAGTAATGAACATTTTTTATTATATGCCTGATAGATAAGTCTAATCTAAGTCTAATCTACTACCTAGTACTAATTCACGTACGCTCTATAATCTACTCTGGTTGTAAGTCAATGAAAACATCATCATGCAGCTGAATAACTTCTACTGTAGCCTGTACAGGTTTTCTAGCCTGACCATCGACATCTTCTTCTTGGTACGAGTTGTTAATTGACTCGTCCTTCTCCACATACTCAACTTTGGATCGAGCATTTATAGGTACAACAGCTAACTATCCTTTTTCAAGGTAGGATACTGAAGAAATACAGCTTGAAGTGCTTGACTTGCCAAGATAAATGGTTCGTACACTTTGTACTTCTTCTTATAGTTTATCTCCACCATATCATACTCCTCAAGCCTCCTGGTGCCTACATCAGTGGGATCATACCAATCAACATCAAACAACATTGTTCTTTTCAAAGGTACTCCGGGATATTCAAGGCGAATAATACGCCTAAGCTTCCCATAGTAATCGTAGACATCATCACCTATGTCTTTCCCCAAGACACGAACCCCACCATTAACTGTAGCATCTGTCGATCCACACTCACTACTGTTGAACCTAAGTCCATTTACAATGTAAGATGGGAAGGAGGAGTATCTTCTCCCAGGTCCACTTGCTAGTGCTCTTAAGTAAGGACATGTTATTTTGTTGGTCGGGTTCTGTACATGCTCTTTGAACCATGTTGGAAATTCGGAGACTAGGGCCTCCCTAAGCATGTCCTCAATTGTGTCATCCGCCACTATAGGATTTTGCTCTACACAACGGGCGCTGAAGAAACTGCACATGATGCGTATATTTGGTTTAATACTACCATTTTCTCTAAAATAAGATTTTAATTCAATCGTAAAACGTAAGAAGGCAACTAACCTAGTAAACTTGAGATGGAATGGGTTGAGCTCAGCTCAATTCTGAAGGACATACGAATGTGCAACATTGTACTCTTTATCCGTCAGATATGCCACTTTTTCTTCACTATACGCCCTCCCCGAAACCTTAAAGATTGATAGAGAAACTTTATAGCCCTCTTGCACTTGAAATGTGTCGGCATTTCTAGCCGGCCTAGATGTCTTCGTAGGGACCCCAGTGTCAAAGAAATAGGAGCAAAAAGTTGCAGTCTCTGCTCGAATGTATGCATTGGCAATCGAACCCTCAGGCTGAGCTTTGTTCTTCACATAATGCTTCAGCTTGCCTAAGTATCTGTTATAATATGTCTGTCATAATTAGATATACTATACAATTATGTGTCATATATGTTTGTAAATATGATACTAAAATATTTACCTCTCAAAGGGATACATCCAACGATACTGAACAGGTCCGGCTAGCAACGCCTCATCTGGTAGGTGAATGGGCAAGTGTTCCATGGAATCAAAGAAGCTAGGTGGAAAGATACGCTCGAGCTTGCACAGAATCACCGGTATGTTAGCCTTCATCGTCTTCAACACTTCAACCTCAACAACCCGTGTGCATAGATTCTTGAAGAACAAGCTCAACTCGGTCAAGGCACTCCATACCGATCTATCTAAGAGCTGGCGAAATGCAATCGGGATGAGCCTCTCCATGAACACATGACAATCGTGGCTCTTCATCCCATACATCTTTGTCTTACTCGTGTCCACACACCGAGCAAATTTAGAAGCATAATTGTCGGGGAACTTCAACAACTTCACCCAATCAAAAAGTTCCGCTCTAGCCTCTTTGGACAAAGTGTATTTAGACTTCGGCCACTTGCCATCAGCATTCTTGTTTGACAGTCCGGGCCTCCTGCATAGAATATCCAACTCTTCCTTGGACCTAACCGTATCCTTTGTTTTGTTGGGAATTTCACAAATGGTGTTGAAGCAGTTCTCAAATACGTTCTTCTCAATATGCATGACATCCAAGATATGACGTATGCGAAGACTACTCCAATAAGGCAAATCCCATAGGATGCATCTCTTTTTCCATCCATACTCACTTTTGATATTCTCGTTATGCTGTTCCCACCAACCTCAGTTACTTTCTTGTACCCCAAGCGTTCTATAATAGCAAATTGTTGTGCACTTGTTAGTTCTTTAGGGGCCTTCTTCAACACCACTTTGTTCTTAAGAAACTGAGTCTTGTTCTTTCTGAACGGGTGTTCATCGTCTAGAAACCTGCGATGACAATCAAACCAAGATTCCTTTCGACTCTTCGGCAGATAGTGTGAATCAACATCATCCAGACAATGTGGACATGCCTTGTATCCGGATGTTTTCCTTCCAGACAACATGGAGTACGCAGGGAAATCACTGATGGTCCAGAGTAGTGCTGCTCTCAAGGTAATGTTCGTCTTTGTTGAGACATCGTATGCCGGGATACCATCCTCCCACAACTCTATAAGCTCCTTGATTAGTGGCTGCAAGAAGACATCTATCTTCTGTCCTGGATCATCCGGCCCTGGCACCAGCACGGTCAAGAACATGAATGGTTCTTTCAAACAATCACCCGGAGGCAAGTTGTAAGGTGTAAGCATCACTGGCCAGCACGAATACTTCCGTTCACTCCCAAACGGGTTGAAACCATCAGTACTAAGTCCCAATCTTACATTTCTAGACTGGGCTGCAAACTGTGGATATTTCACATCAAACTCTTTCCATGCCGGCGAGTCTGATGGGTGACCCATCTTACCCTCTTGGTCATCCGCGACTACTCTCTCCTTGTGCCAACGCATCTTATTTGCACATGCATCTGATGCATACAACCTCTTCAGACGAGGACCTATAGGAAAGTACCACATTTTCTTGTGGGAGAGATTCTTCTTCTGTCGTTTCATTGCAGCGCCCTCCTTGTAACGACTATACCGGTCCTTCCCACAATGTTTACATTTCAACAAACCTTCATCCTCCCCCCAATAGATCATACACATACCCGGGCAGCAATCTATTTTCTCCATAGGCAATCCCATCGCCTTCATCTTCTTCTGCGCTTGGTAATAGTTTGTTGGAACTAGGCTTCCTTCAGGCATAGCATCCGTGATCAAACTCAACCAATCGCTGCAGCTGCTTTCTGAATTCCCACCACCCTCCTTGTTGCTCATAATTCGAGACAACATAGTCAATTCATTCATCTTGCACCCCGGGTAGAGTGGCATCTTTGACGCTTCCAACAAGTCAAAGAACTGTTGTGACTCAGCATTCGGAGGCTCCACATTAACAACACCCTCCGTGAACTCTTGACCCGCAGCGTTACGAACCATCTCTTCCATCCGGTCCCCTGTGGCATCATCATGAGTACAGGCACCTGGTGTAGCACTACTCTCCTGCCTTTTCCTACGCTTCCCCGACAACATGGAATAATCCCCCAACAAACGAACTGCCTCACCATGATGATTCCACACCTCATATTTAGGGACAAAACCATTACGCTTCAAATGGTCTACAACCACCGTAGAGGGTAAGTACTGACGGTTCCTACATTTCTTATGGTTGCAAGGACACTTCATCATCCCAGTACTCAAACACTCGGGTTTTGACAATGCAAATTCGACAAATGCATTGACCCCTTGTACAAACGTAGGCAAAAGTATTCCATCTGCAATTCTACTGTACATCCAAGTACGATCGGGATTCATAATTGAATGCTAAACCTGGCCAATGGAAGTTTAGTACATTGCGGCTAACGTTGTTTTTCACCAAGTACTCATTTTAATTATCAATTTTTTACATTGCATTATATATACTCCCAATATTTCTACATTAGAAATAAAAATACTCATATTATCTTCTAACTTTAATTTATCAATGAGTTATTTCCTTCACACTTACACTTTTTTTAAACAATAATTACCTATATTTATCTATATTTCCATTATACTTGTACAATTTTCATTATAATAACTACTTACAATACACTATAATTACATATATTTTTCATTATAATTATGCAATTTGCATTATAGTAACAACTACCAATACACTATAATTACCTATATTTATCTATATATTTCCATTATACTTATGTAATTTTCATTATAATAAAAACTTGCAATACACTATAATTACCTATATTTATCTATATTTTCATTATATTTATACAATTTCCATTATAATAACTAATTACAATACACTATAATTACTCATATTTCCATTATAATTATACTTATGCAATTTTTAAATCTAATTAGTATATCCCAAACAAACTACACTAATTGAACAAAACTAACTATGTAGATAATCCCAAACATAATCGAACCAAATTCAAATCCCAAACATAATCGAACCCAATTCAAATCCCAAACATAATCGAACTAAACTATAAAATACCCAATTCATACCAAATCTATCAATTCACCAACTAAAACTTGTTCATCCCCCCTAATTTGAGCTACACAACATGATAGATACTAGTAGAATGCATACAATTCAATGAATTGAAAAAAAAATGAAGAATACTAAAATTTAGACAAGTTAGGGTTCGAAATATATACCTTTGATTGCGGAAGAAATGGGGAGATAATCACGCAATTGAATAGCTACACTTGTTCCTTGATGGAAGAGCTTCGAAATGACTATAATATTGATTGAAATGGTGAAGAAACGAAGAAAATAGGGGATGAGAGCTTGGAGCCGCGATAATGGCCGTGTGTGTGTTGTGCGTGTTCTGCCGATGAGGATCGGAGAAGACGATATTAAAGAGATCAGCGACGGATAACCATCCGTCGCTAATATAGCGATCGGTCGCTATATTAGCGACGGATAACCATCCGTCGCTACATTATTTATTTATTTTTTTTAAATATATATTAGCGAACGGATGGAGTCATCCGTTGCTAATTCATTGACCGGCCAAAAAAAAAAAAGAAAAAACCTTGAATCTTTGTGACGGATGGTGGCATCCGTCGCTAAATAGCGACAGATGGACCCATCCGTCGCTATTTAGCGACGGATAACCCATCCGTCGCTAAATTCCGGCCGCTCTAAGGGCGATTTATCCTTTCCGTCGCTAAAGGCTCCCATCGGTCGCTAAAAGACCGATCGGTCGCTAATTTTAGCAACCGATCGATCGGTTGCTAAAAGTGGTTGCTATTTAGCTGTTTTCTTGTAGTGTCGGCCGTTGTGATGGATGCATACAACCTCTTCAACCGAGGTGCTAGGGGAAAGTACCACATCTTCTTGAAAGATAGATTCTTCTTCTGTCGTTTGTTTGATGCCCCCTCTTTGTAGCGACTGTATCTTGAATGGCCACAGAACTTGCACTCAAGTAGATCTTTGTCCTCCCCCCAATAAATCATGCACATCTTCTCACAACAATCTATCTTCTCCATAGGCAACCCCATAGCTCTCATATTCTTCTGAGCTTGGTTATAGTCCTTAGGCACTAGATTGGGTTGAGGGCAACACTCGGATAGCAACTGAACATTTGCACTGAAGGCCTCCTCAGACTGGCCTCCACACAATGCCTTGTTAGCCATCAACCTAGACAACAAAGACATCTCCGTGTGTGTAGGGCATCCTTCCCATATGGGTTTCTTCGCAGCTTCCAACATGTCAAATAATTTCTGGTCCTCTGCATTTGGTGGCTCCTCTACATCATTAGGAGCAAAATCTGGACTAGCTAGATTATGCACCATCTCTTCCATCCGCTCACCATCAGAAGCATTACGAAGTCGGGGAAACAATTGAGAACTTGGACGGGGATCAGAGGCACTTCCCCTCCTTTGTCTCTTCTTCATCATCTGTGGGTCGATCTATTGGAAAGGGACGTGGTGGTAGTTTCTCACCATGACAATCCCATATAGCATATCCAAGAACAAACTCATTCCGTCTCAAGTGTTCAACTACCGTTGCAGAAGGCAAATAGTTGAAATTCCTACATTTTTTGGCATTGCAAGGGCACTTTATAGACCCTTTGCTCACACAATTGGGATGTGCCAATGCAAATTCAATGAAGGCACGTACGCCTTCCTCAAAACTAGGAAGGATGAATCCATTAGCAACACGGTTGTACATCCAAGAACGATCCATCGGATAAACTACCTGTATATAAAAATACCAATCTAAACAAAATAATATTAATTACAACATGGAGTCAATACTCAATCTCAACATTTAGCATCCATACACCATATAGTGATCAATACTCAATTTCAACATTTACCATCCATATACTCAATATCACCAAGAATTCAATTTCACCATAAATCTATCAAATTATCAAGTCCAAGGATAATATACTACTCAATACTTATTAAACAACCTAGTAGGAACTAAACATAAACATGAATTTGCTCAAACACATCGAAAATCAACGAATTCCCAAATATTTCAAAGTTAGGGTTTATGCAAATTACCTTCAATTTTGGAACAAATGGTCCATGGGTAATGAAATTGAATGCCCAATCTTGTTCCTTGCTCCACTAGCTTCGAATAGACTCCAAGATTGCTCGATTTGGATGAGTAATGCTCAAGATTCAAATTTTTGTTTTTTTCGCGGGTTGAGAAGAGAAGAGAGGCAGAGAAGAAATGGGGGAGGAAGAAGACGATCGCGATCTGTATACAGAACTTAGCGACGGATGATATTATCCGTCGCTATTAGCGACGGATAAGGTCATCCGTCGCTATATGTTGATTATCCAATTTCTTTCCCTTGTATTTTTATATTGGTCAACTCCAATAGCGACGAACAGTTTTATCCGTCGCTAATTTAGCGACGGATAAAATTAATCCGTCGCTAAATGCAAGCCGGATTGGGTGTTCCAAAGGACGAACTGAGCTTAGAGCGCAGTTCGTCCTCATCCGTCGCTACGAGTAGCGATCCGTCGCTATTTAGCGACGGATGCCATCCGTATCTATTGATCCGTCGCTAAAAGCTGTATTTCTTGTAGTAGTGCAAGTCCGCATTATCTATTAGCAACTAATTGTTCATGTAATGTAATATCATGAAAAATAAAAGGAAGGATACTAAGCACACCCCATTATTCTACAACTTCTTTCTAGCTACAAAATCATATCTCAAGAATTATACAGATCTTCATGGCACACTAGTACTTTGCAGGTTCAGTAGGTCAGGCATACTAAGCACTAATTTCTCTGCATTACAAAAGCTTTTTAAGAAAACTGGAAGCCTGGTTTGCCAAACTCCATAAAACAAGGCCTTAGACATTTTCTTTGGCTGTGAAAACTTTTCCGGTTAGCACAGCTCAATCATGGACTCATTTCAACTTCTTTTGGTTGGCCTGTGAACTGATCCGTTTACCTTAATTCTATACCATCCAAAAGAAGCAACTCCTTTTTTTTTCCTGATTTCAAACTTGATTAATCTAGTTCAGGTAGAGTCAGCCTAAAATGTACATGATATAACTACCAATTCATTCAAAGAACAGAAAAGTGACACATTCAATCTTAAAAAGGAATTAAACCAACAGTATGATAACAAGGCAAAAAATAGAGAAATGAAGAAACTTAATTCTCACATTTTGGTCCATCTGTGAAAGCTGCATGAGCCTCATATTCACCAGATATATCTTATTTTCTGCCCATGTCATCTTTCTCTTCCTCATCTGTAGACATTCATGACACACTTTTAAACAACTTCTAATCATACAATAAATTTCTACTGGTATCCCAAAAAAAAAAAGGAAAAAAAAAAAAAAACAGACCTTTGATTTGTTCTTGGAGGATGAAACATGGTTTTTCTGGGCTTCCGGGTTCTGGGAAACAGCTTTTGTCATCTTGCTCTTTCTGTTGTTCTCTTTCACTTGCAACAAATTAAGGAAGAATAAGTTTAGCAAGAATAACAGAACTATAGAATTCCACCGTTTGATTAAACAAAAAAAAAAAAAAAAGAAAAAGAAGGAAACAAAGGTGGAATGGGATTTGACAAGATTGTCATAGTTTCTTGGGGAAGTTGAATCATTATTATCAACACTAGTTCCAACACTGGTTCTTAATATTTAAAAAAAAAATAATAAATTAGTAAAATAAAAAGGTTTTTGAAAAGAATTATGAATAATAATTTTATGTGCATAATGATTTAAACTTAATGTTTATAACTATTACAAATTTTTTCTGAACTTTTTTCTATTATTTTAACTATTTTTAAAAAATTATACTACCAATGGAAAATGAGAAGATTTAAAAGTAACTGACGGAGTAATAAAACATTTTGAATTTTCATGAATTTCATGGGTTATAATAAGTTATAACAGTAAGAATGGTTCCAGTATAGTAAGAGGTTGAAAGGAAGCCAAAAAGAACGTACAAAACACTTGCTCATCTATTTTTTAAGATTTTTTACGTTTGATTTTGGATCGAAATTTTAGAGGATTGTATAATGAGTGTGGTGTTTGATTTAGTGGTATGACCCAAAATAAAGTTGTGAGATAAAAAATGGTAGTAATACAATACCAGGATCGATAACGTAGCCTTTATAATTATAAGATGCAATGTAGTATAAACTTTTGGATTAAATCCTCAAGAAGGCAGTAGAAACCCAATTGCACTTGGACTCAATTATGTAGCCTTTATAAGATTCATGGGACAATGAACACAGAGAGGGAGAGAGGATGCTTTGGTTGTATCCATAACAAGGGATATAGTGTTATATAACTACGAACTTAGTAGCCCAAAGGTCTCACTGGAGTCAAGTGTATAGTCTCTCATTAAACTCATTTCACAAGTAGGCTACTACAATTTTCCCCTAATAACTTAGTCTAGTCCAAATGAACAACCTGGTTTCTCATCATTAAAATCAAGTTCGAAATTAATGAATTAAATCTGCAGAGTGCAAAGTATGGAGAGAGTTCGCACAAAAATAAAGAACTATGAAGTGAGAACACAAGAAGAGAGAGAAGAATTCTTTGCTTGTATTCAAAGCAAGTGGTCAAAATGGTCAATGGCGAGGTAACTCCTCAGCCGGAGTTGCAGCCGCAGGTGGAGAGGTGTAGGGAGCTGCTGCACAGGCCGTGGGTAGCTAAGCTCCGGTGGATATGTAGGTTGGAGAATATAGCTGCAGACTCACTTTTCAGACTTTGTTTGATGTTGACTGAGACAGTGGAGGAGGAAGATCGAAGTCGATCTGAGAGAGATGAGTCGGTTGGGGTTTTTGAAACACCTCCATTTCTATTTTTTCTTGTTTAGAATTAGATAAGGCCTAAGGGCATTTTTGTCTTTACATTACAAAAAAAAAAAAAGCAACTGGAGAAAGTGGTTGGAAGTATATGACTACGGTCTTAGTACCTCAAAGGTCTCATTGAGAATTAAGTAGAGTCTCTCATTAAACTCATTAAGTAATTTTGTTTTTAATTAGCAAAATTTATTATTCACAAAAAAGTTAAATATTACTACAATACAAAAGTGCATAAGGGTTGTACACCGAGAAAATACCCCAAAACCAATCACCAAGCATGATAAAAATATTAAACATGGGCAAACCTCATAATCGTTATAACCGTAATGGAACTTGACCACTCCCTTGTCTATTACTACCTCCATTTTTTAATATAATTTTTTTTTAGCATTTTTCACGTACACATTAAGGAAAGATTTAATTTCAATCATTTCATTGTGATGATTATTATTAATATGGATAAATGTGAAATTGTAGGGTTGATAATGGTAGAGAAAGATGGGGGAAGAGTAAGGGTGGTCAATTGTTTAGTCATATTATATATTAATTACTATTGCACTTTGGTCAATTGTTTAGTCATATTATATATTAATTACTATTGCACTTTCCAACCTAATTAATAATTAATTGTTCTTGAATCTATAAGTGGTAGAACTAAAACATCTTACTATATATTATGAAAAGAATTAAAAATGCTAAAAAAATATTTTATTAAAAAATGGAGGTAGTATGTCTATCTCATTAAGTAAAGTAGAGTCTCCCATTAATAATAATCCGTTTTTTTAGATTTTATATGTTTGCTTTTCGATCGAAATTTTAGGAGATTTGTGTAATGAGTGTAACTTGTTGGTTTAGTGACTGAATCCACAATAAATAATAAAATTGTGAGATAATGATTTGCTACAAAATAAAAACGTATAGAATTTAAAGAAATGGACGTAAATGAAATACGTATAAAATCTAGAAAAACAGATGAGTAGTAAATTTTACGTTGATGTACCAATCTCTTGAATAATAGTAATTGGTATTAGAAATTTAACATTTAAACCATTTTTTTTTTGTCGTTGGAGATTTTAAGAATATTTGGATACTGTACGTAAGAAATTTTGTTAACTAGTTATTTTAACAAGTTTTTGTTTTCAATTTTCGTATACTTGTACTTTTTGAAGTCTAAAACTTCACAGTATATTATTAATATTTGTATATTCATAAACAATAAGATAAGATGATTTATTCTTTTAATAAACTAAAATGAATAAAGAAATGTCACTTACTTGGAATAATTGAACCAACAATTAAATTCCACTTGTGTTATCGAATGGCTTGACAATGCCTGGATCCTAAAAACAAACATGATATATAAACATGAAGTATTACTCATTTGCGATTGTATACAAAGGTAAGGGTTAACACTTACATATAAATTATCAAACCGTTGATTTATTACGTATTGATAGAGTTCACATTCATTCCATATCAATTAGTTAACACAAGCATTTTAAGAAAAATTCATACTCCCTCCGTTTTTATTTAGTACTCCTCCTGTGAATATTAATTGACGTTTTAGCCTTATTTCTTATTAGTTAAATAGTTGTCGTTTAGTCCGCACACCTATGCCCCTTAGTATTTTATTATTCCCCATCTCCTTTTTTTATTCTGAAACCATTCTTCTTCCCCCCTCTCTCTCACCCTTTCACATACGACATTAGTACTCCTTTAGTTTTTTAATAACCCCAAGACTAAAGAGTAATCATTACGATTACGATAGGCTTCTTAATATGTGTGCTGGTGGCCAAAACGACAAGGGTCCATATCTTTTTAGTACCCTACAAGATACTCTAATATCATATTTGTTCCCACTAGACAAATAATTACATTTTGGTACCCAAAATTGACCTTTTCACTTTTAAATTATTGAATTTGGCTGATCCAAAGAGCCTTAGTGAAAAACATGATTTTCTTAATTTTTCTTTTTCATTATTTTTCATAGATTGAATAAGAATTTTTTCATAATTTTTCTTTTTCTTTTTTTCTTTCTTTTTCTTTTTATTCTCACCCTTATTATTTTCTATTTTCTTCCTTTTTCTTTTTTCTTTTTCTTTTTTCATCTTCTTCTTCTTCAATTTTCCGGTACCGGAATTATGTCCGGTACCGGAGCTCTGACAGTGAAGCTCCGATCGAGCTTCACTCATGGAGACAGTGAAGCTCTCCGACCGAGCTTCACTGTAACAGTGAAAGCTCCGATCGGAGCTTCACTGTTACAGTGAAGCTCGAATCGGAGCTTCAGTACAGCCCCGATTTGGGGATGTGAAGCTCCGATTTGGAGCTTCACAGCTCCGATTGGGGCTGTGAAGCTCCGATCTGGAGCTTCACGCCCCAAATCGGAGATGTGAACTTTCGATAGCTCCGGTCACCGGAGCTCCGATCTTCTTTAATTTTTTTTATTTTTATTTTTTAATATATATTTTACTTTTTGTGATATTTCATTTTTAATATTAAGTTTATAGGGTAATAAAGTTTTAGAAATTATTTAATTTAAGAAACAAAGAAAAAGAAAATGAAAGTTAAAGCCTTGTTTGGATCACCCAATGACAATTGTGTAATTACAACAAAGTCAACCCAAAAATCCATTTTCAGGTAGTAGGATGTAATTGTTGATCTAATGGGAACAAATAGGATATTAGGGCGTCTATCAGGGTACTAATGTGAGATTAACTCAAACGACAATTAAAATAAATTGGAGGGAGTAGTTTTTATATTTTGCTCTTGTGCTTAAATATAAGTAGTATAAGGTTTTTAATTAGTATTATATTAAATTTTCAAGATAATAATTATGATTGTGAAATTTCAATATTTGCCTTTCAATATAATCATCCTTTTTTTCATGTTTATGATTGGATGTTACAAAAAGTTATACTCCCTCCAATTTATATTACTTGTCCTTCTAGCTTCTTTTTTTCTTTCCAAATTAATTGCCGTTTAGGCATATATCATAAGTCATTTGTCTATTTTTTAATTCTCCCTCTATTATTTTATTCCAATACCTTTCTTCTTTCCCCTATCTCTTCCATTCGTTTTCTATTTAATAATTTAATAATGATGGGGAGCAATTTAATAATCTCTGTATATTTTAATATAATAACCTTATATATTTTAATAATAATTCCAATGTTCAAGAGTCATGGTTGTAATAGACTTCCTTAATTTGTGTGTTTTAGTCTAAAAGGACAATTAAATAAAATGGAAGGGAGTATAGAATGCAAATGATAAGCGTGTTGTAAACTGGTAATGAAAAGTGGAGAGTTTATATAGATGAAAGATTTATATGTTAACCATCAACATCGGAATCATAGTCTCTCAAAAGTCAAAATATTCATTTAATGTTATCAATTTATTGGCCATTGAAATACATTGAAATCATAGTGCCTCAAAAGTCAAAATATTCATTTAATGTAGCAATGTATTGGTTGTTGAAGTTATCTTTTCAACCATAATTTTACACACTAATGTAATGTGAAACATTTGTGTGAAAATTTTTCTTCACGTACGTTAATGTTTAGCATTTGTGTACATATATTTTGCCACTAAAAACGTTGGGATTTAACCATCAACACGTAATGGTGGGATCCACAACATTCATTAGTGGTAATAGTGTCTAACTTTTGTTATATATATTTAAAATCAAATATACCTAAGATATCACTAGTCTATTACTCCCTCCGCTTTTATTTATAAGTATTAGAATTTTACTCTTGTGCTTAAATATAAGTAGTTTAAGCTAAGAAGCACGTAACTTCAAATAACCTGACATTTCCCTAGGAAATGTTTCATCTGCTTTTCCTTGCCAGAAACTTATGGACTACTTTTCCGGTCATTCGATAAATTTTTTATTTAATTATTTTTGTCCATAATATGTGTAATATATTGTTTAATGCATGTGAGGAAGTATATTTTGTTAATTACTCATAGAGTAATTTGATTTTTAATGACAACTAATGTCCCCTTTATCATAAAAGACCTCCATGTGCATATAATTACATTTTAGTCCAAACTCGTCTACATTTGAGTTGACCATCACTTAATACACCTTCCAACCAAACATGACTTAAGAAAACTATATATTTTTAATTAAAAAAAATTAAATTTTTTTAATTTAAATAAAATCAAAATTAGTTATCTTCTTCTTCTATAGAGCTCCCGTACCGGATTTCGGTACCGGTGCGCCGGAGCAAGCTCCATACTAGATCTGGAGCCTGCTCCAGTCACCCGAGATTGCTCCGATCTGGGCAAGCTCCAGTAGATCGGAACAAGCTCCAGTCGACTGGAGCTTGCTCCGATCGGAGCTTGCTCCAGTAGATCGATCGGGGCTTGCTCCGATCGGAGCTTGCTCCAGTAGATCGGAGCAAGCTCTAGTCGACTGGAGCTTGCTCCGATCGGAGAGCTCCAGTTGAATGGAGCAAGCTCCGATGACTGGAGAGCTCCAGTCGATTGTAGCTTGCTCCGATCTACTGGAGCTTGCTCAGATCGGAGCAAGCTCCGGTCACCGGAGCTTGCTCCAGTCGTCGAAGCTTGTTCCAATACTGGAGCAACCTCCGCTCCATTCTGGAGCTTTCTCCGATTGCCGGAGAAATCTCCGGTACCGGAATTGGTACCGGAGAAGAAGAAGAATTGAAAAGAAAAAAAAAAAAGAGAAAAGGAAAAAGAAAAAAAAAGAGAAAAGGAAAAAATAAAATTTTTCTCCTTTTTTATTTTAAAACACTAAGGTTATTTGGATCCTTCAAAATTCAATTTTGGAACAATGAATTTGTGTTGACTTTGGACTAAAATGTAATTGTGTGCATAAAGATGTTATTTTTGTTATTAGGGCCACTAGTAAGGTATTAAAAATCAATGGACCCTTACTCATATGTCACCTTAGAAAGACATACATCATACATATTTCAACTTATTATGTTGTTTGTAGTTTGATTTGACTAATTTATCTATTCAAATATCTATTTATTTGGTTGTTTAGTATTTATACATTCATTATAAGCTTTTAAATTTTACTTTACATATTAACTATATATTTCAATATATAAAAAGTCAAACGTTTCCTACTCGTTTCCGTTTCCTACTTTTTTTAATTTTGACGCTTCCACGTATCCATTTCGTTTCCCTCTCCACTTCCATTTTCATTTCCGTGCTTCCTAGAGTTTTTAAGGTTTTTAACTAGTACTCATCTGTTTTTTTGGATTCTATACGTATTACATTTTTGTCTGTTTCTTTGGATTCTATACGTTTCTATTTTTTGCAAATCTTTATCTCACAACTTTATTGTGGGCCCTGCCACTAAACCAACACACTACACTCATTATATAAACCTTCTAAATCACCGATCCAAAAGCATACGTATAGAATCCAAAAAAACGGATGAGTATTATATTAGATTTTCAAAATAATATTAATTATGATTGTGGAATTTCAATGTTTGACTTTTAATATTTTCGTTCTTTTTCATGTTTATGATTGAATGTTACAAAAAGTTATACTATATAGTATGCAAATCATTAATGAGAGTGTGGTAAATTGGTTATGAAAATTGGATAGTTTATATAGATAAAGGATTTACATGTTAACCATCAACATTGCAATCATAGTCCCTCAAAAGTCAAAATATTCATTTAAATGTTATCAATTTAGTGGTCATTAAAATACATTGGAATCATAGTAACTCATAAGTTAAAATATTCATTTAATGTTATTTTCATAAGATAAATACTTGAAATAGTTAGAGGAGAGGGAAGAATATCATTGTATTTTCAATTGTATCTCAATGTACAAGTTCAAGCCCTATTTATAGGGAACTCTCCATAACCAAGTGAGTTTTGTAACTCTCACTTTACATAATGGAACAATAAAGTAAAATACTAAATGGAGTATAGGAAGAGTCATGAACTCAAGAGTCATGAACTCATGGCATTCATATTTATAACACTCTCCTTGAATGACATTAGTTTATTTGTCGAATACGCTTTAAAGTTACTGCCTCGTTAAACACCTTGCTAAGAAAAACCCAGTGGGATAAAAACTTAGCGAAGGAAAAAAGAGTGCAGTGCGTATCCGTCTCCCCTGATTCAAACATCACTTTATGTCTTTTAGTCGCCGCATTCCAATCTTTCGGACCAATCTTTGAAATGAAGATGTTGGAAGTGACTTGGTGAACAAATCTGCTAAATTCTCAGATGAACGGATTTGTTGTACTTTGATAGCCCCTTGCTTTTGTATGTCATGAGTGAAGAAGAACTTTGGTGAAATGTGCTTTGTCCGGTCTCCTTTAATAAATCTTTCCTTCAATTGTGCGATACAAGCTGTGTTATCTTCATAAAGTACTGTCGGAACTTCCTCTTGGAATGTAAGACCAAACATATTGCGAATATGTCCAATTAAGGTTCTCAACCAGACACATTCACGACTTGCTTCATGGATTGCTATTAATTCTGCATGGTTAGAAGAGGGAACATCCAAAGTTTACTTAACAGAACGCCATGAAATAGCAGTACCTCCACAAGTGAACAAATAACCTGTTTGAGAACGACCTTTGTGTGGATCAGACAAATATCCATCATCGGCATATCCAATTAACTCAGAGCTACCAGAGTTCAAATAGTACAAACCCATATCACTTGTACCTCAAAGGTATCTAAATATATCTTTGATCCCATTCCAGTGTCTTCGAGTAGGAGAAGAACTAAACCTTGCTAGTAAGTTAACGGCAAAAGCTATATCTGGTCGTGTGTAGTTAGCAAGGTACATTAGTGCGCCGATAGCACTAAGGTATGGTACATCAGGACCAAGAAGTTCTTCATTCTCTCCCGGAGGTCTAAAAGGATCTTTTTCCACATCTAAGTTTCTTACAACCATGGGTGTACTAAGTGGATGTGCCTTATCCATGTAGAATTGTTTTAGCAATTTTTCTACGTAATTCGATTGATGCACACGATTTGCAGACCCAAACAATACTTGGTTTTTCCAAGATCTTTCATTTCAAAATTTTTCTTCAAACAATCAACCGCTTTTGATAGCTCTTCAGGAGTGCCAATAATGTTCAAGTCATCAACGTAGACTGCGATAATGACAAAATTTGCTCCAGATCGTTTAATAAAAACACATGGACATATGGTATCATTCTTGTATCCTTCTTTTGACAAGAATGTGCTTAAACAATTGAACCACATTCGTCCTGATTGTTTTAGTCCATATAGAGCTTTATTTAATTTGATCGAATGAACTTCTCGAGCATTTGGGTGTTGTGCTTCAGGCACTTTGAATCCTTCCGGGATTTTCATATAAATATCATTCTCCAAGGACCCATATAAATAGGCCGTTACTACATCCATGAGACGCATCTCAAGTTTTTTATGTATAGCCAGACTTATTAGGTAACGGAATGTAGTAGCATCCATTACTGGAGAATATGTCTCTTCATAATCAATTCCAGGTCTTTGAGTAAAGCCTTGTGCGACAAGTCTTGCTTTATATCTTTCAACTTCATTTTTTTCATTTCTTTTTCGCACAAATACCCATTTATATCCAACGGGTTTTACACCATTTGGTGTACGGACTACAGGTCCAAAAACTTTACGCTTACTCAGAGAGTTTAATTCTTTGTTGATAGCATCTTTCCATTTTGGCCAATCACTTCTACGCCTACATTCTTCCATTGATGTAGGTTCAAGATCCTCACTTTCTTCAATAATATCGCGCGCTATATTATATGAGAAAATATCATCGATGTTTGTATCATTTCGATTCCATATCTTTCCAGTTACGACATAATTAATGGAGATCTCTTCTTTTGCAATAATTTCAGGTACCTGTGTCTCTTTTGTTATGTCGTGTGACTCGTCTGGAGTCTTATTAGTCTCTTGAGGAGATTTTTCTTCCTCTTTCGGGCCATCACTAACATTTGCTCCTTTTCTTTTTGAGGATTTTTATCTTTGGAACCGACTGGTCTTCCAAGCTTCATGCGTGCCTTAGACTCACTAGCCTTTATAGTTGGTCCTTCAGGGACTTCAATTCTAATTGGAGCATTTGCAGCTGGAATATAAGACTTGGTAATTCTTTGTGGGTCAGCGAATGCATCTGGCAATTGATTCGCTAGATTTTGCAAATGAATTATCTTTTGAATTTCATTTTCACATTGACTTGTACGAGGATCATGAATAGATAATGATAATTCATTCCATGATATATTATTTTCCAACTGCTTACGTTCTCCCCCCATTGTTGGAAAATTAGATCCGTCGAAATGGCAATCAACAAATCTTGCCATAAATAAATCTCCAGTCGATGGTTCTAAATATTTAATTATTGATGGAGATTCATATCCAACATATATTCCCAATCGTCTTTGGGGTCCCATCTTTGTGCGTTGTGGTGGAGCTATTGGTACGTAAATCGCACACCCAAAGATTTTTAGATGAGATATGTTTGGTTCATGACCATACACCAATTGCATCGGGGAGAGCTTTTGATATCCTGTTGGCCTGATGCGCACTAGTGTCGCAGCATGTAAAATGGCATGTCCCCATGCAGAGGATGGGAGTTTGGTATTCATCAGTAATGGCCTTGCAATTAACTGGAGTCGTTTAATAAATGACTCGGCCATACCATTTTGTGTATGAACATGTGCAACTGGATGTTCAATATTTATACCAATAGACATGCAATAATCATTGAATGCTTGCGATGAGAATTCTGCAGCATTATCAAGGCGTATATTCTTTATTGGAGAATCTGGGAAATGTGCTCGTAAACGTATTATCTGTGCAAGAAGCCTTGCAAATGCCAAATTACGAGTAGATAATAAGCACACATGTGACCATCTTGTGGATGCATCTATTAGGACCATAAAATATCTAAATGGTCCACATGATGGTTGTATTGGTCCACATATATCTCCATGAATTCTCTCTAGAAAAGCAAGACTTTCATATTCGACCTTCTCTAATGATGATCTCAAAATAAATTTTCCTTGAGTACATGCAATGCATGCAAAGTCCTTACTTTGAAAAATCTTCTGGTTTTTCAATGTATGACCGCATGAATTCTCGATAATTCTTCGCATCATTATTGACCCGGGATGGCCCAACCGGTCATGCCATATTTTGAAGTTACTATCAAGCTGTTTTTCGATAGTATAAACTTCAATTGCTCTAATCTTAGTGTAATACAAACCAGAGGATAGTACCGGTAATTTTTCTAAAATACTTTTGTTACCGGATCTCAAGGTTGTAATGCAAAGGAATTCATTGCCATTTCACTCATTGTCTCAACGTGATAGTCATTCAATCGAATATCTTTGAAACTCATTAAGTTTCGTTGAGATTTAGAAGAGAATAATGCTTCTTCTATGGCAATCTTTGTTCCATGTGGTAGTATTATGTTTGCTCTTCCGGAGCCTTCAATTAAATTTGTACTATCCGATATTGTACTCACATTTGTCTCTTTCAATGATAAGTGAGTAAAGTATTTTTTATTATTGAATATGCTATGCGTAGTTGCACAATCTGCCAAGCATACTTCTTCTTCGTTCGCCTTGGACATTTTCAAGATTTCTTCAATAAATAAAAGAAACAATATAAAATAAGTGACTTGAAGTAAGATGAAATAAAATGCTTTATTATTTCAATAATCATTATTCATTGCAAAAAACATTATTCATACTAAGAGGGACAACAAGTCCATTGCAAAAACATTATTCATTCAAAAGAAAAACTTCAAACTTGAGTGGCATCCTCAAACATAGCATCACTTGCACCTTCAGGGTAAACAAGGAAATCTGAGACATCCAAGTGGGTTGCATCATATTGTCCATGAGGGGAATTATCTTGGACAAAATTTGCTTCAATGTTCTTGCCTTTAGCTTTAATTGAGGCTTGATAAAGTTCAACAAGGTGTTTTGGTGTACGTCAAGTACGAGACCAATGATTTGTCATGCCACACCTATAGCACATTTCAACATTATTTTTCGATTGCCCACTTTTTCCATTATTTGGCTTCTCTTGATTACTTGCATTTTTGAAGCCACTATATGGACGAGAGCCCCCACGTCCACGTCCATATCCACGGCCTCGGCCACGCCCATGTACATGACCTCTATCACGACCGGGGTTTTGGCCATTATTGTTAAACTTTGTGGCATTTGCTTCAGGCAACGACCTTGAACCACTTGGGCGGGATTCATGATTTTTCATCAAGAGCATATTATTTTTTTCAGCCACAAGAAGGCATGAGATTAAAGCTGAATATTTTGTAAACCCTTTCTCACGATATTGCTGTTGCAGGAGCAAGTTATTAACATGAAAAGTAGATAGTGTCTTTTCGAGCTTATCCGCTTCCGTGACTTTCTCACCACATAACTCTAATTGAGAGGTGATCTTAAACATTGCTGAGTTAAAATCGCTCACACATTTAAAATCTTGGAAACGTAAATGTAACCAATCATAACGAGCGGTAGGCAGTGTCACGGTCTTTTGGTGATCGTACCTCTCATTGAGGTTATTCCAAAGATCTGCAGGATCTTTGACAGTAAGATATTCAGCTTTGAGGCCTTCATCAAGATGGTGGCGGAGAAAAATCATCGCCTTGGCCTTGTCTTGTTTGGACGCGGTATTTTCACCTTTTATGGTGTCTCCAAGACCCTTAGCATCGAGGTGAATTTCCGCATCGAGAACCCATGATAGGAAATTGTTCCCGGAGATGTCCAAGGCGACAAATTCAAGATTGCAAAGATTTTCCATGATCAAACTAAAAGAGAAACAATCAAGGGAGTTAATCAATCTATCATTAGCATCTCGATCAATCATGTTAACATTAATTTATCCATATGAAAATGAACAAACAAGCAACAAGCAGAGAAATTGTTTAGATCAAACTAATAAGCACAAATCAATAATTAATAATTGTTTCTTTAAAAACATTCGTGGTACAGATGATGAGCATGGAGTATAATACTATTTAAAGTAGTAGTAGTAGTATAAACAAATGGATCTTATCAATGAACAGAATAGATACTCAAATTTTGTCCAGGAATTGACTTGAGTAAGACAACAAGATGAGATGGGCTGCGGGATTTGTCAGTGTTGCTATGGGTAATAAAAGGGCATGATGTATTTAGACTTGTTATTTTGTTTCTTTAAAAGACTATCTTCTATATTTTTGGACTGATAATATGACCCTTGAATTGAACGGATTTACTAACTCAACAGGCATGTGTTTAGATAAATTTATCAACTAATTAAACGTAGATGATTTCATGTCTTACCTTAGCAAGAAGGGAATGATTAGGAGTCGGACTAGCTCGGTAGAGTCGTGCTGATAACGTTTCATAAGATAAATACTTGAAATAGTTAGAGGAGAGGGAAGAATATCATTGTATTTTCAATTGTATCTCAATGTAGAAGTTCAAGCCCTATTTATAGGGAACTCTCCATAACCAAGTGAGTTTTGTAACTCTCACTTTACATAATGGAACAATAAAGTAAAAATACTAAATGGAGTATAGGAAGAGTCATGAACACAAGAGTCATGAACTCATGGCATTCATATTTATAACAGTTATCAATTTATTGGCCATGAAGTTATCTTTTCAATCATAATTTCATACTGTTAGGAAACTTGTAATTTTGATGAGCAATTAACCATGCTAAATTAAGGAAAGTCCAGTAATTAGTACTCTTAAGGTCCATAGGAATTTAGAATTTTAAGGACATTGTAAAAGAGGAACGTTTGCTGATGACTTAGTTTAGGTGCTAGATAAGTTATTTCTTTTGCGTATGATGTATTTTATTTTCTGAAAAGAAAATAATTTATTGATGCTGAAGCGTATGATGTATTTTATTTTCTGAAAAGAAAATAACTTATTGATGCTGAAGCTTATGATGTATCTTATTTTCTGAAAAGAGAATAACATATTGAAGCATTTAGAAACCGCTCAGAATCTTGAAGACTTTTGAAGATCTGAAGACTTGAAGAAATCGAAGATCTGAAGACTAGAAGATTGCTGAAGACTGGCATCTACAAAGGCACGTGTTGCTTAGAAAGTGAAATTTCAGCAACAACATTGCATAAGTGAAAATCTGAAAGACAGAGTAGGTTGTGCTTGCTAAAACTGAGACTAATCACTTGCTGATGGAACATATGTGACCCCTTGCTGAAAGTACTTGAATTTGTGCTCCAATGTTACTGTTTGAATTCTATTCAAATATGCATTAAATGCAAAGCTTACACGCGAAGGACATGAAGACTAGAAGACAAACAAAGACGCTGCTGAAAGTACAAAAGCAAGATAGTGACATGTTAAGGAACAAAAGCCTTAGGATTTGAAATTCAAACGGCTCCTTACTTACACTATAAATAGAGGTAATCCAGCGAAGAGTTGAAGTGTGTCAACAACGTGATCAAACTCTCACTTGTGCTTAAAACTCACATACCTTCAAACTCTCTACATCTGCCATTGATCCGTTCCAAGACTTAAAGCTTGAAAAAACTACTTGTGAAGAAGTAGAACAAACTCAACTAAGAAATTAGTTAAGTGTTCTTTCTTTCGAACAAGAACAAGTCTTGTCACCAGAAACAATCAAACTTGTCTACTGCAAAGTATTGAAAGTTGTGTTTCTTAGATTACTTGTTGTAACTGAATAAGTTATAATTAAGTTATCTCACCCCAAAACTCTCTAACTGAAAATACACCCTTTCAGGCGTGATATCCAGGGGGAACTAATCGAGCATAGTTTTGCTGATTAAAAGTACCAAGTTTGGTGGAGAACAAGGTTACGTTCTCTAGTTTAGGTTGGAGACAAAGCAAGTGTGCTTTGGTTTCTGTTGAATCGCTCTAGATAGGAGATTGTAAGGAACCTCAATCATATATTAGTGGATTCAGTCCTAGAAAGGACGAAGTGGATTAGTTGAGAGATTACGCCACTCTCAGATACCACTATAAAAGTGTTTGTGTGATTTACTTACTGTACTTAGCTTTCAGCAATTCATATCTGTCTGTACACAGTCACTCACATCACTTGCTGAAACCTTTACTTGCTGAAAAAGCACTTATTGTATCAAAGACTTCCGCTCTCTAATTTTAAGTATCAGCAAACCAAGTTACTGCAAAGTAACTTACGCTTGCTGAGAAAGTTAAGTATCAGCAAACTCATTACTGAAAAGTAATAAGTACTTGCTGAGAAAGTTTTAAACGACGAAAGTTTGAAAAGACTATTCACCCCCCCCCCCCCTAGTCTTTTCTTGTTGTTTAAAGGGACCAACAAGTGGTATCAGAGCCAGGTTCTTTAACCTTCAGCACTGAACCTAGATCCCCTTAGGTGCTTTCCGTAAATCACTCTCACTTGATCAGTTTGGTAGTGTTTTGCTGACAGGATGTCTTTAGGAGATGCTCCCTTACTGAAGCTGGAAAATTACGAGAAATGGCGAAACAACATGATGCTACATCTTGAGGCCATTAGTGATGAGATGGTTACCGTCATTAATGATGGACCTATCAAGATCACTAAAATTGAAAGGAGTTTCCCTCACAAGACCACTGAAGCTGGAAAGGAAACTATGCTAGGTGAACCATCAGATACGGTTGTGCCAAAACCAAGAGAGGAATGGACTTCTGACGAAGCTAAGAGATTCCGTCTTGATGGCCAAGCAAGAAATATCATCATTCGATCAACTCCGGATACCATACAGTGCAAACTGTGGGGTGCTAAGACTGCAAAGGAGGCTTGGAAAATGGTTCGAGATCTTTGTGCTGGATCTGACAAGACCAAGGAAAACAAACTTGAAGTACTTAAATTAAAGTTTCAAAACTTTAAGCAAGGTACAAACGAGTCACTGGAAGACTTGGATTTCAGATTCACAACTCTTGTTAGTGAAATGGCAGCCTTGGGTGTTGGAAACCTCTACTCAGATTCTGAGAAAGTGAAAACTATCATCAGAAGTCTGAATCAAGAATGGATCCACACTCAGAATTTCTATTATAATCAAGGAATGTCAGACATTACACCAATAGAGTTGTTCTCTCATCTTGCTACTGTCAATTATGAGACAAAGCAAAGAGAAAGTGTATTTGCTGAAAAATCGCAAAACATTGCTCTTGCTGCAAAGCCGTCATCTTCTGAAAAGAAGAATGATAAAGAGCCTGCTGATGAAAATGCTTTAGTTATTAAAAACATGAAGAAATTCATCAGTAAGGAACTTGAGAGGCGAAAAGCCAAAGAGAAGCTGAAAAAGCATCTTGGTAACAACTACCATAAGTACAAGAATGAGACTAGCTCGCTGAACAAGCAAGCTCAGCAAGCTACTTCATCAGAAGAACCAGCAGTTGGAAATGATCTATGTTTTTACTGCAAAAATCCTGGACACTTCAAAGCTAATTGCCCTTTGCTGAAAGGCAAATCTGCTGAAAAGAAGAAGAAGTTCAAAAGAGCTTTTATTGCTGAAGAAAAAAGAAGCTTCAAGCGAAAATCGATGCATTGTGTACTAGCTCCGAAGACAGTGAGGATGAAAGTTCAGACACCGACGATGAAGAAGCCACTCTAGACGTGGAGATTGGCAAAGAAGTTTGTGGAATAGCTATGGAAACTTATCCAGATGTGTCAAACTACGAATTCTGCCTCATGGCCGGTCAGGTAAACAACTCTAACTCAGACTCAGAAAGTGAAGACGAGATTGACCTTGACAAGATTCAAGGAGAAATCGAAAGATTTGAGAAAACTCTTAGCAAACAGCAAGAGAAACTACAATTTGCTGAAACTCTGACCAAGCAGACTACTGAAAAGTATGTCTTGCTGAAGGAAGAGACAGAAGAAAAGGATGCTGAAATAAGGCGTCTTAAGAAGTTGATTGCTGAGGCTGCAGAGAAAAATTCTCAAATGGCATTAGAATTGGAAGAATATCAGTCCTCAATTCTAAAGTTACTTGCTGAAATCCAAGAAATGAAAAAGATGAAAATCAATTTCAAATCCTATGTGGAAGCAAGTAATACGCTGACTGAACTAAACTCTTATTTGAGAGATCCATCTCAGAAACAAGGTTTAGGATTAACGTACGAAGGTGACAACGTAGAAATCTTGAGAAAAGATAAATCACCTATCTCCTTTGTACGTGCTACTGATAGTAGTCTACCAGAAATCTATCAGTTTGGTCAAACTAAGGTTGCTGAAACATGCAATCAAGTACCTATGACCATAAAGCCCGCTGTTGCTACTCAAAGTAACAAGACTTTAAAAGGAAAACAGGTTGCTGAGAAGCAAACTGGAAAGAAGAAGAATGCTGTGAAGCATTCCGCCAAACAAGTTGCTTAAAAGCAAGTTGTTAAGACTAAAGGCAAGATTACTAAAAGTAATCAGAAGTTCTTTGCTGAGAAACCTGAATCAAGTAAGGTTGCTGAAGCTAAAGCTCAGCATTCTCCGAAAAGTGGACTAGGTTTCAAAACCAAGCAAAGTCAACTCTTCCATGAGTATAAGCAAAGTCAGCAAAGATACTTCAAAGAGATGAAGAAAATCAAGCCTAAGAGTTCTAAAAAGACTCCCAATGCTAGGACTAGAAGGAACCTTGCTAGAAAAGAACTTACTGAAAAGTATGTTTAGCAAAAAGGTCAACAGAGCAAGACACCACATCAGAAAGTGGATTTGACCAGCACGAGTCAAAAGTCTTTCAGCTCAAAACCTCCTAGTTCCTCAGCAAGTAGAAAACAAGTCAAAGTTGAAAAACTTAAGACTTGGGTTTCCACTGGACGCATTCTTGAACATGTTAATGGAGATCCATCATTGGATAATTAACTTGTTTGCTCTTGATTGTGCAGACTTCAGCCACAGAGACAAACGATGCAATCTGGCACTTTGATAGTGGTTGTGGAAAGCACATGATGGGCAACAAGAATAACCTTATAAACTATAGAGGGTGGTCTAAAGGTCCAACAATAAGGTTTGCTGGTGGAGGCTCCGGTTCTACAAAAGGCTATGGTGATGTGAAGTTAGGATGCATAACCATTACTGGAGTTCTTTATGTCAAAAATCTTAAGTTTAACGTTTTCAGCATGAGTCAGTTTGCTGACAAGGATACTTCATCGAAATTAAAAGTGATGAATGTAAACTTGTAGATTTTGAGACTAAAAAGGTAATAATGATTGCAAGAAGATCAGGAGGCTTGTATACTGTTGATTGGTCTTCAGCAAACGTTGAAAAATGCCTTGTCTCAGATCACGATTGCCTTGCTGAAAAAGCATGGTTATGGCATAAACGAACAAGTCATCTAAACTTCAAGACGCTGAATAAGCTGTCTAAAAAGGCACTTGTAGTTGGATTACCTAGGGTTACTTTTAAGAAGGATGGTGTTTGCAATGCATGTCAGCAAGGAAAGCAAACCAAATCTTCTTTCAAGAACAAGGCAGTACCGTCAACTACAAAACCTTTACAACTCTTGCACATGGACTTGTTTAAATCTTCTTCAACAAGCTATGCTGGTAAGAAGTATGGTCTAGTCGTGGTAAATGACTATTCAAGATTCACTTGGGTAGTATTCATCAAGCACAAATCTGAAACCAAGACTGAAATACCTAACTTGCTGAATAAGCTTGAAGTCATGAAAAATGACAAGGTAAAGTCATAAGGACAGACCATGGTACTGAGTTTGTAAATCAGTACATAACTGAATATTGTACCTCAAAAGGTATACAACATCAGTTATCCTCAGTAAGAACACCACATCAAACGGTGTTGCTGAACGGAAGAATCGTACCCTGAAAGAAGCCGCAAGAACAATGCTTGCTGACACTGAAATAAGAGAGGCTTATTGGGTTGAAGCGATTAATACCGCCTGCTATACTCAAAACAGATGTTTGATTACTAAGGAATACAACAAAACTCCTTATGAATTGTTTGTTGGAAGACCTCCCACCATCACTCATCTAAGAGTATTTGGTTGCAAGTGTTTCGTTCTTAATAATGGTAGAGAATACCTAAGAACATTTCAACCAAAGGCAGACGAAGCGATATTTCTTGGCTACTCCTTGCATAGTAAAGCTTATAGAGTTTATAACAAAAAGGCACAAAAGATTGAAGAATCAGTGCATGTTGTATTCTACGAAAAGTCACAAGGTGTGCCTGCTGAAGAAGAAATATCAGAATGTATGAAAAAGCTAATCATACATGAGCAAAGAACTGAATCTGATGCTAGGCAAATCAAGTCAATTGAACTAAATGATGATTCTGACAATGACTCTCCTCCCCCGAGTCATGACAATATAAATATAGTTCACGACAAAGAATTTCCAGCAAAAGACGCGGTTGCTCCGGAAGTTGCTGAATTAACGCAATCTCCAGTGCCTGCTGATGAAATATCTCAATCTAGCAATGCTGAACAAGTAGTTGCTGATGAACAAATCTCAGCAGAGATACAAATACCCAGTAGTATTGAACAAGTACATACTGAAGAGTCACATGCTGATGAGCAAACATATCCTGATCCAACAAACAGAAAACCTGTTAATAATGGATTAGAGATCATTCCTCTACGGATATGATTGGCGATATTAATAAACGCCAAGTGACTAGATCCAAAGCTACTCATGGACTTGCTGAAGAAGCAACTGTCGTAGAAGTAGAATCATTGTTCTCTTGCTTGTGTCAGAAATTGAACCTAAAACCATAGAAGAAGCTTTGAAGCATTCTGAATGGATAAAGGCAATGCAAGAAGAATTGGATCAATTTGAAAGGAACAAAGTCTGGAAACTTGTGCCACTTGCTGAAGACAAGAAAGCTATTGGTACAAAGTGGGTGTTCAGAAACAAGCTGAGCGAGTCTGGTGAAGTAACAAGAAACAAAGCACGTTTAGTTGCTCAAGGTTACTGTCAGACTGAAGGATTGGACTATGATGAGTCTTATGCTCCAGTTGCAAGATTGGATGCAATTAGGCTTTTCTTGGCCTTTGCTGCTCACAATGACTTCATTGTTTACCAAATGGATGTTAAAAGTGCATTCTTAAATGGTGAACTTGCTGAAGAAGTCTACCTAGAACAACCCCCTGGCTTTGAACTTCCCTCAGAAATCAAGATGGTATACAAGCTTCAGAAAGCTGTATATGGTCTAAAGCAAGCACCAAGAGCATGGTATGATACCTTGGCTAAGTTCTTGCTGGAAAATGGTTTCAAGAAAGGTGAAGTTGACAAAACTTTTATTTACCATGAACCATGATGGTAAAATAATCTTCGTTCAAATTTATGTGGTGACATAATTTTTGGATCTAAGGACAAGCAACTTTGTGATGATTTTGCCAAACCATGACAAATAAGTTGGAAATGAGTATGATGGAAAATTGAATTATTTCCTAGGATTGCAAGTCAAGCAACTCAAAGATGGAATATTCATAAATCAAGCAAAGTATGCGAAAGAAATGCTCATAAAGTTTAGGATCAAAGAGGATGAGAAACCTGAAAAGATCCCTATGAGTGTTGGTACCAAATTGGGCTATACTAAAGAGGACAAAAGTGTTGAAGAACAAAAGTATAGGAAGCTCATTGGTCCTTGTTGTTCTAATTAGCAAAGTAGACCTGACATCAGTATGCTGTTTGTGTGTGTGCAAGATTCCAATCGGATCCAAGAGAATCACACTACCAAAAAGGCAATTAAGATACTGAAATATTGAAAGGTACAGTCATGTTGGCTTA